>JAKGUB010000557.1:14157500-14525000 GCA_026261675.1 Hippocampus mohnikei | reverse complement strand
GTATAATATAAATAAGGTTTTAAATTAAAAAGTAAAACAAATTTATGAATTGTCTGTTTTGTAATCTAGTTGTTTGGCATTTTGGAAATCAGATATAGGTACAGTTAAAAAATACCCCAAAATGTCTTTTCTCGGGTGTATCATAGAACAGTACAAACCTTTTTCTTGATCATTTCTGACCTTTTGGAACCTAATGATGAATGAGGGGCCTATTTTTCAATTTAAAAAAAAGGAATGTGTTCAAATTCAGCATTGTCTGATCCAAGTGCATTAAAAGGTGATTTATTTCTAACAGCAAAAACAGACAGTCGCAAAAGTGATACATGTGCCAGTTTACATTTTGAATGTCTCTGCAGCTCGTCTTGTCCCACATTGATGCATCTAGGTAAGGAAAAAAATGTTACAACAATGTCCAGACAAGACATTTCTATGCTCTTTTACTACAGCAAGAAACAGCAAGTTACAGAGTTGCTCAGAGAACATGTTCACGATTGATTTCTATTTTTTGTAAATGGGTCAAATTTGACCGACAACTCAACAGAAACCTTGTTAATCTAATAATTATGAATTAATCCCCATGTTGACTGTGAATGGCCCCAAAGCGAACCATGAAAGCTGTCGTCAGACTGGTCAGACATTAGATAGGTGTCAAGGCCAAATTTGAGGCAATTTAGCACCCACGTCAACAATGGCGAACTCGGAAGCAGTTATTGATTTTGGCAGACGGTTGAGTACATTTGGCAATTAAAATGTTTGCACTTCCTCTGTGCCTTTCAGGTCACCAAATTCACGTCTGTGAATGAGCTGAAATACTTGTTTGCCATAGACACCGGGTATACAGTATGCTGAAGAAACTCATGTTCCCACACACACGAGGTAGTTGGACAACATGTTCATCATCAGTTGTGAGAAGCGGTTCCCCTGTCATATTTTCTTACGCCTTATCACACTCTAAAGAGATATTTCGACCCTTTATCTGTGCTAAGTGAGCATCGGAACTTTAGTTAGGAACATTGTTATATTGCTGTGATAAACTGTGTACATTTGAAAATACATTGGGCCTCATTTACTAATAAATCCATGGGAATGTTCGTACAGTCATGACCAAAGGTTTTGAGAATGAATTGAGAAAGTATTGTTTTTCACAGTTTGTGGCTTCAGTGTTCTTAGATCTATTTGTAAGATGTTACTATGATAAACTAAAATATAACTACAAGCATTTCATAAGTGTCAAAGGATTTTATGAACCATTACGTTAACTTCATGCAAAGAGTCAAGAGTTGCTGACTCTTCTTTTTCAAGACCTCTGCAATTCGCCCTGTCATGCTGACAATTAATTTCTGGGCCACATCCTGACTGATCGCAGGTCATTATTGAATAATCAATGCTTGGAGTTGTCTATAATGTTTTTCATGAGGAGAAGTGGTTTCTTTGTTGTCCTTCTTGACACCAGGCCATCCACCAAAAATATTTGCCGCACTGTAAATGTAGATGCACTCATATCTGCTTACATTCCTGACTAAATTCTGCACTGGTAGTGTTCCGAGCCTGCAGATGAACCAACTTTAAGAGACAGTCCTAGTGTTTTATGGACTTTCTTCAGCCCGCTGAAGCAATTGAGCCTCTGTCTTTGAAGTTCAATGAAGTTCATTTTCATGGCAAAGAGCATCTTTGCAATTTATTGAAATCCATCTGATCACGCTTCAAAACATTCTGGAGTACATGTAAAATTACCGTCATGAAAACAAAATAGACACTGGACATTACTACATCATCAAATCTTTTGGCCACGGTGTACTTGTCTTGTATTTATTATAAATATGTATTCAGTATCTTTTTATTGAAATTAATCTTTATTCGTTTTAAATAAAAACACATTAATTAGATTTGGTGTAATGTGTGTCTGAAATGGGGAGGTCAAATTAAAGAAAGAAAATTAATCATTTTACTTCAGACCAATTGTATTAGTTTGATTTGAAAAATGTAAAATCGGTTTAGGCCGGTTAATGTACTTGTTTTATTTTGGCCTAATTTGACGACGATGAGTTTGACCAACACATTTAAATCATATTAAAATGTGGTATTAAGCCTGAGGTGGGGTAACATACATTTATTGGATATAAATCCTGACCCATTTTTTATTGTGTTCATCCCATTAGGCGTAGAAAAAATAGTAGTGTGTTTCCGGTAACATGAAATTTCGGCATAGGGTCGGTCGGTCGGACAAATGTTTTTATTGTTTTAAATATTTTTGCCACGCCCCCATCATAAATGTAAACAAAATAACCATAAAACATAAAACAAGGAGACATTGAAACCCCCGCTCGCCGCCGAAGGAAAACAAACAAACACAAAAAACTACGGCACCCTGAGGATTTCACGTAACAATAGTTACCGGTAGCGTGTCGTTTCCGTGGCGTCATTTTACGGTACCGAAACATAGTTTAACCATTAAAGTCACCGCACACGACTTGACTGTGTGATCAACGCGATTTCACTGTGCCTCTGTGTGTTTGTGGTGTGTGGGTGTGTTTCTTCGAATTTACTTTCGTTTTGAGTGTTGGGGGGACGCAACAGATAGGTGCGTATGCGGGTTGCTATTTTAGTCCGCAAATTGAGGAATCGCGCGGATGAAAGTTTGAGATGGCGCGAAAAAACTCACAAAGGTCTACTAATTACGTCATTTAAGAAATGGCAATGCCAGTCTGATTTTTCGTATGAATCGTCCGAAGGGCGTATCACTAAACTCACCTGTGACGTATGCACAAAACACGAGAGCGAGAGACGGACGACGCGAGGCACGATTACATGGCAAATTGGACATTAGATTTGTAGGCTAATCGCTGTGAAAAATATTATGAAAAAGTATTGGTTATTCTATAATTTACTGGTTGTAGCATGGTAACTTTATGAATAAAATATTCGTCACAAGGTGTAGTAATGCTAGACTGCAACACACAAAACGCGGTCTAAACTATTTTCGAGATCGCGCGCCGCCATGATTCAATGTTGTTGACACACGACGGCAAATGACGCGCATGCTCAACGTGAATATCGCGAGAGTTTGCACCGATGTAAACATCTTTCCTTTTATTATTTATAATTTTGTCTGTGGTTTTATTGTTCTTGTTTTGATTGTAAAGCGTCCTTGAGTGTTTTGAAAGGCGCGTATAAATGAAATGTACTGTAATATCTGTTTCTTGTATTCGTGTGACGTCATAGAAAGGGGAGGGGCGAGGTTGGGGGAATATTGGCTCCGGTAGTTAGTCTGAGTGTGGAGCGCATGAGCGTGAGTTGTGGCTAACAGCAACTCCTTTGAATGCGTGTGTTTATTGCTTGTTTTGTTTATTAAAAAGCGACGAATTGCATCAGCGACTGCGTGCATCCTTCTCCCCGTTAATGAAGGGCATTACAGTACTATTATTATTATTATTACACAAAAATGTAGAAGGTTTGAAAAAAATGCCGACCGGAACGTTTTTGTTCGAGGTAGAAATTCTCGGTCGGTCGGGTTACCGGAAACACACTACTTTTTTTTCTACGCCTTAGTTATTTTACTTACGTGCGTGCAGTGCCACGCAGGCAACGTGACGTAAACCAATCGCAGCGAGCAGGCGGGGTCAGCTGATTACCCACGTAGCTAGCTACCAAACGTTAGCAGGCTAGGTAAGTTCCTCTCCTTCGTGGTTTTTTTTGTTGTTGTTAGGGTATTTGTCGTGAAATGTGAATCGGATATTTATGCTTCATCCTAAAAGTTTTGTGTCGCAACCTCCCTCTTCGAGGCTGCGTCTCGATAGCAAGCAGTTACTGAGTAGGTGTTAAAGTTTAGAGCAAAAGTATTAGCATTTAGCACATCAATAATCATTATACTTGTATGACTAACATCCTAATTACTAGCATATGAGCCTTGCGGTGTAATGCGCATATTTTTCGCATGCATAGGTTAATGTGTCATTGTTTTTTTTTTTTTGTTTTGTATTTTGGAAGCTAACGTCAGCGAGAACCTGCAATGGATTTGCCACATCACGGATACCGAGCAAGTAAGTGGAACGCGAATCACCGACGTTGCCGTAAAGCAGTCATCGTTTTTTTTTTTTAAATAACTGTCATCTATTCTTCGTTATTACTTTCGAAGTTGTCGCTAAACACGAAACTGGTGGCATAAGCAAGTCTTAATACTCATATAAACTACAACATTTGGCCAACTTGCATACAAATGAGAACTGCTATACTGTACCAGATTTGATTGAGTCAAGGCAACTAGACTACTCACAGGAGAGTTGGGATATTCGGGTGTCTGGTGATATTTCATATCAGGATGTATCACAATTTAATCGAACAACAAGGAGACGGACTGAAAAAGATCACAACAGGTGTTTGATCCATGTGTGGAGCAATGCAGTAACGTCCTGGTTCAATTAGTGTATGCTTTTTTAATTTATTTTAAACTGTAATCTTCATCAGGCTGTTCACATTTTGACATTATAACATCAAGAAAACTTAAAAATTAAAAAAAAAATATTCTCACAAATTCTGGGATTTGTAGCCTTGTTTTAAAATATAAAAATAGCTTTGTTACTTTTTTAGTACAGTACTCGAGCCAGCAGACAAAGTTTAAAGTACCTACAATATACTTTAGAAAATTAGTTCATTTCCCTGTGTTTAGTTTTATTTTGATTTCAGTTTTTTAACACAGTATGGTGCTGTTATTATCAATTTATTCAATCGAAGTCGTGGTCACGGAACAAGTTCAATTAATTGTTAATTGTCCCTTAGGTAAACAGAGGGGTCGTGGAACTCCGACGGGCGGGGAGTCCATGTTGTTCGACGACACCAGCGCCTCAGGCATGAACACTCAGGGCTATTACACTCCAGGCTACAGCATGGCAGGCCCCCAAAACGACACGCAAGCGGGAGTCAGCAACTTGTTTGCTGATCCCATGGCCAATGCCGCTGTCATGTACGGGTCGTCCTTGGCCAACCAAGGCAAGGACATGGTTAACAAAGAGGTGGGATTCAAAATCTTCAGTCAGTATTAAGTTGCTATTCTTGGTATTCTTTGTGTTGGTATTGGGAAACAACTTTTTCATCCATTGTAACCTATTAAGACCTCATTTTTGAATATGTATTAAGGTGTCACTGCAAATTAGTTATCAAAGACCAACAAAAAAAAGTGTCATTTTGACCCATAACTTATCAGGAGGTAGGTGCTACTAGCTCCAGTTACTGGTAGTTGGCGAGCAGCAGCATTTTGGTCCAACTGGAGACACTTTAAGAAGGATTGGCTGACTCTTAAATGAAGTGCATTACAGTACTCCAACTGAGAAGTAACAAACGCATGAGTTGCTATTTTTTTTGTGCCATTGAGGAAGGAGTGGCTTTACATTACCCAGCTGCCCAAGATGAAAAAAGCTGAATGTAACAACAGCAACAATTAGCCAGTCCAATTTAAAATCACTGTGTAATTTAAAACCCAAGTTTGAGACTGTTGCTTTTAGATAAGGCGCCAGGGGATGCAAATCAACAGTCAATTTCAATGGGTCGATTTGACTTATAATCAATCAGGAGCGCTCATAACATGAGAATCAAAATGAGGCCAGTAGTAGTATCCTCCTAAGCAAACCCTAAAAGACGCCGTCAGACCTGTCGAACAACATTTGGTGGTGTCAAGGCCAAATGTGAGGCCCGTTAGCAACAACTGACTCAGGCCTTTGGTTGAGTACATGTGATAATTAAAACCTTTATTCGTCTTCTATGCCTTTCAGATCAGCAGATTCATGTCTGTGAACAAATTGAAATACTTCTTTGCCGTGGACACCAAATACGTGCTGAAGAAACTCATGATCCTCATGTTTCCATACACCCATCAGGTAAAAGGACAACGCACTCAGCACTTGTAAAAAGTGGCTCCTCTATCATATTTTCATATGGCTTATTTAGCCGCAAAGAGATATTTTGACCCTTAATCTGTGGGAAATGAGCATTGAAATTTAAATTGGGAGCATCCCAATAGTGATACGATAAGCCATGTGCATGTAAAAACACATTGAAGTATTGCTCAACACAATTAGAGCCTTTCTCGAGCAGCGATTCCCACACTCACTCTCTAGTTGGAAATGATTCAATTTCACTTAACATTGCCAAAAAGATTTGTTTATGTACGTTTTTTCGTGCTTAGAGATGTGAAATTAATTAGTTGGTGACCCTTCTTTAAACTCAAAACACTCAAATCAAAAATAATCTGGTAACATGAATTAACTGTCCTTAACCTATTGCAGCCTACCAAAACAAAAAAACTCTCTATACTTTGTTGTTGTTTTCACACACACACACACACACACACACACACACACACACACACACACACACACACACACACACACACACACACACACACACACACACACACACACAGAGCCTCTTTTTTTTTGTTGAAGAATGCGTAACTATTGGTCCAATTGCTGCTGATTCAAGATACCACCGTATGTCCGTCGGGGTTTGCTCACGTCTTAACTGACTTGGTGACTCTTGCCTAGGATTGGGAAGTTCGCTACCATCGAGACACTCCGTTAACGCCAAGACAAGACGTCAACGCACCTGATCTTTACATACCAAGTAAGCCAGCTTGAAGGAACTGCAGTATAAGTGGGTGGTGGTCAGGGTGGGGGGTGGCGATACTTTTGGATGTCGGTATGCGAGTGAATTCCACAGACTTGAAGAGACGTAGCCAGCTGCAGTAGAGCTAAAAACCTTGGTCGTGATCTGAAAATGAAACCATAACAAAAACTTGTTTGGGGTTGTGCTGCAAGATATGTCTGCCAGATGTGACTTCATCATAACGCCATGTTGCGTGAACGTGTAGTTGAGGAGATTGGCCATTTCTGCGCCAATAATCAGCGGAACTGAAAGGTCCAGATCAAGCCAGGATAATTGACAATTTAGGCATAACCAAATAGATAGTAAAGGTCAAACAGCATCAGTGACCAAAAGAACCACTTCATGGTCCATTAAGCTAATTTATAAGTTATGTGAGTAGCATGATCAAGGTTAAGCATTTCATTTATTGCCACCTCCTAAATTAGCAAGTTCCTCATTGTTCATCTGAACAAAGTCTGAAATTCCACCACGTCTGTCTTTGAATCAACCCTTCTGTTGAAATGGAAATGATGACTTCCAAGCAATTTACATCATACAAGTTTTTATGTCTCTCTCTCTGTTTCGCTCTCTCTCTCTCTCTCTCTCTCTCTCTCTCTCTCTCTCTCACTCACTCACTCACTCACTCACTCACTCACTCACTCACTCACTCACTCACTCACTCACTCACACACACACACACACACACACACACACACACACACACACACACACACACACACACACACACACACACACACACACACACACACACACATTCAGACTAGGGTGGTAGAGAATGAGACTAAGACCATGAGTGACGCCAGCGAAAGTACCTGAACTGGGCAACCACAAATTACAGTCATGATTTCAACCCTCACACCAACTCATAGCGGAAAAACTGCAACCCTTAGTGTTGTTATTGGAAAATAACTTTCCCAATGATAAAAGTGAGGATCTGAATAGTTGACAGACTCTTGGCAGTTCATGTCCCATTCACTGACTCCACTCGTATATTTTGCCAACAGAGACTTTCCACGCTTCACTCTTTAGCCACAGGTACATATGAAATTATAATTTTAGTTAAGTATTATTATCAGAAACAATACAGTACCGGTATATACATTCTGTATAACTGTATTGGTATGGCTTGGTGTCGGCTGGCTGGATTTCACTTTGTCTGTAAAAATGTCATTTTTGCTGTACAAAGCACATGTGACCGATAACTGTCAGCTTGGAATGTCTTCATGACGTGCCCTTTTTGCGGTTCTAGCAATGGCTTTCATTACCTACATTTTACTGGCTGGGATGGCTCTTGGCATTCAGAAAAGGTAAGACATTCGTTTTTGTTGTTCTTCTTCTTCTCCATCTTCTTGTGTGTTGACATGTTGACTGACTTTGTGGTTTAGGTTCAGTCCAGAGGTGCTGGGACTCTGCGCCAGCACCGCCCTGGTGTGGGTGATCATCGAGGTGTTGGTGATGCTGCTCAGTTTGTACTTGCTGACGGTACACAGCGACCTGTCTACTTTTGACCTCATTGCCTACAGTGGATACAAATATGTCGGGTAAATATTCTAGAGGTGCTTGACAATTAATGTGGTATCTTCAAGGGTTCCTCGGTTTACGTCGGAGTTTCGTTAATACGTTGGCAATTAATGATGAACCCGTTTACAGAACAGTATACCGATGAACTGTAAAAACAGACCTATTTGTGCAATATACAATACATTTTTTAATTTACTATTAGATTTACATTATTTGGTGTCAAAAATCTGTAATGTTATATATCGTCGCTGTCCTGTGAAAAACACGGATTTCCATTTTTGTAATTTTTTTTTAAATGATGCGTGAAAATTAACTTTGGTTGTTAGCATTTACAATTTCTGGTTTAGCATCTCTGAGTACTTATCTAATTTTGTTTACTTACATTTCTTTCAATAATGTGATAAGACCACTTGTAGGTGGTGATATTTGCTGTATGAAATGTTGACATTGTTCAATCGCTAAGCAGCTCGGAAAGACGTAAGGAAGCAGTTGTTTTGAACACATTACTTGGCGATAAAAATGAAATCTTGAGTATGGTGGTCAGCGAGCGTGCATTCTTGTGCAGCATAACCACACACATTTTTTTGCCGCCCAGCAAACTAGTCCCATATCGTACCGTTGGTAACCTCAAAAGGCTTTGTCAGTATCTTCATCAACCGAGGACTCCCTGTGGCGAGCTATTGTCTGCTAAATGTCGATGTTCTTTCTCCAGGATGATCTTCACCGTGCTATGCGGCTTGCTGTTCGGCAGCGACGGCTACTTTGTGGCGCTTGCGTGGTCCTCTTGTGCCCTTATGTTCTTCATTGTAAGCATTTAGTCTTACCAAGTACAAATGCAGTGGTACCTTGACTTACAAGTGCTACAACCCCCTATCCTTTGCTGTTTAAAAAAAATGTTTCCTGTGTTTTTCATGTGAGATAAGATTTGATTGAGGTACAAGTGAGGTCAAGATATGGTGCTCCTCAAGTGGCCAATGAAGGTACTCTAAAGCCGTCACACGTGGGCAAGGACAGTTGCCGTTGTATTTGTTGACGGCTCACCTGGTTTCTTAGTTTATAACGTGATGATGTGAGCCTGAAGGCACTTTTACTGTATGTCAGTTTCAGCCGACAGCTGAGGATGTGACAGCACAAAATGGCTTAACCCTGACATTGATGGCAACGGATGGATGAATCTGCTTAATTCATATTCCACGAATACAATATTAATAGAAAACTATGTTTAGCGCCGCAGAGACATAAAAAATATATTGTTGCGAAGAAGTGTTTTGCCGTGGGATCCCCTTTAAGTCAAGGTACCACTGTAGTCAGTACTTTCCATCCTGGTGGTGTACCTAATAAAACGGGAGTGTTATCTAACTGAAATGTGTGCAGGTGCGTTCCCTGAAAATGAAGATCCTGACGTCACTGACGTCGGACTCCATGTCCACCAGTTCCAGCGCCAAACCCCAAATGCGCATGTACATCACCATGGCGACCGCGCTCTTTCAGCCCATCATCATTTACTGGTTAACCTCTCACCTGGTCAGGTGACTGTGAGGCGTTCATGTGAGCTGGCGCCTTCCAAGTGCTTTGGCGCGCTTGGCCGTGCGCTCGCCTTCTTCTCCACATGCACAGTTTTGTCCCTCCACGCGTGCGCGGTGTTGAGCTCTCAAAAAGGTTGTAAAAAGGAAATTGTGTACTTGAGTTAACCAAATTGTATGAAACGTATACAAAAAAAATTGATTGTGCAGTGATTTTGACAAAGGTTCATTTTCTGCCATCTTACCTTTTTTTTAAACCAAAAAAAAACAAGGGCTGCCAAATCCAGAGCTTTGTTTCATCATTGGATTAAACTAATTTCCTTTATGCAAAATAAAAGCCATTTCAATCATTTATTACCAATCCTTAATGTCCAGCTTCAGCACCATGTCCCACTACTCTTTGCCCTCACTTGTAACCCAATTCAGTGCACTTATAAAATGACTGTGGGGGGGGCGACATTATTATGAAGACAGTCGTTCTACCAGTGTGCTGAATTACCAAAAGGATGAAGGGCATAATAGTCGATGGACCTTAAACCTGGATTTTAAGGATTTGCAATAAATAAACGGTTTTAAGGAAAGCCATTTTTGCATTCATTTATACTGTACATCCTTGATGAGGAGGCTACTAGTGCATGAAGCATACCTACTCGTCGAGCCTAATTGTGTTCCTGGAGATGCACAATAGTTAACTAGTAAATTTTAATTACAAACTAGTCATCCAAAAGTGATACCGTGTCCTGGACCATGTATTAGTTTATGTCATAAATGCTGAATATTCTTTCCATAAACAACTTGGTTATAACGTCACCATCATTTCAAAATCTGGATTTTTATTTATCGGAAATATATCAGAGCATGACACTGTTTGGATTTTCGTAGGAAAAAAAATAAATATACCTGTATTCAGCTTTGTGTATTCAATTGCAGGCCCCTTTGACTCTTCCTTGTTTGTTCGTTGGTTCCATAATGAAATGCTGACTGCCAGTTAGAAGTTTGACACTTTTTGTTTTTCCCTCTACTCACAGTACTGTATTGCTTTGGCACAATCGTGTGGCATCTTGGGCTCAAGGAATTAGCTTGGTTAAAAAATGAGCTTCGTGTAGTGCTTTGCTGCCATCTTGTGGCATCCATAGACATTACATTATAAATCCGTTTTCAATTACGCGTGGATTTTTTTTCCCCCTCAAACAGAATTATCACCCTAATTCCAAAACTATTCGAAGTTGGTGTGATAATGGTGTTCAAATCCTTTTATCAATTGTCTATCCTGCTCGTAAGGGTTCACGAGTTAACCTATCTCAGCTGACAATGGTGAGTACTGTATATCCTTGATTGACCGCCAGCCAATCGCAGGGCTCACACCAACAAGCATTCACTAATGGATAGTTTTTGGATAGAGTAGTGGTGTCCAAAGTGCGATAAGATGAGTCTTAAGGTGTTTATTTATGGGTAGGGATTTTCACGATAAGCAAAGACGCTGAACCTCCCCTATTTGTCATTGAGTAGTCGAATTGGTTCATTATACGTCACACGTGATTTTGATGAAGTACAGACACTCCCCGAGTTACGAACATCCGAGTTACAAACAAACGGTACATACGAACATTTTCACGGGTCTGTCGAAAAAAAAAAAAAAGAGTTAGATTTTGTATTGCGCGCCTTTTTCCGAGTGCCGAACGGGGCGGAGGAGGACGGCGGAGGCGACGTTCGAAGGCGGCCGCGGGGAGAGGCGTGGGGGGCGGGCGTGTGACGGTGGAACGGGCGGGGAGGCGTCCGGTGCGCCGGTCGACGACCGGTCGTCTACTCTCCCCCGCTGAAGCTGCTGCTAGTTTAGCGGGCAGCTAACCCTCAAGCCCTGAAGAACGTGACGAAAAGCTCTCTCCCCGTTATATGGATGTCAATATAAGCCTTAAACATACATTCCAGACAAAATATAGCACTGAAGCAACTTACGAACGAATTCACCTTATGAACAATCGTCCGGAACGTAACTCGTTCGTAACCTCGGGAGCGTCTGTACCGTGGACCAACGTTCGCCAGCAGAGTGGCGCAGCGGAAGCGTGCTGGGCCCATAACCCAGAGGTCGATGGATCGAAACCATCCTCTGCTAATTGGACAGATGATAGTCTGAATTTGTTTTTTCAAGGCCGATACCAATTATTACTGGTGAACAAGCCAAAAACCGACATTTGTTTGCCGTAAAAGGGAAAATGTTGGCGTCAACTAACTTAGTCCTTACAATTCAGCACACTAGTTGCGTTTCGAATAACGTGCGGACAGTTTTGCCTCACTAATACGTAGTTGTCCTCCTATAAGAACAAAGAGTGTACTAGTTAGTTAGTGCACGGCCCTGAAGCTGGCGAAAGTGGACTGTATCGTGTTCCAGCGTTTAGTGACGCTGAGCGCTGTAAGCGGGAGCGCGCACGTCTGTCGGCCGGGAACCCGCCGGCTGCAAAGCGTCCTTTTCCGTTCCCGTGGCAACCCAAACCACAAGTCAACGCACACGGAACGAGAAAGGGAGAGCGACAGAGGGGTTGCGGTTCAAAGTTTCGGGTCTCCTAAATCCACCTTGAACCCTGACAAAGACGGATCTTGACGGGCCGCAAGGGTGAGTCTCAAGTTTCATTTCATTTTATACGCACACACGAATAGATCAAAGTGAACAATTAGGAGCCAGTGGCTCACCTGAGAGAAAAAGGGCGGCTTCAAATTCTTGACTACACAGAGAGGACTGAAACTTAAGATAGCGGCGCCATTTGCCATTTGAACCGCTTTGTGCCTTGAAGGCGCGCAGTGCGTATGCGCGCACACAACCACACGCACACGAGCACGACCACGTCATGTTGAGTGAGTCCTGAAGCTGTACCATGTTGCCTGCCATGATCACACAATGGACTTTGAACGTTCGAATGGATGCACATCAGAATTGAGGCTTAAGCAAATGGATAACTGCCTAACTTTCTTGAGACAAGGTACAGGATTTGCATGAAAAAATGAAAGCTATGAAGTGGCCAAAAACTCCCATCTCCAGACCTCAACCCAGACCTCAATGCAGCTTTTAAAATTTGTATGCACACATGTTTTAGGTTGAGATTCTATAGTATCTATCAATTACATTAAATAGATGGAACTTAAACTTCCTGCCTTCCTGTATTTGATAAGTGTGAGTTTAGCCAACTCAATTGTCATATCGATGGAAGTACTAAGTTTAGGTTAGAGCTGCATTAATACAATGGATGGAAAACCTGCCCCAAGTTTGTGTTCATCCAATTTTGCCCTGGATGAGAAAAGTGGCTTTTTCCCAAGCCCATTCTTTTCTTTACCCATCAATATTTAAAAAATTACCCCACACCAAAAAAAAAACAATTGACGCACAAAAGTGTTTTGAGATCAGCTCGGTATTTATTATTTGGGTTCTTGTGAGTAGTGTGTCCCTCATTCCACAGAGCACGCAAGCCCCCATTATTCAAATAGGGGTGTGTAGACTTTTTATATCCATCGTTTCAAAACAAGTTTGGTGACTGTTGATTTTGTTCACAGAAATGAGCACCAATTTTTTTTCCCAAGATGGCGCTCGAGTAGGCAGCCGTCGGCAAGTGCTATTCAAGACCCTTGCTTTTTGTTGTTGTTGTTTTTGTTGTTTTTGAGTTTTGTCAAATGGCGTTGTTGTTACGTCATGTGGACCTGGCGCGGATTGTTTTCAGCATTTTTTGGCCACAACATTCGTCAGAAGAGAATAATCTGAGTTTGGTGGTTGCACTTTCTCGGCAGCACGCATGTACCAGCACTGATTTTTATTGGGAGGAATGTCGGCGCCATCTGACTGTCGTTGCTGGACAGCCCGAGGGCGCTTGTGCTTTTGCGACTGAAATGGGCAGCATTTTTCTCAACCTCGCTTTGTTCAGCGGAAATGTTGGTGCTGTTGGACAGTCTGCGGCTGGATGGATGGATGGATGGATGGATGACCTGTGGAGCCGACAATGAGAAGAAAGAGGGGTCAGCGCAGAGCGCCGATGCGTATGTGAAAATGGGAGTCGCAGCTTCGAATTGAAGCGGATTTACATGGGACAGGAGATGTGAGCCAATCTCTTTTTCGTCTCCGGACACTACAGCTTCTTGGTGCTTTCACACTTAGCTTGTAGCACCCGCAGTGGCTCCTCTCTCTCCTGTGGTTGAGAGGAAAAAAAAATCATCTGTGCTGCATGTTGCACATGTGGCACATTTGACAATAAAATTGACTTGAACTTGAATTGAAGTGGATCTACAAACACTTTTTAAAAAATTGTGTGAATACATTTGGTGGTAGGAGCAACTTTTTTGGTTTTGAGTTGCATGTTCAAACGTGAGGTATGAGCGCTGTACGATGCAGGTGACTCAACTCCACAACAGGCGGCAATTTATGAGATAAAATTAATCAATATTCTTTAAAAACAAATAAACAAAGAGCTTCAAACTGTGTATTACCACTACTGTCAAACTAAACATGAAAAAGAGAATTACGCGTTGTGTATTCAAAGCGTCTATGACCTGAATGCTAACACACACAATGGGACACTCCATAGGGACACAGTCTCACTATGAGCATCTTTGTTTATAACCGGGTGATTTATACAGTAATGATTCATTTATATGGGTAGCTGTTTTACAGAAATGTTAATTATTTTAATGATACTTTTATTCACATTTGAGTTACCATCAGCATCTTGATTTTCATAGATTGGATCACAGAAGTTGCTTGAAAGAAGCAAACTGGGATAAGGGAGGGGAAAAAAAGGATACCATAATGGTCTAAGTTTAGTGATTTCAAATTTTAATGGCTGCAATAGTGGTCTAAGTCCAAACAGCCATTAAATCTATCAATAGTTCATAGTGCTGTAGTTGACATTCACTTTCGAGGATGCAGATGGACTCGCTACACTACTCACGGTTTGAGACTTTTAATCATCTCTTAATCTCACTTTAGGAATGCTGAGGTGGTGGCCCAGTATTGCACTAAGAAATCAGGGAAAGGGCTGAGAGCAATTTTTTTGTTGTTGTTATCAGCGGCTTAATTCTTGGTGTTGTTGTGTTTTTTGCAGAACCTGAATTATGGAGAACCTATGCCACACTCTAGTGCCGTTGTCCCCGTGTACCGCCACTTTCGGGGGGCCCTTGTCTCCATCTTATCACATGAGCTCCCTTCCCCTGTCGCCCATCTCCTTCCCTCCGTCGCCGACCATGTCTGAGTCCCTCCCATCTTCCTCCTCATCTTCCTCCTCTTCCTCCTCCTCTTGCTCTCCCCTTTCAAACTGCATGGCGTCCCAACACCTGGAGGGTCCCCTGAACACGTGTTACCAGGACGACCTGACGTGCCTCAGTTGGCTGCACCAAAGGGGCAACCTTCTCCCACTCCAACCACTCCCAAAGCCACCCGACCTCAGCCCAAAGGGGAGTCCAGACGGGATGCCGCCTCGACCAAGCCACCGTACTCTTTCAGCAGCCTGATTTTCATGGCCATAGAGGAGTCGGTGGACAAGAGGCTGCCGGTGAAGGACATCTACAGCTGGATCGTGGACAAGTTCCCCTACTACAGGACAGCCAGCGCGGGATGGAGGAACTCAGTTAGACACAATCTGTCTTTGAGCAAGAGCTTCTGCCGCATGGATAGGGAAAAAAGTCAGGTGGGTGCATAGCATTCACACCCACATAGTCACTTCCTACCAACAGAACTGAATCTAATGTGTTTAAAGGCACACTGTCTCAAGTCATCTTTTCCCATCTAAATAAATGGAAGTAATTTACTGACTCAAAAAAGCTTTTGATGTTAAAAAAAACAAAACAATATCAACCTGTGAGAAGAAATATTCCAGATCCGTGGTTAAAAAACGACTTAGAAAATAGAACATTTGTTGAGATAAACCAAAAACAGAATTATATGACATCAATTAGGGAGTGCCACAGGGGTCAATTCTTGGACCCAAACTGTTAACTATCTTACTTGCTGATTATTTCAAAAAATGATTTTGATCTGGATCAACTCTACAACAAGTAATACCGCGGATAATTAAGATTTTGATTTATATGAGTTAATGAAGAATGATTTATCCTAAATAATGAATGGGATGGAAACCCAATTCATTTCTTGGAATCAAGGTGGACAAATAGCTTATCTGGAAGTCACATATGAATTACACAAAGGAAAAATATCGAAAAGCTTTACAGTGTTAACAAATTTACATGAAAAAAAGATTGTTCTATTCCTGGCCTACTGTGCATAATTTGAGGATCAACATGCAAAACCTATATTCAACCTATATTTATTTTACAGAAAATAGCTTTGAAATGCAAATAGTCACCATAAAGATCCTGCTAACCAGGGGGGTGGTGGCCAACAGTAACATTGGGAGAATGCCTGTACGGCCAGTCCATTCCACAGAATAGATTGCAGATTATTTTGATTTTGATTGCGGTGATATATTGATATAGAAAAAATCCCAAACTCTTTCAACATCGCTTTGGTTGTTTCAGTCGGCGGGGAAAGGATCTCTGTGGCGCGTGAATCCAGAGCATCGAGCGGCACTGCTAGAAGTTCTTCGGAAGACGCACGCCTACCACAGCAACAGCACCAGCCTCATAAACCAACCTGCCCTGTATAAGACCAATCACGCTTATTTTTTATTTCGTCATGAAGTACTCACATTTAGTCTGTCACATTTGTTGAATTAATCTGTGGTAGAAATTGAACCATTGTGAACAAAAGTGAGCTAACTCCATTGCCGTTACTTTTTTCAGGATCATCAAGTTTGCCAGCCATCAAATCTATCAATATTTTGTGAAACATGAAAAATGACATTTATAATAACATACAGATGCACTGGCACCCCAGCTAAAGTACTAATTACTTTCTCAGCTGTTTTCATCATGGAAAGTGTTGCACTGATGACTCAGGAAAAAATGCTGAGAGCCCCGACATGTCAAAACTGTGACTAAACCTTAATTTCAACCATTATTTGTAAAAAAGTGTCAAATACAGGCATACTCTACTTTTATTTGGAGAAAAAAAAACACCTGAATTAAAATGACACCTGTGTTAGTGTCTTAAACTATTTGTTAAATTACATTTGTTGAATACATTTCAGTTCTATTTAACAGAGTAGTTTTGAATATACATTTATCTATTAAAGTGCAGTGTTTAGGTTCTGTTACAGTGGCATTCATATTACAGTGGCTTATGGTAATACTAAATATACTTTAAATATGTTTTTTTATGGTGGTGGGATGTGATTTTAGTTTGAGAACCTCTGAAGGTCATTCCATCTATCCATTTTGTGATCCGCTTGTCCTCACGAGGGTCGCGGGTGAAGGTCATTCCTTTTCTGCAATTAACTTGAAAGTGACAAAATGGTCTTAGCCCACTCTTGTTCTCAGCGGCTCAACCGCACTTGTTAGAGTAGTTTTAATACAAAAATATTTTTTACATTTGAGTCGTTTTATTTAAAAAATACTTTGTTACATTCATTCTCTTGATGAGTTGAGTCATTATTTGGAGGATTACTTCTTATTTTTTATTCTAAATTAATGGTATTCCTGCTGAGTACAATTTATGGCCCATCTCCGAGTTAATATGAGTAACTATCCCCATTTTTGGACTTTGAGCTATGGACTGTGTTTTTAATTTGATTCCAGGTTGGAAGGTGTGGACTATGGCGTGTCTGTAGTGTGTGACTCCATGGAAATGTCAGGTTAGTACACGGACGCTCATTCCAAAACTGGAGGATCATTTAGACCGCAACAATGGGCTATTTATTGATATTTAAGTGGAAAACAGGTAATAAAATTGTATTCAGTGTCTTAACGTGTGCTGATCACTACAGGTGTAATTTTGCTTGTAAAAACTCCACTGAAACTAAACCTTTAGATTTTAGATTTTGAAGGCTGGGCTGATTCGGTTGACGCGGCAACAAATGGAGGCTTAAGTCCGATTGGACAAAACATTAACATACAATGCCAAAAGAAAGACTTGGAAATGAATAAAATATTTCATGAAACAAACAATCTGAATACAAGTTGTAAATGTAGTTTAGAGCTTCTGATAATATTTCTGCCTTGCTAGTCCTGCCGGCCCACCACTGGTAATGAGTAAATTTAAACCCAGTCACCCGCCTGCGAGCCTCTATGAATTTGAGCCTATAGGATATTTCATCAGCGGTGTAACAGCGCTCACTGGCACTTTTACTGCTGCCGCCATTCAGCCTCTCGCCGACGTTCCCCGCAAGCGACATTGTTACTGCGTTTGCCTTCTGTCGTCATGGTGACACCCTTCTATTTCCGTGGTAACGCGCCAATAGCCTTAATGTGGCCCGCCTTTTACATGCGGGCCTCCATATGTGCTCATCAGGAGCTTGATTACAAGGGATTTCCACCTTTTTTTCTCTCTCCGTGAGATGTGCCTCTTGTGCTCAAGTTTAGTGAGAACATCAAGTGTCTTTAGAAAAAAATATCAATTTCATTTAATTCTTATTATATATCTTTGATTTTGGGTACCGAGCCATTATTTTGTGTAATAGAAAAGTATTGATTTGGCGCCATCTTGTGGTATCTTGGCGCCAATGCACTATGGTCAACCCGCATGTTCGCGGTTTGACATTCACATACAGTACAGTTGAGCATTTTGTCCACCGCAGATTGTCTCCCTCACACGCTGATGCTGTCCGCCCCGTCGCCCGACACCCCCAGCCGGGATAATCCTGCTTTCTCCGAACACCCGGATTTCCCCTTGACCCCAGAGCATGAGGAGCTAGTGGCGATCGAGCCCGTGGAATACCAAGCGGAGGATCTGGGCGGGGACTTGAACAAAGACCCACTGGCCGACAGCGGCTACATCGAGCTGCACTACTACCAGTCTCCCGAGTACCAGTACCTGGTCTTACCCGAAGACACGGAGTTGGACCTGGAGACGGTGGAGATCCTACAGCTGGACACTGAGGCACAGGAGGCAGCTGGTTCGCTGCTGGATTTAGCAGGGAGGGGATGTTAAGAGCCTTTTTGGTTATCACTGTATCCTTGTCGGCGCCAATGTCACTGCCCAATGATTGCAAAACTTGTATATATTTATATACATTTTTTAAATATAGTCTAGATTAGAACCTTATCACTTGTGTTCAAGCACTTGCTCAAATGTACACACTGTAGACAAAAGTTTTGGGGCACTTGCTAACCAGTGTTTCCCAGGCACCAAACTTTTATTCCATATCCTTGATCCGCACTCTACATGTGCCTGACATATGCCTACTAGTTGAGTAGTTCTACTAGAGGAAAATAATAGTTTACTAATAAGGTTTAACTGCATCCTAATAGCCCAAAAGTGACACTTGTAGTGGAAAAGCGCCTCAAACGCCGTTGGACCACCAGCGCTGCCTGAAGGACAAAAGGGTGTCGGCCGCAGACGTGCTCCGCCAGGCACATGGTGGAATTGAAACTAGTCCTTTGTACCTGCGGGGTCCAGTTGGTCGGGTCATTCTGTCATGATGCCTGGTGGTGGTGGACTCCAAAAAGCAGGCAAGAGGGAGGAGCAGGGTGTATTTGAATAAGTGTATTGACAAAACACAGAAAACTAAATCCTAAACAAACAAAGTCCAAAGTATCAAACAAAAACCATGACTAAAGCGCAAAACTATCAATAACAGAAACATGACCAAAAACATGACCTAAACATGGCAAGCAAACAAACATGACAGCAGCAAAGAGCAACAATGACCGACAATGAGTGCCCGGGCTGGGAGTCCTTTTAAAGCACTAATTACATAACGACCAACAGGTGTGCAGCTGCAGGAAGAGCCCTACAGTGCCACCTGTTGGTCCTAAACCGAATCATGACATTAGTGAAGTGCAGATGTTAACTTGTCGAATCTAATGTCACTACACTTGTAGTGCTGTCAACTCGTGGTCACTGCCATTTTTAAACATATATGCTTTTCAGGGTCCGCCCGATTATTCATCAGAATTCATGAAAAATATATTTTTGCTTACATGTTCTTTTTTTAATCTAACAAATAAAATATGTCATTCTGTTATTGTGACTGTATTGTCTTTTGCTGGTTTAATAAGTCAATTTCCATACACTTTATTACTTAAAGTTACTAAATCATCATTTTGTTACTGAGTGATAATAATTAAACTTATCGTTTCTTCAGACATTTTCCTGGTAATAACTTGTTTTTGGTGACTTGTATTTTAATATTTTAGTGACACGATGAAATTTAAAAAAATATATTTGTACTTTTTTTCTCTGGAACCGTAACAGCTGTTCATATTTACATTCATTCACATGAGCCACATAAGAAAACAGTTGGAATTTGACAGTCATTCTGTTATAAATTATGCAAGAAAAAAAATGAAGAGACCAAAGAAAAATCACCGAACCTTGGGGGGATTAGACAATTTTTAATTTATGTAAATAAATCCTCTAAATGAAAGTATTTATACTTAGAAGTTGAGGGTTATGTTTATGTAATCAAACAAAAAATTGAACCGATTTTCCTCACGAGTGTTGCAAAGGAGCCAATCCCACCTCTCTTCGAGCAGGAGGCGGCGAACTAATTGCCAGCTAATTGCAGGGCACATAAGCGAACAACCACGTAGGGACAACCTAGAGTATTCAATTAACCTACCATTAATGTTATTGGAATGTGGGAGGAAACCGGAGTACCCGGAGAAAACCCACACTGACGGGGGGACAGAGGAAACTCTACACAGGAAGACCGGAGCCCGGAATCGAACCATGGACCTCTGTACTGTGAGGCGCTGTGCTAACCAGTTTTTCACCGTACGGCCCAACGACCGACCCCCCCCCGAGAATTTATGGTGATAGGCTCTTCGCATTTTTTCCAGGGTTTCAATAATGTATCTAATCATGGAGAGAAAATTGTATGACATATTTTGAGCCAAAATCCACTTTAGTATACCCATCCAGCATTTCCTAAAAGGTTATTGTTATATTCCAGTTATATTCCAGTTTTGAAATTTTAGAATGAATTTGGTCATTCTCAAAAGGCAATATATATGTATTTTTTTAATCTCAAGGCCTAATCCTTTTGTGTAAAACTTGACCGTGATTCCGATAAATACCGCGTACGGGACACTAGAAAAACTACATTTCCCATATAAAAGTTTATTATGATGTATCATAGGTGTTGTAGTTTTTAGACTGGCTGAGCCGAGAGTTCAAGTGTGCGCCATAACAACATTTCCCATGAGGCCTCGCGCGGGTTTAAACCCGGAAGTGTGCAAGATTAGCCCCTGGAATATATTGACATGGTTGTTTTCATGCCAATCTCGGAGAGGAAAAAGTTACGTTGCTGCGAGCTCCTCCAATCTAACGAGTTCGTCCTGAAACATTTTAAAGACTTTTAAGAGCTTTAACACAACATTTCAGGCGAGGGGAAACAAAACCAAGGTCGAGGTAAAGTTTCGCGCTCAACTTAAATTGTTACGATGTTGTGAGTTGTGCAAAATTCGCGTCGCGATTTACTGCTTCAAAACGGCTAATACATGTTAGCCTTTTTGACTGTTGTTGTCTGCGTGTATAACTAACACAACGCTAGAGAAAGAAGTGCTTGATCAAACTTGTCGATTATCAACGTTTTCTTGAGACGTCGGCTGTGCTTTGATAGCTCATGTGCTCAAATAGAGCGAAAACACGTAAAATGCGCTTTATTGAGGGAAAGCGCAGAAATGTACATGCAACTAGTTTCTTTTGTGGTTGTGTGCGTGTCGCGCGTGCGTGTGCAATGGACGTCACGAACGACAAAGTTTTGGAACGATACACAATGTGATATTGAGTACATTGCAACCAACACACTCAGTGCACAGAAACGTTCGCACGTTACCTCCGAGGACCACACCCTTTTGGTGTGTTCACTTTTTTTTTTTGAGGAGGGGGGCGGGTAAGGATAGCCATTTGAGCATTTATTCCATATACTTGATCGTCAACTGACGTCTATGTACTAGTATGCTCATTTTCCCAATCGTAAGACAGTGCAGCGCACTAGTACAGTCACTGTTTGTTGCTAGTAATTAATAAAGCTATAAGTGCCCATTTTGGCCTACTAGTACACAAAGTACTGTGCAGCACTAGTAACACTACTCAGACCAACTAGTATGTATGTGTCAGGCACTAGTAGCTTTTGAACCCACTAGTAGTACCAAATTGCACATTATTAGTTGTGATACAGTAGTGCAACTAAGGCAGTAGTGGTAAGAAAAAAAAGATAAATTACAGTACAAATAAAACACCTTTGTTCTACCAGTGTGCAGTTGTGATCCCATTAGTGTACTGAATTGTCTGACTAGTGATGACAAAGAGCACACTAGCACTACTGTAATTGCTTTCCATAAAATCATTCAGTAGGTCCAAGTACTAGCCCACTCTTTGTCCTAGCTAGTAGGTCAACTTTGACATGTCACTAGTGAGGCATATCTGCTTGAGTTGACATCTGTGTGCTACTAGTACTAGTACTGATATTCTAATATTTTACTGTTTAACATCCAGTGCCTCACTAGAAGTACTATCAGCGCAAAGACGTCAAATAGTTCACGGTTGTGCCTCACTAGTTACATGCAGTTGACTGACTAGTATGCCAAAGTTATTTTGTTGCGCAGAAATGACATACAGTAGTGAAACAATGTTAGCGAGATACATTTGTCCTACTAGTGTGCTAAATTGTCTTACTTTTTAGGACGAGAGTGTACTAGTACATGGACCTGAATGCTTAATCGTCTGTCAAAGCGAGAAAGAGCTTGTATTCCTCCGGGTGGGAGCTGACTTGTTCCTCCGCAGAAGAGCCAACAACAAAGGAGCTCCTTGAAGGCCGTCGAGTTCACAGAGCGCCGCCTAGCCGGAAGCCAAGCAGTGTGACACCCATCGGAGCATGCACATTTACTAATTAATACAGAGCCGCACATTGTAACCCTGTGTGGGAGTTGGCGTCACTGAGTGAGTGTAAATTCCATAACTAATTATATCTTGTCCAGAAGGCTTCCTAATGTTCGCCTGTTTATGGCGTCTGCTCCAGCCACTTTCAGGTTTATAAACAGCGAGCAAGGGACTAGTTTGTTGTTGACGTGCCCTGAACTTTGCCCTAGTAGCAACATGTACCTCATACAATATTGCCAATTGTAATGACTTTATTCACAGTTAGTCACACGAAACACATTAGCTATACACCGACATAAAATCATTTATGAAACAATTAATCAAATAATTCAATTACAAAAAAAGTTTCAGCCAAATCTTCTAACAGTGATCTTTTTGCCACGTGGATTAATCTGAATGCTGACTCCCACGTCACTCACCAAACTAGGCTCCACCTTTTCAAGCCACACACATTCAAAGGGACGGTTCATAGCATGGAACGTGAGGATAGTGACCCAAAGTGGGCAAAGATAATACCTGTAACTCACACGACAATATATAATGACTAAAATAACATGGCAACAATAAAAATATGAATTGCAGCCAAAACATTTGACAGTTTTGCAATACTTATAATCCCGTTAGAATTTATTTTAACTATACAATTGAGAGAGAAATTGGCAAAAATTGTCAGTTTTTATTTTAGACTTATTTTTTTGGGGGGGAATATTTATTACATTTTATTGTACAGTATTTGTCTTATGATGTAATGTGTTTTTGCAGGTTTTAAAAGGCTTAATATCATCTGGATGACTCATGATGATGTGGTTGTTCCCACAGGCAGCAGCAATGGGGAGCCAACCAGGCCCAGTTCAGATCGTGACCGTGTGCAAGGAGGATCACTCCTTCACGCTGGATGAGGAAGCACTCGCACGTGTCCTCTTGGCCGCGGGCGTGCGAGACAAGCACGTGGTGGTCCTGTCGGTGGCTGGTGCCTTCAGGAAGGGCAAGAGCTTTCTGCTGGACTTCATGTTACGATACATGTACAGAAAAGTGAGTGGCGGCAGAGCTCGCGGCATCCAAGATTTTTCCATTGAGAACCGTCGATGGGAAATGCTCAAAATAAGCCCGGGGGCCACTTTGATATTTGTCACTTTTTGTTGATTCAATGTGCTACAATCAGCCTGCTCTAGGTCAACAATAGTTCAAGTCCGTGTGAAGTGGAATTTGTATGATAAACAAAAAATTTCAGCGAATGCTCAAAAGGAGTCTTTAAAATCATGAAAAATCAACTGTTCTTTACGTTGAATGCGCTGAAACAATTTTCCACCTTTCAACTGTCAATCAAATCCCACTGCTGCCATTTGAAAAAATGGATGCTACCTAGTATAGCATCGTTTGTATGCCTACACATAATCAAATGTTTGCCCCATGGAAATATATTCGCTTGACAGCACAGATGGATGGAATGTTTCCCACAGGGTCGGCACAGGGCTTTGCCACGCTGCCACAACGAGGCGCTCTAAAACTGCCACGCCAAGGCGAAGCCGTTGTCCACCACGCTGGCTGTCACGTCCGATTTCTGACATCAGATTAGCTAAATAATAATCCAAGAGTGGAATGAGGGCTCCTTCTGGTCTTGCACTGTTTTTTAACTTTAATTTTGCTCCAATTTTTAGTAACCTCCAAAAGTCAGAATGCCCCTCATGTTTTGTTAAATACGTTGGGGTTTTTTCATGGGAGCGCACGGAAGAAATGTTACTTTGCTACAAAGTCCATTAGTCGGTGAACAACTTGTATGAGAGTCGAAGCCATTCATGTCTTATCATGAAACCACTAGCAACAAAAGTGAGCACAAAGTGGGTCCAATTAGATCTTCCCCCTTCACCGTGTCATGTCATATGACTCGTTAGTGCAGCAAAGTCTCAGGCGTGCATCGGAAGCAAACGTGTTCTCTTCTAATCTATTCTATGGATCTAGCTCTCTCTGACTTTAAATGTACATGGAAGTACAGTCAAAAATGAAAACAGTAGACAGCATAAATTGCATACTTGGATAACAAGGAGCAAAAGGCAAGGTTGAAAATAACATAGACATAGTCACACGCAGTTGCCCCTCCCTGTTGCAACATGTGAACTGACCAGTTTTGTGAAATGAAATTATTTCGGATGGCAGGGTGGAGCGCAGCAACTAGCTGATTTGTATTGTTTTAGTAGCTTTGCTGGCTTTACTGCTACATGCGTGCCTCTCAACCCATTTTTGTATGTCTCCCTCCAATGTCAACAAATCAAAGATGAGCCAATCAGGTGGAGACACTTTTGCCCAGGGTAGTTTGACCTCACCTCTTTCTCGCTTGTCATGTATAACCGCAGGGCGACGAAAAGTGGCTTGGTCACGACGACGAGCCTCTGACGGGATTCTCTTGGCGAGGCGGCTCAGAACCGGAGACGACCGGCATCCAGATCTGGAGCGAGGTCTTCCCCATCCAGAAGAGTGACGGAAGCGAGGTGATCACTGTGCGGCGGACAGCTTAAGCCTCACAGGACACCGGCCAAAATATTAAGTCTTCCAGCACAACAAATGAGATGCATAGCAGGAGATGTATGAACACTTCAGCCTCCATTTTGTCACCATATTCAGACGTGAAAGGGACAAAATGTTAGGAATTGGCTCCCAGTTTGTCACTAGACACCTGCATGACACTGTCAACCCCCGATTGATGGTGGATAGGAGCTACTAGTGCCACTTTGGCCTACTAGTATGCAATTAAACCTTAACAATAAACTAGTGTGTTGCACTACTAACGCTACTATGCCCAACTAGTAGGCATGTGTCACACACTATTAGCCTTCTTATCAAGGATGTTGAATAAATGCTGAAATAGCATTATGTTACTTAAATATTTGTCCTCACTAATAGGACAACTACAATGGATATAAAAAAGTCTACACACCCCTGTTCAAATGGCCAGGTTGATTCATCATGACTGACCTTTAGTCTGTGCGGCACAATTAGGCATGCAGCCCTTGTGAGCATAAGCGATTTGGATCATGGATGGATGGATGAAAATGAAA
Organism: Hippocampus mohnikei; assembly: GCA_026261675.1. Lineage (NCBI taxonomy): Eukaryota > Metazoa > Chordata > Actinopteri > Syngnathiformes > Syngnathidae > Hippocampus > Hippocampus mohnikei. The sequence goes on along the minus strand of JAKGUB010000557.1, from coordinate 14,499,330 downwards.
TATTTTCACATGGGAAGTAAAATCAGTATTGCAGTGAGAATGGTTGCACAGGATTAAACCAATCGCATTCAACCGCCTGTTCACTGGAAGCCAGCACACATCTGTTGCTATATAAAGTGCCTCTTATTAACGCCAAATAAAGTTCCAATGTTGCAGTAGGCTTTTTTTCCCCCCTGATATTTCTTTATAGCAGAAACCTGAAGGGTTTGTGAGTCAGATTTAGACAACTTTATTTATCCCACATCGGGGCAATTTATTTGGAGCTTCCCAGTGTACATTGATACCTGTAGTTAGTCCATTAATGAACGAATGGTGTATATCAACTCATGGTTTGTTTTATGAATGGCAACAGGTGTATACCCAGGTTAAATATGTATTTTCTGCCATTTGGTACAAGACCATTTATGTTGCTCTGCCTGCCACGAAACATCCCTGGCATAGTTGTTGAGCAAAGATACATTATTTGCAGCAAATAAACATTTGCTGGAGACATGAAGTGATACCCATGGATTGTCAACTTTTTCCGTGTGTTTTCTGCATGTGCTCCTGCAGGTGGCAGTAGTGCTGATGGACACTCAGGGAGCCTTTGATAACCAGTCCACAGTGAAAGACTGCGCCACGATTTTCGCCCTCAGCACCATGACCAGCTCCGTTCAGGTGATTGTACCGTATAAATCAGTGCTTCCTGACGTTATTGAACCAGGGCTCACACAAAACTCACGAAAAGTGGACATTTCAGGATGAACCCGAAGTGCATTTACACCTTTACAGTTCAACCAAATTTGACCTTCTTTCAACTCTTGAATGCCAACTGTTCAGTATTTCAGTAGTTTTTGCACAGCCTTGTCCAACAAGGAGCAAAAATCCAAGATGCAGCAAAGGCCTGACTCGAAAAATCTCTCAACCCACCACCAAACAAAAAATGCAAGAAGTGGAAACACAGGTTAATTATGTCTCTTCTGCCACCTAGTGGAAGTGGAAGAGCATTGACGTGTTCTCACTGCCACAAGACTGTTGCTGGCATCGGTGGATGAACTAAAATAGATTATTTGTTGTCGATAAATAATCATTTTCCGACCAATGAAGGGATATTGGATTATTTTCCATAGTACATCTGATGATCTCTCACGTCACACTGAGTTTGGAATTACTGGCATATATCACATGCAATATATTCTAAAAATTCCAAGTCTGTATAACACTGGGATTGTTTCTTGTTTGTAGATCTACAATCTGTCCCAGAACATCCAAGAAGATGACCTGCAACAGCTACAGGTTCGTTTGCAACCTGAACTTACACGTGTGTTGCTGCTTTGGACATTTCCACAATTTATCTATTATTTCTTTTTTGTAGTCCAAAAACATGTAAGCATGTATTTTAGTGTTAAGCAAATATTTACTGCCACTGTGATTGTGTCAAAAGGTAAATGGTGAACTACCGGTATATTACACTATCCAACTCAAACTAATTTGGGTCACCAAAGAGGCCTTTTATTTCAAGTTTCAATGTGCAATGCAACTATTATACACACATATTATGCGTATCAACATTATTACTTACCACATACCAACATGTAACATGAAATATTTTGTGACTACTTATTTAGATCAGATATTCAAATAAAATTGAGCTCATCCGTGCTTTTTTTGTTTCTGCTGTAGTATTTGTATGAATATTAATGTGTGACAATTGCTCCTCTTGCTTCCGTGTGCCTGGCCATCTATCCATCCGCAGCTTTTCACCGAGTACGGCCGCCTGGCCTTGGATGAAATCTTCCTGAAGCCCTTCCAGGTATGGCAACCGATACATTTTGTGGCACTTTTTATTTTTATGCATTTGATTCAAAATTCCTTTTTCCCTGTTACAGTCCTTGATGTTCCTCATCCGCGACTGGAGCTTCCCCTACGAGTACACATACGGCTTTAAAGGAGGCAATGAATTCCTGGATAAGCGCCTACAGGTAACACAATGCAGAATCAAATGCGAGCAAGCTTTGGACCCACTGGGAGATGAACTTCCCTGCTTTGTTTTCGAAGGTCAAGGAGGCTCAGCACGAGGAGCTGCAAACGGTGAGGGAGCACATCCATTCCTGCTTCACCAACATTTCCTGCTTCCTGCTGCCGCACCCTGGCTTGAAAGTTGCCACCAGCCCTACTTTTGAGGGACAACTTAGTGGTGAGAAATTATTTTTGTCCTCAAAAAGTATTTTACACTGTACAGTGAATCACGGAATACACTCACCCACACAAATTCAACACATTTAAACTTATTAAAACACATATGCATTTGATAAAAAGAACATGCCAACAGTGGTGGTGTGGTGGTGGCAGTGTGATGGTCCGTGGCTGCTTCGCTACCTCAGGACCAGGACAACTTGCTGTGATTGACACTAAATTCTGCTGTCTACAAGAAAACACTGACCATCAGTTTGCACCCTCAAACTCTTGGATCATGCAGCAGGACAACGATCTGAAACACACATGCAAGTCCTCCTCTGGAAGGCAAAAAACCCCAAAAACAAAATTAAGGTTTTGAAGTGGCCATGTAAAAGTCTGGATTTGAATCCAATCGAGATGCTGTGGTGTGACCTTAAACGGGCAGTTCATGCTAGAAGTTGAAGCAATTCTATGAAAAGAGTGGGCCGACATTCCTCCACATCGATGAGAAAGACTCATCACCAATTATCTCAAACTCTCGATTTCAGTTATTATTGCCAATGGTGACACCACTCATTATTAGGTTCAGGGGGCAATTTTTCACATCGGTACAGGTAGGTTTGGATTTTTGTTTGTGTGTCTAAATAAATTGGCATTTAGAAACTGCAGTTTACGCTTCCTTGTGTTAGCACTATGTGATATTAAAATTGGTTTGATGAACTCAACTCTCGTGTCATAAATATGCAAAGAACTTAGAAATCAGGAAGAGGGCAAATACTTTTTCACCGCACTGTAGCATCACTTTAAGTAGACATAAATAAGACTCGCTCGTGCAGTTTTCCAAATGAGAGGCAATGCATGCTTGCTTCATGTTCCTTTCTCACTCCCAGTTGAAGTTTAATGTAAAACCGAACATGTGGCGCTACAAAGGTGGACGGCTATGCAGGAGGCTTGCACTGCACGCATTCCTTTACTGTGAGTTACCAAGTCATTCTGTTGGTTTTGTCAGCGGTGGCACCAGAGTTCAAAGAGCAGCTGAAGATTTTGATCCCGAATCTCCTGCATCCTGATAACCTGGCCGAAAAGGAGATAAATGGAAACAAAGTCACCTGCAGAGGCTTGCTCGAGTACTTCAAGGTAACGACTTGCCAGTCTGCGGTGTGATCCTGTGTGTCAGTTGCCGTTTTCCTCTCTTATTCTCTTCCCATGTTCACTACTGAACTTTAAAAGCAGGTCGTCTCATGTCGAAAATCTGATCTTTTTTTTTTTTTTTGTTGTCAGGCTTACATCAAGATTTACCAGGGAGAGGACTTGCCCCAGCCTAAGAGTATGCTCATGGTAAGTACGGAAAGATGACGAAAAAGTGTTTGTTGTCACATTTGGCTCATTTTGAGACATCCGTGTGTCCCGCCAGGCGACAGCGGAGGCCAACAACCTGGCAGCCGTGGCAGCAAGCAAAGATCAGTATTACAGGAACATGGAGAAGGTCTGTCCCAACTCTGTTGTTTAAACTTACTCATGTTGGGCGTGGGGCACATTATTGGCAATGAGATGACATCTGCTAATTTCACCGTAATCCTCCTTCTTCAAAATCCTCCTTTTGTCTCTCAGATGTGTGGTGGGGACCTGCCCTACGTGTCTCCTGAGTCATTGGAAGAGAAACACCAGTTCTACTTCAAAGAGGCTCTCTACTCCTTCTCCTCCACCAAGAAGATGGGCGGCCAGGAGTTTTGCGACCGCTACCAAGAGCAACTGGAGAAGGAGCTGGAGGAGATGTGGGAGTCGTTCAGCAAGCATAATGAGGTCAGTGACGTCATATGTGAGAGTTAATACGTGGACCAAGGCTTCGCGTTGGCGTGACTGCTTCAGAATGCCTCATTGTTGGCGGCAAGTGCACGCATGTCACGGAAAGAAAAGCGAAAGAGTAATTGTAATTTTCTTTTTTCAACATTTCAATTTTTTTTCAAGGTTGTACATGTGCTCTTCTTTGTGTGTCGTCACATTTTGAATACTTTTTTTTTTTCACCGCACATTGTACTTTGTGGCCTGTCAAGATATGTTGCGAGTAGTGATAGATGAACAAATAATCATTTTCAGACCAATTTAGTTAAATCAAAATATATTGTTGTCATAAACATTGCATCAAAGTCTGTCTAAATCATTTTGCTTGTTTATTTGTGTGTGTGATATCTCTCTCTCTCTCTCTCTCTCTCTCTAGAGTTCCCTGTGGATTCTTTATATAGAATCTGAACTGCCTTCTCTCTCTGTTTTCTTCATTAAAAGTTCAAGAATCATTTTGTTGTAGGGTGGAAATGCTTTCAGGTCTGTCTAAATCAGAATTTTTTTTTTTCTTTTGAAAGTCAAAGAATCTGTTCAGCGCCTTCCGAACTCCGGCTGTGCTGTTCGTGCTGGTGTGCCTCCTGTACGTGCTGTCAGGCGTGCTGCTCTTCGTGGGCCTGTCCACCTTGGCCCTGGTGTGCGACTGCGTGCTGGGCCTGGTTATGATGTCCATGCTGACGTGGGCCTTCATCCGCTACTCGGGCCGCTACCGGGACGTGGGCGGAGCCATCGACCAGGCGGCAGGCGCTGTGCTGGAGCAGGTCAGATGACGTTTGTCTGGTGATAAAAACGAGGGTTTCTCTTGAAGTCAATTTTCATGCCATCACCTGACGAAAGCAACCACATGTCATGAACACAGGGGGACTTTGATTTACCAGTGCCCAATTTGAATTTTTCAAGGTGTACGCCATCACTCGGTGGATTTCTTTGCTTTATTTTGTGTGCATAATGGGAGTTTAAAAAATAACTTTTGAATAGTTCAAGCCTTAAAATAACCCTCTCTTGGGCTATATGTTTTCAAAGTGAAACTTATTGAAACATATTTCACACACAATTTGTGTAATCCGTGGTAGGTGAACCGCAATCTCAAGGTGGATCGCCCCTTTCCATGTAATGTTAGTGTGGGATTGCGCTTTGTAGCGAAAGGTTGTTTTTAGGTCGCCTCCAAATTGCCCGGTCACAGGAGAGTGAGTAGAGCAGCAAAGTCTTTGATGCTCTTCATCACAAGCCTTCATGTTTGCGCAGCCTATATTCGGTCATTTCATGCCTTCTGACACTTGGGCAAACTAATGCGCCGTTATCACAAATAAACAGTGCTCTCATATTCTGAGGATCAGATTACTGTATTTGTAGAAAGCGCCGTTTCCCAACCTTTCTCGTATGAATGGACTCCCCTAAAAAAATAGGGAATGATTTCTTCCTCTGCGTCGTGAATGAAGGCTGTTGGAGTTGAAACAAACACAAGCGAAAGAATAAAAAGCCAAGCCGCGTTGAGCTGGAACGCAACCTGGCCTCGGCTGACCGGGGTTTAATCAGAGTTCAGCTCTGCGACTGACGTGATTTGCGGGCAGCTAAATTCATCTCTTTGTTTTGGATATTCGTCACACAGCTGCGTGCAAAGTTTGTATTCCCTCAGGACATGGCAAGCAAGCACCATCAAAGCACAAGGACATCATCAAACCAAGGTTCAGACATTCAACATTGTGAGAAAGTGCAAAAGCCTGACCGAGTAAAATGTTCCCTTTACTTACCAGGATATTAAATGAATTAATCGACACTCATTTCAATTTTGCCCAACCAGCAAAATGTTTACCTTGAGAGTCTTAATCAAAAGGACTCTACATTTACATACACTACACTCTACATACAATTTTAAACTCTTGGTTAGGGCGCCATATTCTTTCCGGGCTCGATCGCAAAATCAACAAAATTGGTTTCACATTGAAAAACTTCCAACTAAAGTCCAGGCACTGGTCAGTGAAGTTATGAAAAGAAACTCTTGTCTTGTGTGTTGACAGGCCACGGTGGTGATGAACAAGTCGAGAGGGCAGAGCCTCCATAACGTGAAGAAATCCAGTTAGAGGACCTGCGAGGCTTTTGATCATCTCAACGCCACGCAAAGTTGCGCACAGCACAGACCCGCATTCAGCACAAAAGCCTTATCATTGCATCCACCCCCCAGTCCCTTCATCCTGACCAACCCTTTCTCTGGGAGAAACATGCAACGAAGCACAAGAAAAGAAATATTCCCAAAAGCCAGCATCTGTCTTATCTGCATTTGAACTTGTCATGTTCAAATCGGCAATGACAAAAGCTGCCTGCTTTGAAAGCATCTCACGTTCTGTTGATCCTGCCGCGTTTATAAAAAGTTTATCAGGACAAAACACTTTTCAACGGTCACAGCATTCTTTTTGCAAAATTTAGTCAGTTACCTTATTAAGAAGGCCGGCTTTTGGAGCTATTACTGTAAATGCGCATTTTAGCAGCTCACTTTTTTTTTTACCCCTTTACGTTGTGCCTTGAAAGCATTCCATCCAGTCTCGTTGGAGATATAACATTCCTGTTCATGTTCAGTCATCCACTTTCACTGAAGGAGGAATTTGTTACAGTATGCACTTTGTCATGTTAAGCAGCACCAAATGAGGCAACAGTACACAGCGAACACCTGCTATTCGCCAAAATAGGCCAGTAATTGAGCCCCCCAACCTATAAATCAGCATGTATTGTATTGTATTGTATTGTATACACAAAAAAACCTTCTTATAGATGCCACAGGATTGCAGTAAAACACTACTTATGTCTAAAAAGACCTCAACTCACTTCTGCATAGTTCCTTGGCATCAGGATTGTGGCAAACAACTATTTTTGTCTAAATTAAAATTCTCAATTCACTTCAACATAGTCCCTTGGCAGCAAGATGGCAAAACACAATTTTTATCTAAATAAAACTCTTGAGCTCAGTTTAACATAGTTCTATAGCCCCAAGATGCGGGTAAAGCACTACTTCTGTCCAAGTGAAGCTGAGCATCAACTCCTTTCAACATAGTTCTTGACAACAAGAGGCAAATTAATACGTACTTAATTAGCAAATTGCTGTCTTTTGAAATGCCAAACCATGAACATACACGGGTATTTCAACTGTCTAAAAAATCACATTCCAAATTCTCTAATGACCATTCGCTCCATGTTACGCAAAATATTTTGATACAGAAAAACATTTTAATGCTTTTTTTTAATAATAGGAAGTGCTTTCTGTGATGTTTACAACTCAAACTGTTCTATTGATTGACGAACATCGACTCATTTAAAGATATAGTGACTAGATAGCCAAAGACTTAGCTTCGCTTTTGCAGCCTCTTGGAATTAGCCCCTTTGTTGCTATAAGGAATATACTGTATGTAAAATACTGTTTTGTTCTCAAGCTTTTTTTATGCAGCATATTCAAAATGGCAGTAAAATTATTAACGTTTAAGCGATGGAGGATGATGACAGAAATGTATGTGATTGTGCTGCAGTTGGACGTAATGGAGATTTGCACTTTGGTGACAAAGCAAATAAACAATTGGATCATTCAACATTTGATTTTGTTGTTAACGCCTTTGTTTCAAAACAGTCAACAAGCAAATAAAAATCCCAGCAAATGTTTGTGGTGTTTATTGATAAATCCATGGAGTCTGACCCCCTTCAAGGAAGGGGATATTCACCTTCACATGTCCAGACAGCATATGAATGGCGCTTGCACAAAGCTACTAACTGTTGGCAAACTTTTCGCTCACAGACAATTGAACAAGTGGGTAGATGACAAAACACCGTTGTGATTTTAATACAGGGCGGCCCGGTAGTCCAGTGGTTAGCACGTTGACTTCACAGTGCTGAGGTACCGGGTTCAATTCCAGCTCCGGCCTCCTGTGTGGAGTTTGCATGTTCTCCCCGGGCCTGCGTGGGTTTTCTCCGGGCACTCCCACATTCCAAAAACATGCGTGGCAGGCCGATTGAACACTCTAAATTGTCCCTAGGTGTGAACGTGAGCGTGGATGGTTGTTCGTCTCTGTGTGCCCTGCGATTGGCTGGCAACCGATTCAGGGTGTCCCCCGCCTACTGCCCGAAGACAGCTGGGATAGGCTCCAGCACCCCCCGCGACCCTAGTGAGGATCAAGCGGTTCGGATAATGGATGGATGGATGGATTTTAATACAAATTCAGCCTATCCCAGCTGAATTTGGACTGAAGGTAGGATACACCATGGATTGGTCGCCTGCCGATCACAGGGCAGATAGACAGTTATTCATATTCCCTCCTGTGGACAATTTACAATGAGATGCAAACAGTGAAAAGTGTATTTACAATCTATGCCGGCTATATGACATGCATGACAGGATGAGGGCGTGGTTTCGTACAGTACAATTACCAATGACACACAAAGAGCCAATCTGTTATTTTGGGCTTTTATACAACAAAATGACAACAACAAACAGTGATGTTATCATTAGCTTTCATGTCAGCCTTTAATCATCTTGGCAACAGTTCATCAACGGTAGCGTTCACTTTTGTCACTTCAAACACGGTAAAGAATTATTGAGTCATCATCACCAGCGCGGTCTTCCGCTTTTACATTAAAAAAAAATCCACTATCATCTGCTAACTAGCCTCTCTTCTCTATGCGTACGTTTCACAAACGTCTACCGTAGCGCTTTTTTGGTGTTCCTTGTTTCCTTAAAAGGCGATAAGCGTCGGAGGCCACGCCCTCTACGCGCGCTCGGAGAGGCGCGTGCACGGACTAACGTTCACTTCCAAATAAGGAAGTGAGTTCAACGAAAACCCGCAGAGGGGAAGGAGACGCAACCAGCCAGAGAGAGAGAGAGCGAATGCGAGAGAGGAAGAGAGAAAGGGGGTGGAATATGGCTGAATGCACGCCTCTTAGTCTGGATTAAACCATCCCTCTGGCGTTCCGTTAGATTCAAACACAGCACCTGATTTATCCATCCCTCATCTGAACCGTTTGTCCTTGTTCGCTTAAAAAAGTCGACAGCCGTCATCACTGTCAGACACGCAAATAAAGGACTTTTTTTAATTGAATTTGCCCGCTACAAATTCACAGCACCCTTTATGATGTGACTCCATATTTCGTATTGCTACATTCGAATAAAAGAAGCTGACGTTTTATTTTACCATCGTCACTGTCAATCATGTTTTTCTCAATTTAACCACGACTAAAAGAAACCCCATTCATTAGAATCTGAATGGATTGAACACAGAACACTTGACTTAATATTGTGCATTTTGGGGAATTTATTAAAAATGCCTACCACAACCATTAAAACGTGTATTGTCACATTTATTACCTACACTAAATCCACATCCACACACTATAAATCCGTTTTTGATATACAACGTAACATTTCCCTGTTCCAAATACTAAATGGAAAATGGAAAAAAATGCAGTCGGATGTTGTTGTAGGGGTTACGCGCTCGTATACGTCGCTCACGCGTTCAGGCTCGCGCACGTCGGCGCGTTCACGCCGTTACCAGAGCAAGTCTTCATCTTCATCAGCGTCATCACCCTCAGAGCTCCATTCAATTTCTGGCCAGACGCTGACCAACTCAGAGCTACAACAATGGTAGGTTTAACGATGCTTCACACACACACACTATTTGACGTGTTTTATGGACGGGGTTGAAAATGAAAAGAAGCGGTTTTAGTGAGAATAATTCAATGCGACCCCCATTTCCCCCTTCAAAAAAGATAAAAGCTGTTTTAGCATCAAGCCCCACAGAGAGCGACGGAAGCTAGCTTGATCGTGACCCCTCCTTTCAAATATGTTTTTAAGTCGTGTTAACCATCCCAAATTGCTTCCTGGAAAGCGTGGGAATCAAATGTTAAGATGTGGGGGCCCTTTTAAAACGTCCACGGCCTGAAACGACTGCCGCCATTTCGCTCATTTCCGTGATCCGTCCGACATTAAAGTTTTGTTAAAAAATATTTAACAAAGCCCTTTGGCCGCACTGCGTCGCGTTTGTTCGGAAGAAAACGAGCTATCCCCGGTTGTCATGGCTATGCTGCATCTTTGTGTTGTTCGGCCGCGGGGCTTGGCGATGTTTCGTGTCAGGCTGGCAGGTGCAGAGCGAGCGAGACGCCTGCGGCTAACAAAGCTAACGGTATTGTTAGCATGCTAAGCTAACGGGATGACGTCCATTACGGCTGCGCGAGCTCTGATTTTTATTTTTTTGCTGCGCTTTCTTTGTCTCATTTGACGCGAAATCGACTACGCGCTAGGCACAGACCTCCCAACATGCTTCGCCAAGTGATATCGAGGACGGATTGGAAATTAGACTAAATAAAAGTCCTGACTAAACGCTTGTAAATCGAGCGTCGTTTTTTTTTTTTATATATAGGAAACTGGCGTCCACTGGTCATGGTCACATGTGCTGCATTCACGGCCCCACCCTGAATTTGGTGCAAAGAGCATCCTAGATTTAGTGCTTTAGTGCGAACCATTATATCGCCTAATAAATATCAAATTGGAGATGTGTTTTCTCACCTATTCATTCCGTCGAATTGGAGATAGAAGCGGATGATGAAGCGTTATATAAACCGGTTTTAGCAGCGGAAGCTAAAAGGCCGCAGGGTCTGGATCCTCATTGCGCATCTTCCTTTTTTCTGTTTTCCTTTTGAGACGCAATCTGCACCGCCCTGCAAGCACGTCACGCCATTAGAGGCGACCACGACAAGTATGGCAAGCCGTTGGAGAATTTAGTGCATATCCTTAATATTCAGGTAGTTATATACGTAACGTTTTTGGTCCACACTAATTCCATTGAGCGCTTAGCAAAATTGTATAAAATTGTAATGCGTGTTCATTTTGACAAATGCTCATTTTGTCACCACCCTGCTAGTAAAACTGGGGGTGCTCAATTAAGAGCTTTAGATTCAGTTCAGCAGCCTAATCGCACAATTGCCAAGTTTCTTTTTTTTTTTTTTTTTACATTTTTGGAAGACAAGAAACAAATGATTTGTTAAACTATAGGCCACTAACCTTGATTTAATCTTTGTGGCTGACCATGATCTGGATGATTGAGACTGTACTTTTCTTTGATTTTGTGACTTTTCGTAAAAAAATGGCATAGGCATTTATGCTAATTGGTTAACAGTCTTCTACATGTGTACATATTTGAGTATTCATCAAAAAATATACACTTTTATGGAAAGCTGTTTGAGCACTAAAGCAGTGTTTCCCAACCATTATTGAGCCAAAGCACATATTTCACATTGGGAAGTAGGATCCCACAGCACACCATTTAGCTCACAAAAATTCGCCACGCAGCTTAATTTTGTACCTTCTGTCCAGTGGAAGAGGATCTCATTGTTCTGCCTGTTTGGCATAGATAAATTTAACCTCAGTTTTCAGGTGCTTGGCTGTATGTTACTAGTTTGGCGCCTTTGTTCTACTAATTCTGTTAACGACATTAAATAGATTAGATTAGAATACATTTATTAGTTTCGCAATAAACCCCCCCCCCCCCCCCAAAAAACCCCAAGTAATACTACTTGTCAACATCTCTCAGTTGTACATGGAGTTGTTAAATGTTCTAACGTAGGTTGCTGTGAAGCTTGAGCATTAATTCACAGTGTATTTGTTTTCATTCATAATTTAGAGGACTACTGGGATGTAGGACCATTTAATTTCCCTGACTGAATAAATATTGTCTCATATTTGTACACTTAGTACAAGGTGGGCTGTGTAATATTGTTGGGAGTGAAGTTTAATGATGAATACCCATCTAATATGTCCAGTGAAAGAAGTAAACTGTTGATCACAATTTTAGTGATTGTTGTGTTGCGTTTTGGTGATGTTGCCCAATGAAAAGGTGCTGGTTGGATAACGTCAGGGCATTTCTGGTCAACTGCCATTTTGTGTCACACCCTTCAAATGTCGGGATTGCAAATGCGGACTTGTCAGTTGGACTTTGCTCTCAACGCCAAGCGTCTCCAGGAGTCTGATTAGATTAGGAATTCAAATTTACTGTGGTCGCTTTGTGGTGCCGTTTGATAGCGGCTGCAGCAAAAACATAAAACTCGTCGATGGCATCTGCGCAATGTAAAAGTGTCATTAAAATGTCTCATCCAAATGAATTGATGTGAAAATCAACCGCTGAATTATTGTGAATTGAGAGCTTTCTTGCTCTAAATTAAAATTGAAATGCAATGAAAATACGTTGGCAACTTGTGAATCGCTTCATTTTGAATGAAAAAAAAAACCCAATTTTTTTGACAAAATAAATTACACTTAACAGTATTGTGTGGAAAAATGAAACGTAACATTTGCTCTCCGCCTGACCTGCAAATGCAGACCATGTGAGGAGAAAACACAACTGCACCTCATACATTGTGATGTCGTTCCTTGTAGTTGTTCTGTGGGAAAGCGGCTTAATGGTGCATTAGTGTCACCTGTTGATATTGCGCTTCCAGTGCAAGGAAACCCATGTGAATTGATGATGGCTGGATGATGTGGAGTTGGCTGGCACCATCAAGAGGTGGAGTTCTTAACTAGTAGTTAAGAACTACTCTCCATCTGAAGGCAGAAAATAGGTCAAGTGACAAATGGCCAATTCTTATCACGCTTTAATGAATGTGCGGGTTGCTTCCTGGTTAATAATTGCGCTATTTCAGACGCCTCATTCCTACTTCCTTTTCCATCCTCGGCAAACATGTTTGCGCTTCTCCACACGAATCTGTTTCTTTTCTTGTCCTGCCTTATTTCATTTTTTCTTTGTCCATTTGCTCTCCTGTCCTCCTGCACCCCACTGATGCATACGCGCGCGCGCACGAGCTTTGGGGCGTCCTCCTCATGAGACTGCGTTTTCTCCGCAATGAATTGGCTTAAGCAAAGTCAGCAGATGCAGCGGCGCGAGTGGAGGGGAGCATATGGGACTCGTCAGCGGGCCAGACAGAGGTGCCATTGTGGGCCACTTCAACCCCCGCATGGCACGCCTTAGCTTAGCGCGGTTAGCATAGCCTCCTTCCTGACCTCTCCTGCATGGTTAGGCAATGAAAGTGGTGTCATTGTGGGCATGCTCTTCCCCTTTGTTGTGGTTATTGCTTGCTTCTCACTGAGAAAAAAAAAATCAAATGTTGAGTTTTAAGGTTAGGAGAGGACAGACATTTTTTCAGCTAACACACAAATGGTCATTTTTTGCTTTGTCACCAACTTAATATAGCAACAATTTAGACTTTCGCTAGGCTAGTAGCATAATTGCCCAATTAGTCATTTTCAGAAACCAAGAACACATTCAATAAATTGCTTCAATTCAACCTTGCTGTTGACAAAGATTCTGTATGAGACTCTATGGAAAAAGTTGTGACATCCTGCTTGAGTCGTGTCTTCTCGGCCGTCTGTCCCACAGCCAGCAGCCGGTGGTCATGGCCACACCTCAGCAGAGTCACATGCAGCCCTCGGGCTCTTGCTCGTCCTTTTTCCTCCCACTCTTGACTTTTTTTGTGGGCCATGGAACACTGGCGATTGTTTGCTTTCCGGGCACCGGCGCTTCCAAACGCCATTGTCTTCCTTGGCCATACATTTGCTGCCTAAAAGCACAGCAGAAACTTCAGATTCATTTCATTCATTTTGGGGTGGGGGGGGGGGGGGGATGTACAAAAATGAAACAACAGCGCAAATGCAAAAATAAACAAAATATGGTTAGGCATAGAAAAATAAGTAGTGTGTTTCCGGTAACATGAAATTTCAGCATAGGGTCGGTAGGTCGGACAAAGTTTTTTTTAAAATCTTTTTTTTCTCCCTCCCTCCCCCATCAAAAACATAAACAAAATAACCATAAAACAAGGAGACATTGAAACCAGTGCCGGATGCTCGTCTGTCAAAGAGGGGAAGCTCAATTTTGGTCGACATCATAAAATGTGTCCGTTTATTTATACGTGAATTCTACTCTAGCTCCGTTCCTTTTCAAGAAAATGATCTGTGACCCTGTCATACCAACAAGGCGTCTTTTTCCGGTACTTAATTGGTGTCCTACAACTACAGGAACTACAATAAACCCCACCAGAAATAAAAGATTAAATTGTCGCTAGTTTGTTTACAACAAAGAGTGTCGCTAAAATGATTAGGAGAAGTCTCCAGCCCAACTCGGAACAGAATGAGAGTTGAAAAATTGCTCGCACAGATGTCTACACTAAAAGCTCGGTGACTGGCTCATTTCAATTTCAATCGAACTAGCACACAGGCTCAGACAGATCATCCAATCTGATGCAGAAAAGCCTGGCGTCCGGTACCCTCCCACTGCCATCCAGTCCCAGAGATGACGAGCGTCCGTGGGCGGGACAAAAACCAGCTTGTATCCAATGACTCGTCTCCGTTCAACGCATTGGGACAACCTACCCTGAACTCACTACCGTTTAGAGCACAGCGAAGCTGCGGGATGAATGAGAAGGGAGTCGCGTCGTAACCAGTAAGAAGAAGCTGATTCGGAACAAAAGTTGAGCACGTTGTAGCGCATATTTAGTCAATGACATGTACACACAATCAAATTTACATTCATATATTTGATTACTTATTCTTTGACATTTTAGGGGAAGCCGAGCTTCCCTTGCAGTCCGAGAGCAATCGCCACTGATTGAAACCCCCGCTCGCCGCCAAAGGCGGCGAGAGAGTTGGATACCCAGTGGCTGGGTGTTACAGTCATCTCGTTACCTCTGCGTCCCGCGTCTTAGATGGCCCGTGGTGGTCGTCAAATAGTTCGTTGAATCTTTTCGATACAGCAGTGGATGCTATTTTCTTAATATTATGGTGCGAGCATGCGACTGCAACACACAAAACGCGGTTTAAACTGTTGTCGGAGATCGTGGCCGCCGCCATGATTCAATGTTGTTGACAGACGACAGGGCAAACGACGCAACGTGAATATCGCGAGAGTTTGCACCAACGTAAACGCTCTAAATTCATCTTTGCTTTTATTATTTATAATTTTGTCTGTGGTTTTATTGTTCTTGTTTTGATTGTAAAGCGTCCTTGAGTGTTTTGAAAGGCGCGTATAAATGAAATGTACTATTATTATTATTAAACAAAAATGTAGAAGGTTTGAAAAAAAATGCCGACCGTAAAGTTTTTTTTCGAGGTAGAAATTCTCGGTCGGTCGGGTTACCGGAAACTCACTACTTTGTTTTCTACGCCTTACTCCCCTGGCAATGGACATGAGGGTCCATGTTACACTCCCTTGCTCTTGATTTTTTGTATCCATTTCCCACCCTAATCACACCACTTTACATTCAAACTCAATCACTGCTGAGCCATGCTGAAGCACTTTGACACAAGCTATACTCAGCTAAGTTACCTAGAGAAGCTTTAACTCACCCGAGACAAGTTTAACCTGAATCAACCATGCACAATGAATCGGTGCAAGATAAGGCGTGGCTCTCCGTCATGTAGCAGTTGAATAATACGGTGTGTGCCCAGCAAAAAGCTTAAAGTGCACGCTGACTAGCGACGGCTGAATATTACATCAGTGAATGAGTAAAAAAAAAAACATTCTACCTTACGTGGTGTACAACCACAGCTTACATAATGTGTGTGTGTGTGCGTGTGTGTGTGTTTTAAAATTGCAAGCAAGATTTGATTGTAGCTTCACTTCACTAATTCAGATTGTAATGTGACACAATTGTGTTTTTTTGGAGGGGGTGGGGGCTGGGTGAACTTTGACTAGTACAAATCGCTAATGTGACGTCCCGATGCAGGCCTCCGGTGTGAAAGTGACCGACGAAGTGATTGCCGTCTTCAACGACATGAAGGTGCGCAAGGCCCAGGCCAACGAGGAGGAGAAGCGAAAGAGGAAGAAGGCCATCCTCTTCTGCATGAGCAAGGATCTGAAGAACATCGTGCTGGACGACGGCAAGGAAATCTTGCTGGGCGACCTGGGCAACACTGTGCAGGACCCCTACCAGCACTTTGTCAAGATGCTGCCGCCCGACGACTGCCGCTATGCGCTTTACGATGCCACCTACGAGACCAAAGAGACCAAGAAGGAGGACTTGGTCTTCATCTTCTGGTGAGGCCTTTTCTCTGCCTGGAAAAATATGGCTGAAGGTGCATGTTGGTGACTGAATTTCTAAACATAAATCCCTAAATTTCCCCAAAATAATCGCCTATATATTATGCATCTCCACATCTGGGACTTGCAGAGGATTTTAGGAACCCACCCAACTCGCGTCAACATGACACCAAGATGGCCACAAGTGACTGCTTTTGTTTACAAACAGCATTCCAATGAAGTTGCGACATTGTGTAAATAAATGAATACAGTGATTTACAAATCATTTTCAACTTGTATTTAAATGTATACACCCCAAAAGATAAGATATTTAATGTTCAAACTGAAAACCGTTTTTTTTTCTTTTCAAATGATCATTGACTTGGAATTTTATGGCTGCAACACATTTCCAAATAGCTGGGACAGAGTCATTTTTACGACTGTGTCGCCACGCCGTGTCTTTTAACAGTATTCAATCAAAGTTTGGGAATTGAGGACACTAATGGGTGAAGCTTTGTAGGTGGAATTCTTTCCCATTGTTTCTTGATGTACAGCGTGTGTTCAGCAGTCGGGGTGGGGGCGGCGGCTCCATTGTCAGTTTCTACGCCTCGTAGTCCACCACATATTTTCATTTGGGAGGCAGGTCTGGACTGCAGGCAGGTCAGTCTCGTAGCCGTACCCTTTTACTACCATGCGGGCGTAACAATTGTTAACATGATCTTGCTGAAATATGCAAATGGTAGTCCATGAAAAAGTTGTTGCTTGGATGGCAGCGTATGTTTCACAGATGTGTAAATTATCCATGCCATGGGCATAACTTGACACTTAACACGGCAACATATCATCACAGATGTTGGCTTTTGCATCCCTTACAGACCGGATGGTTCTTTTCCTCTATGACGTCCCCAATTTCTAAACGGCATTTTAAACGTGGACTCGTCAGACCACAAAGCACGTTTACGCTTTGCATCAGTCTTTGATGAGTTCTGCCACAGCGGTGATTCTGACTGTCGATAAATGGCTTTTTTCTTTGCAGAGTTTTAAATTGCACTTGCATATATACTGACATTGGTTTTCTGAGCCATTGTTGATTTTTAATGCATACGGCCTGAGGGGTCAAAGGTTACGGGCATTCAGTGTTGGTTTTTGGCCTTGCGTGCAGTGATTTCTCTCGACACTCTGAACCTTTTGATGATGCTATGCACCATAGATGATGACATCCCTACATTCCTTGCAATTGTATGTTGAGAAACATTGACCTTCAACTATTTGACTATTTTTTTCACATAGTTTGTCATAAAGAGGTGCACCTCGCCTCATCTTAGCTTGTGAATGACTGAGCAGTTCAGGAAAGCTCCTGTTGTACCCGATCATGGCACCCACCTGTTCTCAGTTATGAGCATATCTCCCATTTTCTCAGTCTTTTTTGCCAACTGTCCCAGCTTTTCGGGAATGTGCTAAAGCCATCAAAATCTATTTTGCTAAAAACAAAGTTGATTAGTGTGAACATTAAATACCTGGTTTTTGTGGCATATTCAATGAAATAGGTTGAGCATGAGTTGTAAATTATAGGTATTCTGTTATTACTCATGTTTGACACAATGCCCCAACTTTTAAGTTTTTTTTAACTTAAGTTTAAGTGAGTTGAGTAGTGTAATTTAGACAAGTCGATTTTTAATTTTTCCTGCCATGTCGTGCCACCTAAACCAAACCTTTTTGTCGCAGCCATCATTGTGCTTATTTTTTGCTGTTCATGGGAAGGCTTGGCGCTCTTTGCAATTTGAATGAGTATTTTCTTCGCGCAGGGCTCCCGATGGCGCCTCCCTGAAGAGCAAGATGGTCTACGCCAGCTCAAAAGATGCCATCAAGAGAAAGTTCGAAGGTCAGTATTTGAAAACCAGCAAGCCAGCGTGCGCTTTAGTTTGATTGGTGCAAGATGGAAGAACTTCAGTGAGGGATTCTCAAGCACATTGCAGTATTTTGCCTCGAAAAATTGTCAAACCTGACGAAAACTCTGACTGTCTGACACTCATGAAAACTAGTTGGCGAACTCGGCATCCTGCTTGAGAGTTTCATCAGGCTTGACTGCAACGCTCGGTGTGCGCGCATCCTCACGTGTTGCAACTGACGCGGTTTCATCTTACTCATCCAAGATGTGTGTGCTACCAAGTCAGACCTAAAAAAAAAAACAATATAAAATTTTCCCCTCCTTGCTCTTACATCTTCACTCTGTGGTGTGCACGCACTCATGGCCAACGAGGCGCTGTACAGAATATGCAATTGCAAGGTGTAGACTTGGCTAGCTAGCTACCTGCATGTTACAAATGATGCAAACAAAGATGCTCAAGTTGTTATCCTGGGGTTGGGCGGCTCATCAATGAGCCCCATTTTAGCCACGCCCCAAAAATATCAGGAAAACAAAATGGTGGAAACCAGTACTACATAGGCCTCGGTCTTTATACCGTTTTAATTTTCTTTAAACATGCATAATGCCTTGAGGAACGTGTGTGTGTGCTCAGATTTTAGCAGTTGGACGGATGTGCACCCATCCCACCTTTCATGTCTTCTTCTTTCCTTCCCATCAGGAATCAAGCACGAGTGGCAGGTTAACGGTTTGGAAGACCTGAAAGACCGGCACACGCTGGCGGAAAAGCTGGGTGGCACTTCAGTAGTCACCCTGGAGGGCTGCCCTATATAAATATCGGCCCTCGACCCCTTTCCCTCCCCAAACCCCTTTCCCTCTTTTCTGGCTTCAGTGGAGGCCTATCAGACACATCTGTCGGGTTTAGCTGTACGTTCCAGTGTGGTTTGGAGAAGGGCAATGAATAAAACCAGAAGAATCAGAACCAGCAGCTTGTGGGACTCTCTCGGGGTGGGATATTGTGGGTGGGCCTGGGAGGGGGTGCCAGCGACTGGTTCGCAAATAAAAGGTTGATTCCGATATCCAGACTGTCATTCCAGTTTAAGAATATGAACAAAACACAAAGGCGAAAATGAAAAGGTTCAATTGAGTGAAGGATGTTATTGTGATGTTTAAAGATACGCCGGATGGGTTTGTCCCATTTTGAATGGGACACGCATCAACAAATGTTAGTTTTCCAACCATTCTGCTTTTTATTTCAACTACTTTTTTTTGCCAAACTTGTAACTTAAGTTTTGTAACTAGTTTAGATCAGCTTTAATGTTAAACTAATTCACACTCTGGATTGCACAAGACTTATCAAAACATTCTCTTGCTACATGGTTATAGAAACTCTGTTTTGAACATCCAAAAATCCCAAACTTGAGTGGTTCCTTTTCTTTTTCCCTGTTCTGACAATGGCATTTCATGTAGTTCACACATTCCTCGTACTTGTTTTTTTTTTCCCTCCCCAAACCAGCATCTCCTCATTGGGAAAAGACAAAATGTTGACGTTGATAGGGTCTTGATGGAGAGCGAAGTGTAAATGAAACACCAGTGGTCACATTTGAGACTGAATATTGAATGGTGGATGTTTTGTATCGTCTCCTATCTCTAATAAATAAATAAATTTGAAAAAAGCACTAAACTGGCAGTGAGTTGGTATTTTTTATACACCAAATTGCTCAAATCTCAGCTCATGAGATGAAGTCAGTGTTTAGCAGAAATTGATTCAAATAGGTCTTTGTATCTAATATCTATCAAATCTAAATGACTTGAGGTGTACAGTAACAATAAATAATTTGTCGGCTGTTGACCAGTGATTGTTTAGAGACATTGAACTTTTTTTTTGTCCAAATCCTCATAACTTCAGCCTCTCAAAAATAAATATTGTCTCTCTGAAAGCAGACTGATCTTTTTGTTGAATGCAAGTACAGTATTTGCAATTGTCTGCTTTTACTTTGGAAAACATGATTAGCATTTTTACTATTTTTCTGATGGTTGTGAAGAAACAATCCAGTAACCGAATCTTAATTTGTTGCCATTTTCCTTACTGTCACGTATTATACATCCTTAAGTTTAAGAGCCGTACCTACAGTACCGCATTAGCTTACTCCAATGTGGCAGTAGTAATGGAGTACACACGACTGACTGGCAACACGTATTTATTCCACAACTACCAACAAGTGAATCTCACGCATTACATAGAGCCAAAAACTTTTAAGGTCAACGTGCCGCCAACAGCTCGAGAGGCATGGCCCTAAACTTTGGCATTATTTGCTGAAAGCCCTGTGTAATAGAAAAGTGTTGCTTTGGCGCCATCTTGTGGCATTTTGGTCCCAAGGCACTATGGTCAACCCCGCATGTTCGCGGTTTGGCATTCACAAAGTATTTTCCGTGTAGGATTTTTGTGTTTTGAAACCCATCCTCTTTTATTTTCTGATAAACTAACCTACTTACTGTTTTTGACGCAATCTGGTGGCACAACAAGTAGTGGGGCAGTTAAGAATGAAACCCCACAAATTCTGCCCAGCAACAAACAGCGGGATATTTTTAATTGACCCCGTAGACACACCATCATTTTTTTATGTCAATGTTGGTGTCAAAGAAATGAGGAAAGTTGAATGGTTCATTCACACCAAAATAGTACATTGCTCCCATGTTGTGGGATTTTTATGTCAAAGAACAATGTTGAAATTACATTTCATTTGGACAAAAGTAGGTCTTTGCCGCCATCTTGTGGTATCCATAAGCAATTTGTACCCATGCATACAATACAGTGCTGTATATAAGGACACAAACATGCATATATTTGTATGTATTTTGATAATGTACGTATGTCAGGTCAGTATTTGAAAATGAGCACGCCAGCGTGCGCTTTAGTTTGAATGGTGCAAGATGGAAAAGCTTCAGTCGGACTCTCAAGCACAATGTAAATCCATTTTCTGATCATCTTATCCTCACAAGGGTCACAGACGTGCTGGAGCCTATCCCAGTTGTCTTCGGTCATCAGCGGGGTACACCCTGGACTGGTTGCCAGCCAATAGCAGGGCACAACCATTTCGGACTCCAATCACACCTCGGGACAATTTGGCGTGTTCCATTAACCTACCATGCATGTTTTTGGAATGTGGAAGGAAACCGGAGTACCCCGAGAAAACCCATGCAGGCGCAGGGAGAGCATGCCAACTCCACACAGGAAGGCCGGAGCCAGAATCGAACCCGATACCTCTGCACTGTGAGGCCGATGCGCTAACCAGTTGTTGCCGCCCATGTTGTAAGTCAACTCCTTATCCACACGAGGGCGCCACATCACCATTCAAACCATGCTCAACAGACGACTCCAGTGGTGTCATAAAAATCTATTTATTAAAATATATCAAACATTTGTCCAAAAATAAAGTTAACATTCTGTCTGTCAAGCTCCTAACGTGTTTCTTTTCAGATGGAAAAAAAAAATGAAGTGGGTTCCGGAAGATGTGGAATCAACCCTTAGCTGTTTCCTCTGTAAAATAAGTAAATGGATAGAGACATGTACAAGAATGGTTCTCACCTTGTAAAGATGTTAATACTGTACAGTGGAAAAAAATGTGGCGGTTGAGTAGGGTACACGCATATCGATGCTCTGGGTGAATTTGAGCTTCCGGTCCAAATCAACAAAGTGTCAAATCTCAAAATGTCTGAACGATGATCGTGGTCTGTTAAGTTTTTTTTTTTTTTTTAATTCTCAAAACTGTCAGGGCTGACCTAGTAAATGTTCAACCTCTTCAATATTTCTAATGGAAAAAATCATAGCTTTCATGTGATGTGAAACAGAACCATAAACTTTTTCACTATTTGAGATTGCAAATCATGATCAAGAAGAGTTCAGCCGAAGTACGTACTCTGTGGTTGAAAAGTGAATTGGGACGCTAATCAATTAAAAAGGGTGATAATAGGACCGAATTTTAACATAAATTCTCTCTTGCATTCAAATTCAGCAAGGGCCCAATTATGAGATGTCTAAAAGATGATCTCGAGCAATAATCTGGTGGCGTGGAGTTTTTTAAGAGTCATTCAAACCCCCGCCGCCCCCGACATGCTCTCGAAACAGCCGGGGTTAACTATCATAGATATGAGAGCTGTTCAATGTTTATGATCGGGAATCTTTATCTCAACACGGAGCTCATATGAGTTATAGACTCTGTGATTTTGTGATTGCCAAATGGAAAGACAGCCAATTAAGTGGACGATACACCTACAGAAAATCAGGTCAGTTAGTCAAATGTCTCTTCAAGATTATCCTGAGCAAGCCCCCTCGCTGCCCATCTTTAAAACTCATTTTCATTCTTCATACAGCGAGTGTTGTTTTAAAATGCTCTATCAATACAATTGTGTTGAGTTGAGCAATTATCTTGTGGTCTTGAGCGTGTTCAGAGTCATTTTCCCTCCCTGTTCTGTTGGAATAAAAATCATGCCCGCAATTACTTCTTAGAGCAGCTATGCAACATATGCCGATTTCTTATCGTCATGTGTGGGCTCTCTCACATTTCAAAAATCAGTTGAGTTGTTACAAAACTGGGTATGCGTGTACCCCCTGCTTATGACGGGTGTTATTTCCCAAACAAGTTATGCTCGGACACGTCAGTCCTGCGAGCAGTCCAAATGATTTCCGTGCAGCCAGTAGCAAATCTGCGCAAACTTGAGCGGAGTGATGCGCACGGCCACGTTGTAGTCGCGGTTCTCTCCGTCCACCTCCAGCCACTGGTGCCCCGAGAAGATCCCGATGACCTTCCTTTCCCAGCGTTCCAAAGAATTGTCCCACACCCGGCCGTACACGCCCGATCCGCTGGCCCCCGGCCGGGCGTCGCAGTGCTGGTAGATCAGGTCGCTGGACTCTTCTTCCACCGGGCAAAAGCGGTAGACCAGCTCTCCGGGTCGGTCGCTGTCGAAACCCGAGAAGTGTATGCGGCGGCCCGCCAGGCCGTCTGGGGACGGCGCCACGGCCAGCCGCATGAAGGCCCGCCGGTGGGGCCAGCGCAACTCCAGAAGCGCATAGTCGAAGTCCATGCTGAGGTCTTGAGGGCCTTGGATCCACCCCTTGGGGACCCGGGTGCGCCTCACCCGCACCCAGCGCACCATGGGCTTCTTTCCAGACGAGTGTTCCGCTGCGGTCGCGTTAACAGACGGCGGGATGAGGAAGCCCACCCGGAGCTTGCGTGCCCCCTTGACGTAATCCTTGCCGTCGTGGAGGCAGTGGGCGGCGGTCAGGACGTGCCAGCGGGACACCAGGACGCCGGTGCAGCCCGTGGAGATGCGCACCGCCGCCGAGAATGGGTAGTCCAACAGGAAGTTGTCACCCTGGATGCTGAAGCGGCCGTCGGCGCCGTAGATCTGGCGCCTCAGGCGGCGCCGTCCGATCCTGCGGCTGGGTGATGAGTCCACGAGACCGGCGCCCTCTTCCTCCACATCCACGGTGGTCAGCGTGCGAGAGCCGTCCCAGTAGAGGGTCTCGAAGGCCAAATCGTCAGCGGCCTGGTGACCCGGTAGTCTTCCTGCGCGGTGGAAGCAGCTGGAGTTGCAGTGGGTGGTCAACTCCAGATGAGGGTGGGCGCTGAAGCGGGAGCGAAGCAGAGGTGTTGGACGGTGGGGGACCAGGGTGGGGAGCAGGGGGCGTATAGGGGGATGGTCCGGAGTCTCCAGGGAGGACGCGAAGAGAAGGAATGTCAGGAGGAGAAGAAGAGCTGGTAAGCGAGAGCTGCCACGCTCACTCATGGTGCTGCTGGAACCACGCTGTCAACATACACGCACACACACACTAGTGTCAGTCCTTCCTCCAATCATTCTACACATTCACAGAGGAACAACAAGGGTGCTGCATACCAATCGATCGACATATACTGAGCTTGGTAAGAAACCAAACCCTTCATCTTGAGCCTTGGGGTTCGGGTTAGGGTTAATGGGTCGGGATAGAAAACCGAGCCTTTCATACTGAGGGTTACCTACCTACCTTCCTACCTATCATAGTTCGAGTTATGGTTAGTAGGGTTAAGTTCAAGTTATCTGCCGACTTACCCGGGTTTAACCCTTTCAGGGACAGCGGTCACTGCAGTGGACAGTTTATGTTATCAGGTTATCATATTTGTGGATGAAAGGGTTAAAGTTAGGATTACCTACCTACTTACTCACCTGCCTACCCAAAACACCCAGCATAAGCCTTACACGCCAAACCAACAATCCCCACATAACCTTCCCTACTTCCTCACAATGTTCCCAAACTATAGAGTCAAATCAAGTGTAAAGGCTCCAGAAGCCGCATTAACAACGTCCCGCTTTGTCCATGTGCTACAGATTATCGGAGTAAAATAGGATTTCAAGACAAATACCCAATACGCAGCACTTTTATGGACGGGTGTTTGCATTCCAAAAAACAAAAAACAAAACAAAACACAGAGGAAGTCAAGAAACCTCAAAACAAGCTGTTTCTTTAAAAAGAACACAAAAGAATGCCCGATGCCTCGTCTAGAGCAGCGCTTGTCAAATTCACAGCGTCCCCTGGAACCCCTTGGTTACTTCACTCCACCAGCTTCAAAATCTGAGACATGTCCGCAGTGTGGATTTGTCTGATGGATTAACAAGCAGACATTGCTGATGTTGAAGTGGCCTGAGGCACGTGTGCTATGTACGGCCAAGGTGTGGCTAAGTGAAACCAGACACGTTGAGACAAGGTGGCAAAAAAAATAACATTATTTCTCACCATGTGTACGGGTGTGGCCTACGCAAGCGCACAAATCACTTCTCAGGTTTACACTTTACATCCACAAAAAAGACCCTCCTGTGAAATCCTAAAAAAAGTTGGGCCGTGAATGCATTACCCGAAAAAACAACAAACTGATCCAATCCAAATCAAGCCTGAGCCAACAGTGGACACTAAATTCCTTCTTTTGTTGGAGACAGAAAGAGAGAGAGAGAGAGAGAGAGAGAGAGAGACAAAGCAAACAAGTCAAGTTTTATTTGAAAGACTGCGTTCTTCTTCCACTCATTGTTAGATGAACGCTGCATGCAAATTCTGCCAAAAACAACCCAGTCCGATTTTTAAAAGAATAATTCATTCTTTTCGCACATCTGCTCCTAATACACGACATTACACTCCACTGGTGCACGTGGAATTCACGTACTCAACCACTGCACTACGGTAGTGTAGCTCATTTCATAAATTGAGGAATGTATTATTTTTTTAACCGCTTGAACACCTCAATTTCCCTTCTGGGAATCAATAAAGGAGCTCTAGATTCGATTTTATATACAGTATATGTTTAGCCGTGCGTCTCGACGAGCGAAGGCGAGAGAAATAAACGCATTTTAATTCTTCTGAATGTCCCGTTAATATACAAAAATTAATGCCCCCGCCCCCCCAAAATCTACCTTGTTTTTACTTTTTTTTTTTTTCAATGTGTTGGTTATTTCTGTATTATGAATACAAGTGTGGAATATTGTCATCTATCTATCTATCTATCTATCTATCTATCTGTTTGTAACATTCAGGTGTGCATGTAAAAGTTCATATTCATATTTATCAACGTCTAATGAACGCACCACAGGTGAAAGTGCAACTTCCATAGGTGTCCTTCAAAAGACGGGTAGGTATTAAAAAATAAATAAAGGAAAAGTATATGGTGCAATGTATATTACCTGGTTTATGAATATGTGCCGTCCGTGTTTACATCCATGACTGGTTGTCCTTTGGATTGCATGCATGTGACGAGTAGCCTGTGGGTGGCTTGCCGGCAGTGAGGCAGCCGGTGCGGAGTAGTTGAGTGGCTTCCTCTGCGGGTCCGTCCGTCCTGCTGAGCCAAGGCGAGTGTGGCAAATGATTCTCCCAAGCCCGCACCCACCGGCACGCACGAGCTCCACTCGTGCGTGGAGTCACAGGAAGCTTTGGTAGCGCCTCACGCCGCGCGCCTGCCCGTGGTCCTAGCGCCGACAGGCGCCAAATGAAGAAGCCTCTGTCTTGAAAAATGTTGTACCTGTACTTTTATTTTTTGATCGTGGCTTTTTTGTCTTTTCAAGAACAAATGTTTAATATTAGAAGAGAATGAAATTGTATTTTTAAATTCACTGTATAAAATCCTTTTGTCGTTTGTTAAACTTGGACAGAAATATATTTTTCAGACTATTTTGGAAATAATTTTTGGGTTGTTGTTGTTCAAGTTGAAGCAAATTGACAAAAGACATCTCCAATTTCTGTGAAATGAGTCAAACTATTTAGATGGATGGATGGATGGATGGATTAAGACAAATCAAGCAATTAAGAGGATAATTGGGGGAAAAACTAACTTTATTGAAAGAATTTTAATGATAAAATGAAACCTAATAATAAATAAATCCAGACAATCCCCCCCAAATATTTTTTGTACAAAAACAGAAAAAAGAAAATGTTCACATAAATATAAAATTATGTAACATGTTTTCTGAACAAGAATTAACAAGTGGGTGCACTACAAGCACAAACTCTTCAACTTATTAACAATTTATATGTTCTTTACCAATATTTAATCTAAACCCTTCAAATACACATCAAACTCAGATTAAAAACAGAGGTGGGTTACATAATCCATCCATCCTACATTCCCAATCCATTTATCTGCACAAGGGCCGCGCTGGAGCCTATCCCAGCTGTATTTGGGCAGTAGGCAGGGTACACCCACAACTGGTTGTCAGCCAATCGAAGGATGGTCACCTCACTTGACCTTGGTCTTCAGCTCCCCTTGTAACATGTGTGTGAACGTGTGGGGAAACCAAGGAATTTAGTATGTGCCACTCGGACGCTCCTGAAGGGCCGGGAGGGCGCCGGACAAACGAGAGCGCCCGGTCACGGCGATGTAGCATGCAGGAATGTCAACGTGTCTCAAGACAAGAACACGTGTCAGGATTGGCGCAAGACCGACCTTGTTGGACTGTACCACACATTTACATCAACACACAACGACTCTTACACACACTGATTCTCACATACTCTTTTTCTGGCACAAACACCACACACCCAACAATCCACCTGCTCATTCACTCACTCACTCACTCACTCACTCACTCAACGCGAGAAGGTGAGGCCAAGACAACATGCTGGTCATTGTCCTCCCTGCTGCTTTCCATAAAGTTGTTTGACATTTATTGGACATCCAACTAAGCGCACTGGATTGTCCTGCTCATAAGGACAAAGCGCAGGCGTGTGCACAACCCTCAAGATGGATGTCCAGGATGTCAAATAAATGGGCTTTCCATACAAATTGCATGCAGATGAATTTTCCTTGTAATGCTGACAGTTCAGTCAAGATCAACATGTGGCCGCAATTAACACCCTCATGCCTCAGTTGCCTTATTGCCAGTCCCAGTTTAATGGTTTTATTAAGTACAATATTATGGAGGGCTGTTTTGCTAATAACAACAGAAGGAGGAGGTGGTTGGGGGGTGCTGGAACGAATTAAAGGCATTTCCATTTATTTCAGTGGGGAGAGATGATTTGAGAC
The DNA here is from genome assembly GCA_026261675.1 of Hippocampus mohnikei. Classification (NCBI taxonomy): domain Eukaryota; kingdom Metazoa; phylum Chordata; class Actinopteri; order Syngnathiformes; family Syngnathidae; genus Hippocampus; species Hippocampus mohnikei. The sequence goes on along the minus strand of JAKGUB010000557.1, from coordinate 14,471,893 downwards.
ATGATTGCTTTGAGTTGCGAGCGTCAACACAGAATTAATTAAGAGTCATATGTCAATGTAAAACTATGCTGACTCTACGCTGTGTTGTGGCTGATGGCTGTAATTGCAGATTGTAATCTTTTCTGCTGTAATCGCTTTACACGAATAATCAGGCCAACACGTGCACACACAAACACACAGTGAATGGTGACATTCATCCATTTTGCACACCGTTTGATCCTTGCGAGAGGTGCTGGATCCTATCCCAGCTGACTTGGGGCAGTAGCTGCGATACATACTGAGCTGGTTGCCAGCCAATTGGCGGACACATATAAACAACTAACAATCCGCATTCCGGAGAAAACCCACGCAGGCTCGGTGAGAACAAATTTCCAAATATAAGGCTAGGGCTGGAATCGAATCTGCACTGTGAGGCGCACGTGCCCACTGGTCTTCCACCATGCTGCTGAAAAGTGATATTACAACTGAAAACAAACCCACTCTGAAAACGAATTACAGTGGAACGTCTCTTCATACGACATTTTCAAGTTACGAAACGTCTCAACAGGAAAATATTGCCTCATGTTCCGAAATAAATTTCATGATACGAAAGGTAAAAGGGCGGCCCGGTAGTCCAGTGGTTAGCCCGTCGGCTTCACAGTGCAGAGGTACCGGACCGGGTTCGATTCCAGCTCCGGCCTCCCTGTGTGGAGTTTGCATGTTCTCCCCGGGCTTGCGTGGGTTTTCTCCGGGTGCTCCGGTTTCCTCCCACATTCCAAAGACATGCATGGCAGGCTGATTGAGCACTCTAAATTGTCCCTAGGTGTGGGTGTGGGTGTGGGCGTGGATGGTTGTTCGTCTCTGTGTTCCCTGCGATTGGCTGGCAATCGATTCAGGGTGTCCCCGCCTACTGCCCGGAGACAGCTGGGATTGGCTCCAGCACCCCCCGCAACCCTAGTAAGGATCAAGCGGTTCAGAAGATGAATGAATGAATGAATGAATGAATGACGAAAGGTAAAAATACTGTATGGGTTGCAAGTCGCAGCTCCGAGTTTCCTGAACGCAACATACCTATAGCTGCTCTGCCATTGGCTATTACCGAGCACCATTCTGGCCTCTCATTGGCTAAGAGGTACTTCTAACCGTTTCTTCCAGAACCAATTAATTTCGTCAGTAGAGGCACCGCTGTAAAAGTACCCTAAATTAAAAAAAAAAAAACAACAACAAAAAATTATCAATTGCTATTACGAAAATATCCCCAAATTATTACAATCATGTTGGTTAATTTGGCGATATAGAAAGAAAACCGACTGGACTTATGTGTGTCGTTGGTTTGAATAATTATTTAGTGTGGTTAATGACCAACAGCCGTTGTCTGCCGAATGAGTCATTGGCAAGCAGGTGAATGAAACAGCAAAACAAAAAAAAATTCAACACATCGCCGAGGTCTCCGGCTGTCTGTCAGACAGGATTTGTCTGCGAGTCCTCGCTCACACTTTCCAGCATGATTCATCGGAGAAAGTAAGGAAACACTGCGACGCGTTCACCTTACAAAAGCAACAGCTGTCAAGTTCACAAAAGCGGCCCCCGTTCGAGCGGCGCACGAAAAAGCCGCCACGGAAACTAAACGTCAGCTTGTTTGACTTTCTGGAGGGGTGATTCCTTCCTCTCATTACTGGTAGCCCAGTTTGTCGAGTCTGCAGGATTCCACGACGATGAGGCGACTTTAGAAAAATGGCACTGCTCACCAAAATGCAAAAATGGCTTCAAATTCATATCCACTGAAATAATGACCATCGCATGTCAGTGATTTGACAAATGTGTAAAACTTGCGCCCGTGTACTCGAACACGTTGCCTCTTTTGTGTCATTTGAATCGCTGCACAGGTTACTTGAACCTTGTGGAATCTGGGCCAGTGTTTCTCAAAGTGAAGGGTTGCTTAGATGTCCCCAAAAATGTCATATTCTACATATTTTTAAGTGCATTCCGACGATATACATGGTGCTACACTTTCACCCTTGTGCCATTACCGGAGGGTAGACAGACAGTGGGGAAGGTGGGTGTATGCTTTAAAGGTAAAAATAAATAAATATATTGATTAAAAAAGACATTCCGACTTTAGCCTTGGGTCAGTTAAAAACTCTGACATGATTGTGACATTCATTTTTTGAAACAAAAGGAATAATTACAAGAATACTTTTTTTTGTTAAGATAGAGATTATTTCTCAAAAAGAACAGAGGCATCGTTCAAGGAAAACAAGTTTGAAAATTCACTTGTTAACATGTGACTTTCTTTCCTTGTTAAACTTTGACTTTAACCCTTTCAGGGACAGCGGTTACAACAGTGGACGGCTTATCATGTTATCAGGTTACAGGATGCATGAAAGGGTTAATATCATTATGTTTCAACTTTTTATAAGGGGGGGGATAAGATATTGTTTTATCCTGACAAGATATGTGTTTGTTCTTGTAATGATAATATGATTCTCATAACATTTGTTATTGTAATATTACAATTGCTTTTCCCAATTGTAGGAAACGTTTTCTTCCCATGACATTTAATGAGTTCATGTCATTATGTTAAGATGGTGTCTGGATGACAAGGTGGTCTTTGGAAATTTTTGTCCTCTATAAGGGGTCTCTGGATCCAAAATGTGAAGCTATGTGTTTCCTCCAATGAGCTCCAGGAAGGCGGTGACCAAGCAGCGTTTTGGACCAACTGGAGACGCTTGAGGGAGGACTGGCTGATTTCAAAACAAAGTGCATTATAGTAATCGAACTGCGATGTCAACAAGGCATAGATTACTCTTTCCGAGTGCTGTTGTGAAAGGACAGAATTAACTTTAGCCAGCTGCCTAAGATTTAAAAAACAAACAAACAAAAAAGATTTGTCAACAGAACCAAATTGCCGGTCCAATTTAAAACCCAAATTTGAGACAGTTGGCTTTAGAGCGAGCCCAAATCAACAAGGTGAAATGTACTGGGACCAAGGAGCCAGCATACTGTAGTCCATTGTATATAACGCTGCCGTCAGATCCAACAAAACGAGACACACATAGTCTCCAGTGCCATTACCCAAGAGGATATCATTAAAAACCCGTAACAGGGCTGACTTACCCTTACTCAGGACCCAAAGCATCCAGCTATTTATAGAGCAGTCGCATCATTTTAACAATCTATTCCACAGCTGACGGGAAGCCAGTGTAAAGCCTTTAAGACTGGAATCATATGTTCTGGTCACAACCTGAGCTTCAGCGTACTGAATGAGATGCAGCTGTTTGATGCTCTTTGAGAAACCTCCTGGGCTCTTTGAAGTTTCACACGGCAGCATGATGGCAAGTCTTCATGCCCACCTTGCATTCCTCCGTGTACCCATGTAGAACGTGCACACTGTTGCACCTTCGATACTTTGACTTGCGCTCAACCTTTAAAGCCATGGACATTAGGAAAAAAACATTTTTAATCACGCAACACCACCAAACAAAAATGTGACACAATGTACCAGAACTGGAATAATGATAATCCCGTCTCAAATGACTCATAAATGCAATGAAACGTGGGCCTGTTTAGTTGAACACTTCACTCTTATTCTGTGGTCATTGGACCTTCTGCCGGCGGCCCGCTGTCGACTAGGTTGCGCGTCGGCCTTACAGTGGAGAGGTACAGGGTTAGATTCTGGCTCCGGCCTTCCTGCGTGGAGTTTGCATGTTCTCCCCGTGCCTGCATGGGTTTTCTCCGGGTACTCCGGTTTCCTTTCACATTCCAAAAACATGCGTGGCAGGTTATTGGAACACTATAAACCCTTGCGACCCTTGTGAGGATAAACTGATTAGAAAATGGATGGATGGAAGGGTGGATGGAGCTTCTACCATCCAGTGGAAGGACATTGAAATATTTTGCTTGTCACCATACATTGCTGGCATAGATAGATGAAGAAAGCTACTTTATTTGTAAATTATTCATAATTTTCAAATCAATTAGGGGAAATGGGATCATTTCCCATACATTGGTTGGAATAAAAGTAACCAAATTCTTGACGAATAAAAATATCGCCCCCCCCCAACCCCCGCAGCACGTGCGCTCCTGTTGTATGTCTTTTTCCATCCCGCCTCTCCAGTACTCATCACACTCGTCCGTTTGTGTCTGCAAAAGGGTTATATTTTTTTCCCATATTTGCGAGCATGTGTTTTTGTCGCGGTGGACAAATAATGGTCGAGGGGCTGGAGTGGGGGAAGGAGGCGCGAGTGGAGGGGGCACTGCTAACCCTCAGCTGATGAAGAAACGTGACGCCTCCAGTCCCCGGTCCTCCTGCGGGGCCTTGTGGGTATTCCGCCGCAACGGTTAATGATGTCATTCCAGTCAGGCTGCACACACTTGGAGGAGCAAAATGGAAAAAAAAAAAAAAAATTAACAAAAACAGAAGCGAGGAATGCAAACTAAATGACTGTGTGGAAATCTATTAAGGACAGAAGCGGAGTGTGTGTCATCACATCTCAGGCGAGGCGTCTGAATTTGGAACAGCACCAAAACTGCAACGGTGTGTCTCTGCACCGACTTGACTTATCGGCAAGATCAACTGGAAACATGGCGGGGCTTTAAAAGGAAAAGAACAACCTTGAAGAGGACCTACAGGGTGTTTGGAACGTCACTGTGCATCAACGTGTTTATCCATAGACAAGTTTCAGTCCAAAATATATATAATATAGATATGTATTTTTTTCAAAAATAAGTGTGTTGAAAATACATTTGTGTCTTCACATTCGTTCGGCGCAGCACGAGGATAAAGAAAAGGTATCTGCTTCCAGTTATTACTCTGCCAACTCGGCTCCATGCCTTGCGGGTGCTCCTCAGAGACAGGGATTGATTTCAAGGTCCTGCTTCTTCTTTTGAAAATCCAACAAAAGCAAAGGCACGCACCCCCGAGTTTGACCTCATAACCCCTGTTGTACACCTCTCGGAACTGCAGGGCGACTGGTTGGTGGACCCTTGCTGTGTCACGATCTATAAGAGAGCACAAGACTATGCAAAATGAGATTCGGGGTAATCTAGTCATGCACTAATATTGATCATCGATCTTTTCTTCAACTCATTCGAGCAATGTGACACTACAACACTCCAAGTAATGAATCACTAATTGAGATATTGACTCTCCACACGTCCAGATTTGGGGAAACACGATACGGTCTGGTAGGGACCCCCAGGCAGGGGGCCAGATAAGGTCAGGACTCCATCCTGCCCTCCTTGTCCAAAATGAACGATATTTATTTGGGGCTCCAAAAAGGTCACAGTCAAGTGGGGAAAAAAGAAGCAGGGAGTCCGAGCTGAAGAAATGAGAAGAGCAAGTTAATGAGCATCTCCCAGGAGACGCCGAAGCACAATGTGACAATGACCTTTCTCTGATTGCTCAACCCCCGATTGGGTCATGTTTTATGGCATCATATAAATGATCATATTCTGCCAATCCTGGAAGGCTGAAATCCGATTGAACCAAAACCTAATGTCCATGTCAACGTGCGGCTAAGAAAAAGGCAATGACAAAAAAAAATAATAAATTATGATTAATTACATTGATTAAAGACATTACATGCAACCAATATTACAGGGGTGTCAAACTAATTTTCTGTTGCGGGCCACTTCAGAGTTACAGCTTCCCTTGGAGGGCCTATGTAAAATATCAAAATTTGACACGGGTGACAGGATCATGAAAGTTGACACACATGATTTGCTACCGCGGGCCATATAAAATGACGTGGTGGGCCGGATCTGGCCCCCGGGCCTTGACTTTGACACCTATGCAATATTAGAACTGAGCGCCCAAATCAAACCCTGCAACATTACGCTCTAATCGTAAAAAAAAAATTTCCATCGACCTGCGCAAACTTGATACAAAGATCCGAGTGTGAAGACAGGAGGCTTGAATATTTGTCTGCTTTCAAGTGCTTCCAGAGACCGACAAGGTCTCATGTTGGCTGGGGGAGCGCAAGACGGAACAAAAGCGTGTGTGGGATGAAAATGCTTTTGCCATGTCTGGTCTTCTGCCTGACGTGAGAAATGCGGCTGATGGTGCCGCCGCGGTTCAACGCGTCTTCGTCTCCATGGAGGAGACACAAAAGAACTGAGGACACAAATCTGTTGTAAAGCGCTGGGCAAACGCCAGCAAATATTTGCAAGCTCACAGTGAACATCCTCGTTTCGCCTCTCACTCACGACGGCGAGTGCAAACATGCCCTGACATTCAGGAGACGCCGAAAGCCTCATTTTGAGCGGAGGGAAACATTTTAAGTTGCAAATGTGGCATACACATGAAAATATGCTTGAAAGGCATTTCGACTTATGGAAACATACTTTCTTCAAAGTAATTCTTAGCACCTGTTCTCAGTCTCTTGCTGCCAAAGAAATGGGAGACCCGTAAAACATCGCTTTGAAGAAACGTCAAGAAGACGCTCTTGCTTACAGCCCTCCTTTAAAGAGGCCGAGTGTGCTCGCTTCAAGATGTTTGTCACTTCCCAGTTGACGGTTACTTTAAAAGTGACTCATAAAGCTACAGAGAATCAAACAATGAATATTAAAACACCAAAACATCCAACAAACCAAATACGGTCTGTTTCTCAGCATTTCTGACATTTTTTTGGCACTCATTGAAAGTGTTCAACTCTATTCCGACTTGCCTGTATACATAAAAAAAAAAAAAAATCGAAAATATGTGGGAAAGATGAACTGTGATATAGCTGGGAGGAGTGTTCACTGTAATTTTTTTTTTTTTTTTTGGAGGGGGGTGTTGTTACTCACAGCTTTTGTTTAACTCAATAGGTTTGGATTACTTCATTGTGTCCCCAAGAGAAAGGCGAGTCCACTCCTTGTAACTAAGTACACACACACACACACACACACACACACACACACACACAAATACATGTTGAGGAGGCACCTGAGTGCAGCATGGAATGCTGCGGAATGTTATCCGAGACTACTTTGTTGCAGAACTTTCAAAAGGGAAACCCACCCTCAGGCTCAACATGGTTGCCAGGCAACAGCGAACACTTGATAACGGCCACTGCGCAATCTGAGCTGAATGTGCACGTGCGTTCACGTGTGTGTGTGTGTGTGTGTGTGTGTGTGTGTGTGTGTGTGTGTGTGTGTGTGTGTGTGTGTGTGTGTGTGTGTATACAGCTGGCTTTGCAGTGACAGTGTTAATCAAAAGCGCTGACTTCCTGGCCCTGAACTTCCTTTCATTTTGCAGCCTTGGGAAAGAACGCTTTGTGCTCATGATGTCATTTGGATAGCGCAAGTTCCGTCCGTCTCGCAACCAAATGGCAAAAGAAAATAAGCCGTTAAAAAGAAAAAGCAATGATTCATCTTGATGAGAAGATGATCTTCAGCGTGATGTTGACATTGGCAGTTTCATTTTATTGGATGACTCTTTGCGATTCTGTCATTTTAATAACAATATTGAACTGCCACCAAATTGCCGTTGACTTTTTATCTAGCTTCTATCTACATTGCCGATTTTGAAACAATTGATTTTTTTTTTGGTTTGTTTGTTTTCCAAGCCTGTCTATGATGTTTCACATTAATGTTAGCAAAGAGCTAGCAGACTTTGATATGGTTGGCGTGAACAATTGCTGTCACACAACATCCAACGTTCAATTGCCTTTCACTGTATACCCTGTTGTAGGCGTTTCTGCGCTGTGTTAAAGTAGCAGTTGTTTCATGGGTCATAAACACAGCAATGTTGATGCTAATTTCCATTAGCCTGTCCATGGCAATTCACATAATATGTCAGCATTAAGCTAATGGACTTTTGGAATGATATGATTTGGGTGACCAGTTTTGTTGTTTAAATGAATGACGATTCATTCTCTTTTTTTTTTGTGTGTGTGTTAACAGCCAACTTCAGCAATAGGAGAGATTAAGAACTTGAAGCAAGCACACTTGGCTGCTCATCTGGAGAAGTACAGGTGAGTCTGAGAAATCTCGTAGCTCCAGTTAAGCATTCCCATCATTGTATTTGATATCCATCCATCCATTTTGAACACCGGCGCCTATCCTAGCTGACTTTGGGAAGAGGACAGACGACACCCTGAACTGGTCGCCAGTCAGTCGCAGGACACATATAGACACAAATAACCATTCACACCAACATGCACACTGGTGAGTGTACCACTACACCATCAGCATCTCCTCGTATTTGATATTCTAAAATACGTTGAAAATGTATTTTCTCAGCCCCCCTCGTATTTTTCATTCTAGCCCCCTTTTGCCCTTGGAAAGAAAAAAAATCCTGGAGCTATCCCTGGCTTCAAATGATGTTATATGACATTCTCCTATTTCTTAACTGGGAGTGAGCAAGAACAGGTGCAAAGAAATACTTCAAAATGGGTTTAAATAAGTTTGTATGTATTCAAACTGAATGGGGAGGTGAGTCTGGAATGCATTAAATCAGAACCGGGCACGTGGACCTGCAGCCTAAATAAGAGAACTACCGCTACCAATACATACGCTTATGGAAACTAAGCAAACAATAATTAAAACCAGTCCGTTGAAGCATCAGCAAGCATTTGTTTTGCCCTGGTCAAATTTTTGGCGCTCCAGCATGTTTACGACATTGATGCTTTTTGTCATGTTTACGTGATGTTAGCGAAGAAGCACCTTAGACAAACAAGGCCTGCTCTCCGTCCAAGTCACAATAAAACACTTCCACATGCTCTTTCAATTCAGTTGCACCCCCGCTGATAAAAAGAGAAATTCACTTTACGTCAACACACATTTCCAGAGAACTGAAAGAGGAGCAGAGCTACATGGACGGCCAGTCAAAAACAAACCCAAGAGAACACGGCGTCTCTCTCTGCATTCTTTCCATCATCAGGAATTCGCTGAGGTTTGGATCCCGCAAGCTTTTCCCGTCCACACGCGGGACCCGTCGCGCGTGAGCCAACCTTTGGAGTCCGCACCTTCACAAAAGCTTCTCGAGAGTCACAGATGGAAAGAAGTCGCAGATGTGCAAGTCACCGGGAAGTCTCGACACAAACAAGATAGCCTGGCGAACATCCAGCAAGTCAAGTGGAGTCAACGCCGTCAAGTCTTGAAATGAGTCAATGGAGTCACAAGTCGCGTCAAACAATCTTGCTTAGTCACAAGACAAATCCGAACATTTGGACTTTCATATTTGGACTGGCGTCAGTTGGCCGTACTAAAACGTTCACATTTTTTTAGCAGTCCTCTAACCGGTCTCGTTATTGTCTACAGTGAAGCGTTCCTATACTGTAGTTCATCTTTTGCAACCCACCCGACCTCCCCTGATTTTATCCACATTTTTTTTTTTTAATGGGTTTGTTCAGGACACGGGAAATTCCCACGATTGTGTCACAACATGCCGGGCAGAACTGAGCACCATTGAAAGACATGCAGCATAATTAACGCTTTCGTTCCACAAGACGTACTTGTACGTCTTTTTAAAATTAGGCCCCGCCTACCAAGGACGTACTTGTACGTCTAAGTCTTTTTTTTTGCGTCATAGAGAGGAGGAGGGTCTGATGCAATCTGTGAATGAGAATAAGCCGTTTGCATTGTAAATCATGTAAAAAAGCGACCAGTAGGTGGCAGTGGTGCCTCACGTGCTTGAAATGCATGCTTTTACAAAAAGCTCTTTTTCTCCGTTTTTTGCCCAGGAATCGCCATTTTCATGAAACTTAGCCATTTTATAATGCCGATTGCTGAAGAAAGGAAAAAGGTAGAAACACATTTTTTTTCTGCTGAAAGAAGAGAGCCCAAACTTTATTTTGGTAGGCTCCATGTTTGTATAGCATTAGAACCAAATATTCCGTGGGCCTTGCAAGATCAGTCAAAATCCAGTAAAACGCTGGGATTGAGGGGCTTGCTCCAGTGAAAATGGCTGGGATTGAATGAGTTAAGAGCGAGAAAACGAGGAGCAGTACGTCCCCTACGAAGCTGCAATAATATTCACGGTTTTCACAGAACACAAAATATTTTTCTGTGCTGGCGCTTTGCATTATATGTTTGTTTTTAAGATAGCTGACTTTTGTCGTGGTATGGTTTGTTTGAACATTTTTTTCTGATTAGATATACAATGTAATTTTGTTTTTGTTTTTTGGGAGTGTCATGATTGAGTTTGACAGTAACCTTCAACTGGTAGTGACACATAAACAATGTGAGGCAAACTAGCAAGTTCTCTTTCAAATTTCCTCTCTTTCAATTTCCTCAAAGTGATGTTATCCAATAGTCTCCATTTCTTGACCGAGAGAGAGAGTGAGAACCGGGGCTAAGGAATATTTTAAAATGTGTTTTTAATTAACCACAAATGTGTTGACAGCATGTGGGAGGGGTAAATCGACAATTAAAGAATTATTTGGTCCATTTTTATTGCGGATTTTCAGGCGATTGCAGGCGAGTGTAGAATTGTCATCAAACCTTATCATCAATGGGGGTTCACTGAAATTCAAGTCAAAGTCAAGTTGAATTTCAGCTTGGCAAATCCCAAATCCTAAAAGTTGTGACTCGCTCGGAGCTGTGACGCCCATTTTCGCACTAAAGGAGAACAAGAATAATAACAATAATAAAAATAATAAAAAATCTGCAGCTGGAGTGCAACACATTCTCCTGGAAGATGGCGCAATTACATTTTTGACCAGAATCCAACTTGTCCCTGGGAGCTCGTTGCTTCCAGCTGATATTTCATCCATGCGGGATCCATCAAGTCAACTGGCGCAGACGAGCGAGAGAGGTGGCCTCGCATTTTTCAGAAAGTCATCATCGAGACTCAGACCGCGGCTTGATCTGATTTAAAGGGGGTCTCACAAGCATGTCACTTGACAAGAAATCCAAAATATGCAAAGGCCACCGTGAAGGAAGATGAAAAATGATCCCGGCACAGGACAACCTCTGCTTAGCGGATAGCATGTCTGCCTCACAGGCAAGAGGTTCTGGGTTAGAATCTTGGATGTGTGGCTTGAGTGTTACTTGTGCAGGGCTTTAGTTTACTAGAAATATTTAATTGCGTACTCGTCGGCCAAAAGTGGCACTCGCAGAAACACGAATGCTACTAGTAAATTGTTATTTGTGGGCTGAATTGTTGTACAAGTGATGAAAGAGTTTATACATGGACTTAACCTGGCTTTTCAGCACTTGGAATAAAAGCTCAAAACAGCTTTACACAGAGGTCCTGTTGAAAGTTCTGTGCATGTGTGCGTGCTTGTTCGTGTGCGTGTTGAAGGCTTGTCAGCCCATGAAGAGCGGCCCGGCCCAACTCGCTGGCCCTTGTTCACCCACAACAAACACGGCATGGACAAACGGAGCAGAGGTTTGAACCTGGGCCACGCCACCATTACGACATGTCCGCTAGCATTACGAGCCTTTTGACTGGCCAAGGTACAAACATTTGGGACAATTAGGGGCTGGGGTTCAGTTATGGGGACGCAAAAGAATGAAAAGCTTTTGGAAGAATCATAAGAGGGAGAATCTATCTATCTATCTATCTATCTATCTATCTATCTATCTATCTATCTATCTATCTATCTATCTATCTATCTATCTATCTATCTATCTATCTATCTATCTATCTAGCTAGCTAGATGGATCGATAGTTTGCTAGCTAGCTCGCTCGCTCGTTAGATTGATAGATAGATGGAGAGAGTGATAACATTAAACCTTTACAAGAACAAAGATTCTCTCGGGATAAACAGTGGAGAGTATAACCCCCTCCAAGAAAGTCATGATTTGAAAAGTCAAATTTAAAAACAAAATATTGTTCATGTATTACACAGTTCATTCTAGAAAAGATGATTTTTTCTCCACCCCCCCAAAAAAAACAAGACCATTTAAAAAATAAATATAAAATTAAAAATAAATAAATAAATAAAATTCACTTTTTGTTCACGGAAAAAAATTATCCAAATTTATTCCTGTAATAATACAAATAACTTTTTTGTAAAACTGTGATTCTCAAAGTGCGGTGTGAGTAGCACTAGCGGCACTCCAGCTCCCTCTAATGGTAAGAAAAAGAATTATTGTAGGGTTTGGTTCAGTTGTATTTAACTTCAAAGTATTAAGTCTTTGCACGTAATCTTTGAGTTTGTTTGAAACTTTTATTTAGATTCTCTTGATATTTAACTTTTATGTACAACACATTTGAATTGAATCATTAAATCTAGTTTTTCTATGAGCTGAAATTGTCCAAACAGTCGTGATGTTAAAATCTGTGCTCAATGTTGCATCAAATGTTCATTAAATGTCCTTTTTTTCCATAACAAAACCTCTTAAGGCAATCCAATATGCTGCTTTAGTTTAATCTTGGTTATGATGATGGCACTACTTGGCCATGTCGTATTTATTAGGTCATACTTGGTGTAAAATTTTGAAAAAAAGCCACTTTTTTCATTTGGGGAGGTCAGATTTATGTCTCGGTATGTTCCAATCACATCACAGCTTTAACTGTTGGATTCAGTGGTTTCGTATATTCATTTTCATGGTCCCCATATACATTTTGTCCGATGGCGAACACCCAACCTACGGTTCAACCGGTTGGAAATAGTTTGAGAAGCACTCTTCAGAACGATATCTGTTCAGTTGAGTTGGCAGCAAAACGCGGAAACAGGCCGTCTGAACGCGAGATGGAGCAAGCGGGAGATGAGCGAGGCAGCGCTGGACTCCTCCTGACCTTTCTTGTTGCTGCTCTCAGCGCTCGAGCTGCTCATGCGAGGCGAGGGGAGCCTGCAGGCCCAAAGGGGCACACGCGCACGCGCACACACACACACACACACACACACGTATATATTGAAACAAGACACATCCTACTCAGAGCAGAGGTGCTAATTATGACATTTATGAATGTTTGCAGATTTCTCAGGCGTGTTTTGCTAGTTGAAGTTGGCTGTTATATGCGCTGCTCCGATCAACCAGATGATGGGAAAAATGCCATTGACATAGGGGGGCTGCTCATTGGCTTTCTTAGGAAGAGATTAAAATCTGATCGGTTAATTCATTAAGGTTGGGCATTAAAAAAAAAAACAGAATAATTATAAGCGGAAGTTTCATCCGATTGGAACTCATTCGCTGCTGTCAACACAGGACACATTCAGAACTTCATGAACAAGACGCCTCTCGTTAATTTCTGAACACAGCCTGTGTTATAAAACAATCAGCAGCTTGTGCTTGAACTCTTTCAGCTTATACTGCCTGACGCACTGGGCTCTGACAGTCCTTTTTAGGAGCAATCTCAATAACCGATCGGCACATTGGAACAATGCGCTCTGAGTTTCAAAACAGGCATACTCCTTCTGGTTAAGTAAGCACTGAGAAAATGTTGCTCCACACGCATTGCGTTGCGGAGGTGAAGCCGCGTATCTTAATCCGCCGCCCCTCTTGGGATTCCCCCGTCAAGACGTCTTATTAGCTGGGATAAAAGCCGCGATAGCGAAGGGCCGGGCTGGCAAAGAGGGCCGTGAACCCCCGCGGGCCTACGTTGACCTCCACCTGATCCCTCACAAACTGGAATGACAGCCCCGGCCGAATCCAACTGGCAGCCGGCAGCCGACGAGCGCTGGACTGTGAAGCCTTCGGAACTCTTAATTAACAACATACACACTGCAACGCGTGTCCGATCGCCGCCAGTGGGATGAAAGGATGCCGGTGGCAAGTACCCAAGGTTAAATATTTTCTTACTGTAATCAAACAGATTTTTCAGGAATCTGGATCTGACTTGAATACTGGGGTACCTTCCAAGATGTCATGCATTGAAATGAATGGAAACACCAAAAATGTGTCATGTGATTTATTTTTTTTGCACAACAATGCGTACTTCTACTTAAAGGGGCAGAGCCTGCGGCAAAAATGTTCTTCCTGTGTCTCCACTTGTCTTAAAAACAGTATTCTGATTACACTTGCATGAATGGAATAAGAATTAAGTCCATTAAGTCGCCGCCACAGTGTGCTGCACTGCCATCTGCTGTCAAGTGAAACTGAAGTCAAAGTGCCCTCGGGCTCGCGTTGCGAGCGTCATGTGACCAAATGCAGAAAACAGGTGAGCCATGACTAGTCTCATTTTCCACAAGTATACAGAGCGTGAGTATTTACGCCACCTCTGTCCATGTCAGCGCTATGCAAGGAGGCTGCAATGTGTAAAGAAGGAATGAGCTTAGACTGAGTCATTATGCGGTGTCACTGAGCAATAATCACACACAACGTGAACACGTGCCTTCATTCTTCCGGCGAGGTTTTTCCCACTTTAGTGATGTGAGCAGGTGTCGGAGCGTGAACATATAGAAAAACACCTGAATGTCACTCATCGTCAAAGGCCGCGACTGTCATGATTCGGTTTGGGACCAACAGGTGGCACTGCAGGGCTCTCCCTGAGCTGCACACCTGTTGGTCATTTGGCAATTAGTGCTTTAAAAGGACTCCCACCCCGAGCATTCAGTGTCGGGTCATTGTTGCAGTTGGCTACTGTCATGTTTGTTTGTTTGCCGCCATCAGGTTTGTCATGTTTCGGTTACTGTTATGTTTTATCTTTGGTCATGATTTTTGTTTGATACTTTGGACTTTGTTTTGGACTTAGTTTTCTGTGTTTTATTAAATACAATTCGTCAAGTACACCCTGCTCCTCCCTCGTGCCTGCTTCTTGGGGTCCACCATCACCACGCAACGTGACAGCGACATTTGCCGTACACGCGCGGAATGATCAGCATCCTGTTGGGCTCCCTCGTGCAGCGGTTCACATCAGAGGTGGAAGGAAGTAACATCTGTGCAAGTCATAAGGAGGTCAAAAGTTTGAAGCATTAAGCTCCCAGGAAGTCCGAAAGTGAAGTCCAGTCTTGACAGACTCGGAAAGGGGAAGGATTATGCAACACGTGCTAATGAAGAGCGTCTGTGAGAGGAAGCCGTACTTCCGATACAATATCATATTGATCGCTCTCCAACACGTACAAGGTCACATGTTTATAACCAGATATGAGAGTTACCGTGGCCATAATTGGTGAAATCAATAAAAGAGACTCGCGACTAGGGCCACGACTA
This sequence comes from Hippocampus mohnikei, assembly GCA_026261675.1. Taxonomy (NCBI): domain Eukaryota; kingdom Metazoa; phylum Chordata; class Actinopteri; order Syngnathiformes; family Syngnathidae; genus Hippocampus; species Hippocampus mohnikei. Next base: position 14,456,887 of record JAKGUB010000557.1, on the reverse strand, counting down.
ATCATGTCTGTTGGTTAGTTAGTTATCAGGCGACTTCATCGAGGTGTGAGGAATAGACAGTCTGGTGCTGCACCGTTTCTATACTGGACGAGTTTGCAATACATTCCTCATTTTATTGGAGATCAGAGCCAATTTGTAATGGCTTCTTCCCGGTGTGATGGAAAAAGACAAGCAGGAAAGATAAATCAGCTGCCTATGGTGGAAGCTTGCCAAAGATGATCTTATTTTGGACTTGCACTAACAAGTACACAAGGTCCTTTTGGCGATCGCCACAGCAAATATTTTTCATGGGATTCAAGGGACATCAACAAGCTTTTACTTTCTGGCCTGCATGTTGTCACTTTCTGGCTTCACTCGTGCTATCTAATCACTTCAGCATGTGTCCGATGCTCTAATTTTTTATTTTTTTATCCTCATATGAAGTCAAGTTCGAGGAAGGCTGGGATCCAAATCAACCATCATGACCACACTCGGGACAGACAAGAAGACATTGTAGACGAATTCCCAACCACATACGTCTTTGCTCTTGCGAAGAATACAACTTTTTTTTTCCCTTGTAAAAATGCTGTTTTTACACCAAGTCCCATCGATGAGGGAATAGTTTGTGTTTTGAGTCACGAGTGAGTCTTTTGTTTTTCTTAAACTGTCGCCGCTGATGTAAAATTAGAACTTTGAGGCTCAAGTTGAGCTTTGAGATTTCGATCATAAAAAAATTATTCAACTTTTCCCCTGATAAACTAAAGTCTGACTCCATTCTTTGAATAAATGAGCATGTGACACCACAAAAACAGGAAAACACGGCTGTATTGCAGTTCCAAATTTCAATGTATGCTAATTTATGTTAACCCCTCTGTTATGCTTAACACAACAGACGTAAGTCAATCACTTAATATATTAAGATAGTGGACTTTGGTTGGAAGAAATGATGTGGCTTGGTTGACCTTTTTAGGTGTTTTTTTTTATTTGACATGTAGTTTTAACAGGAAACTTCAACTTGGGCGCCCGTGCCAAACCACACTCCGATTTCACGTATTGAAGAGGTGCGAACCACTGATGTCCAACTTTTATTGAGATTCAGATTTGTGCGCTCCAGACCGGACACGTTTCACAAGTTACAATACGAAACAACTTTGCGGAGCATTATTTATGTTAAATTCATGCTGCTCATCTAAAAATACATCGACATAATTTGTTACCATACCCCTAAAACAAATCCAAAGCCCAAACCCCTAATCTTAACCCGAAAATTAACTCGAAACCAAAACCCTAAACACTACCCCAAAACAAACCCCCTACCCTAACCCAACCCCCTAACCTGAACCCAAACCCTAATCGCTAACCCCTAACCCCGAACCCTAACCTTAAAACCTAACCCTAACCCCAAACCCCTAATCCCTAACCACAACCCTAACACTAAACCTAACACTAACAACTAACCCCAATGCCTAACCCTAACCCTAACCCTAACCCTAATCCCTAACCCTAACCACAACCCTAACACTAACCCTAACCCTAACCCTAACCACTAACCCCAACCCCTAACCCAAACCCGAACCCAAAACCAAACCCTAATCCCCTTAACCCGAAACCCGAACCCGAACCCCTAACCATGACCCCGAACCCCTAAGCCTAACCCCTAACCCTTACCCTAACCCTAACCACGAAACCTTACCGTAACCCTAACCCGAACCGAAACCCTAATCCCCCTGACCCTAACCCCAACCCTAACCACGAACCCTAACCCTAACCCCGAACCCAAACCCTAAAGCCTAACCCTAAACCTAACTCTAACCCGAACTGAAACCCTAATCCCCCTGACCCTAACCCCGTACCCTAACCCCAACCCTAACCCCTAACCCCGAACCCTAACCACAACCCTAACACTAACCCTAACCCTAACCACTAACCACTAACCGCTAACCCCAATCCCTAACCCAAACCCTAAACCCTAAACCCTAAACCCTAACCCGAACCCGAAACCAAACCCTAATCCCCCTAACCCTAAACCCGAACCCGAACCCCTAACCATGACCCCGAACCCCTAAGCCTAATCCTAACCCTTACCCTAACCCTAACCACGAAAGCTTACCCTAACCCTAACCTGAACCGAAGCCCTAATCCCCCTGACCCTAACCCCAACCCTAACCCCGAAACCTAACCCTAACCCCGAACCCAAACCCTATAGCCTAACCCTAAACCTAACTCTAACCCGAACTGAAACCCTAATCCCCCTGACCCTAACCCCAAACCCTAACCCCAACCCTAACCCCGAACCCTAACCCTAACCCCTAACCACTAACCAAACCCTAATCCCCTTAACCCTAAACCCGAACCCGAACCCCTAACCATGACCCCGAACCCTTAAGCCTAACCCCTAACCCTTACCCTAACCCTAACCACGAAACCTTACCGTAACCCTAACCCGAACCGAAACCCTAATCCCCCTGACCCTAACCCCAACCCTAACCACGAACCCTAACCCTGAACCCAAACCCTAAAGCCTAACCCTAAACCTAACTCTAACCCGAACTGAAACCCTAATCCCCCTGACCCTAACCCCGTACCCTAACCCCAACCCTAACCCCTAACCCCGAACCCTAACCACTAACCCCAACCCCAACTCCAACTCCAACCCCAACCCCTAACCCTAACCCTAAACCCAAATCCCCCTAAACCCTAACCCCGAACCCAAACCTTAAAACCTAACCCTAACCCCAAACCCCTAACCCTAATCCCTAACCACAACCCTAACACTAAACCTAACACTAACAATTAACCCCAACCCCTAACCCTAATCCCTAACCCTAACCACAACCCTAACACTAACCCTAACCCTAACCACTAACCACTAACCGCTAACCCCAACCCCTAACCCAAACCCTAAACCCTAAACCCTAACCCGAACCCGAAACCAAACCCTAATCCCCAATCCCCCTAACCCTAAACCCGAACCCGAACCCCTAACCATGACCCCGAACCCCTAAGCCTAACCCCTAACCCTTACCCTAACCCTAACCACGAAACCTTACCCTAACCCTAACCTGAACCGAAACCCTAATCCCCCTGACCCTAACCCCAACCCTAACCCCGAAACCTAACCCTAACCCCGTACCCAAACCCTATAGCCTAACCCTAAACCTAACTCTAACCCGAACTGAAACCCTAATCCCCCTGACCCTAACCCCGAACCCTAACCCCAACCCTAACCCCTAACCCCTAACCCCGAACCCTAAACACTAACCACTAACCCCAACTCCAACTCCAACTCCAACCCCAACCTCTAACCCTAACCCTAACCATAACCACAACCCTAAACCCAAAACCAAACCCTAATCCCCCTAACCCTAAACCCGAACCCCTAACCATGACCCCGAAGCCTAACCCCTAACCCTTACCCTTACCCTAACCCTAACCGAAACCCTAATTCCCCTGACCCTAACCCCAACCCTAACACTAACCCCAACCCCGAAACCTAACCCCTAACCCGAACCCTAAAGCCTAACCCTAAACCTAACTCTAACCCGAACCGAAACCCTAATCCCCCTGACCCTAACCCTAACCCTAACCCTAACCCCTAACCCGAACCCTAAAGCCTAACCCTAAACCTAACTCTAACCCGAACCGAAACCCTAATCCCCCTGACCCTAACCCCAAACCCTAACCCCTAACTCTAACCCCTAACCACTAACCCAAAACCTAAAGCCTCACCCTAAACCTAACTCTAACCAGTACCAAGACCCTAATCCCCTAACTCTAACCCCTAACCCCAACCCTAACCCCGAACCCTAACCACTAACACTAACCCCTAACCCTAACTCCTAAACCCAACCCTAATCCCTAACCCCTAACCTAACCCCGAACCCTAACCCTAACCCCTAACCATAACCCCTAACCCAAACCCTAAAGCCTCACCCTAAACCTAACTCTAACCGTACCAAAACCCTAATCCCCCTAACCCTAACCCCTAACTGTAACCCCTAACCTAAACCCTAAAGCCTCACCCTAAACCTAACTCTAACCCTACCAAAACCCTAATCCCCCTAACCCTAATCCCAAACCCCCAACCCTAACCCCAAACCCCAAACCCCTAACCCTAACCCTAACCCTAACTGTAACCCTAAACCTAACCAAAACCCTAATCCCCCACCCCGACCCCTACCATGAACCCTAACCCCTAACCCTAACCCTAACCCCAACCCAAACCCTAATCCCCCTAACCATAACCCTGAACCTTAACCCCCAACCCTAACCCCAACCCTAACCCCAACCCTAACCCCTAACCCTTACCCCTAACCCGAATCCGAACCCAGAACCCTAACTCTAACCCGACCCGAACCCTAACCATCCTAACCCCTAACCCTAACCCCAAACCCCTAACCCTAACTCTAACGCTACACCTAACCCAAACCTTAAACCCTAAACCCTAACCCCAAACCCTAAGCCCTAACCCTAACCCTAACCCTAACCCTAACCCCAACCCTAACCCTAACCCTAACCCAAACCCAAACCCAAACCCCGTTTGTGTCATGTTTGTGTCATGTTTGTCCTCCTACACAACCCATAGTAAAACCAAATATATAATTCCCTCCCTCATCTTTTTCCATTTTCAAACATTTTTGAAAAAGCTCCAAGGAGCCACTAGGGCGGCGATAAAGAGCTGCGGATTGCCGACCCCCGCAGTAAGCGTTTGCTCAACATGAATCAATAAGCACCGGAACAGATGTTACTGACGAAAACAAGCTTACCGAGGACTGGTGTTATGTCAACATACATGGCTTCCTTTTATTCCTTTATTTTGGGGAGAATGAGGCCCTGCCACTGAGTCACACGTTGAAGAAAGCAGCAGCCGACCAAATGTGTGGTTCTCCCGATTAAGACGAGCGTTGTATGAAATGTGTTCCTTTGTTAACACCCTGCTGGGTTCCTTCTGGCCCTGCATGAGTATGTGTGTTTTCACACTGGCCAAGTCAAATTTCACATGTCACTCACCACTTCCAGACGCGGGATCTCAATACAAAGTGCAGGGTACTCAGATTTCATGAAAAAGGACCCCACCATAAACATGCTCAACAGACTAATTATTAATTAATTAGTATTAATCACTAATTACTAGTGACTAATCACTCTGAGAAATGACCTTTTTCACGTTATTCATGGATTCCCAGCAATGCTATTAATAACTCTTTGAGGGACAGCGGTGACTGCAGTGGACAGCTACTCATGCTATTAGGTTACAGGTTGTCATTATTGGTGCATGAAAGGGTTAAAATCACATGGGAGATTGTCCATTTATTTTCTATTTATAACATGCAATAAAATCCGTTGATATAAAGCATACAGGAGGTGCCGTTTTATTCCCTTTCGTTGCGCATTGTGTAAACAGACTACTAAGAACAAAATAATTGAATGGATGTTTGTTTGTTTTTTTTCTCCTGATAAAATTACCATTTAAGATGTAAGGATTTCACCCAACAGTGATATTATGCAAAACCTTGTTATGTAAGAATGTACCGAGATTCATACATTTTCCATCACGGGTATACCTAATGGTATGGCCAGTGAGAGGATGTTATCCTCAGTTCTGTCTGTACACGCGCGTGCGTGTGTGTGTGTGTGTGTGTGTGTGTGTGTGTGTGTGTGTGTGTGTGTGTGTGTGTGTGTGTGTGTGTGTGTTCACAGCTGCTTTTCATATCTGCCAGATAAGAAAATGTTCAGCAGCAGAGAATAAAAACATAAATCTCAATCCCAAGAAGAATTCCCTTCTTTTTCATCCTAAATCTCACAACGTCCGATTATCACTCTTCTCGGGCTTTCGACCAAATACAAAAATGTGTCTTGCATAACTAGATTTATGTTTTTAACACCGTTTTCTAATGCCGAAGAATTATTTTGTTGAAAATATGACCATTGTGATCGTGTGAAAATGATCAGGACGACTATTTCATCATTCTTCAGTTGCATAATCAACCACATTCCCAGCAGTGAAGGTGTTGTTGGACCGCTTACTGTAAAATTATTTGATGAACAATTAAATGAAGACTTTAATTGTCTTGAGTGCTGACTTGGATGTTTACTTTGGCACATAAAGTCAGCCCAAAGGTGTAGTTTTTTTGGGGGGTTCGGAATTAACTAATCACATCAATATTCGTGTTAAATGGGAGTCAGCACATGCTTGCTACTATTTCAAAACCCTCTGATGAAACCCAAATAAATGTTCGAGTAGGCTTTTCCCTACATTTTTTGTTGTTGTTGTTGCTATCGACAGAAGCCTGACAGTTAAGTCCTATTAGAAAGAAAAAAACAGCCCAAAACCGTGATGCAGCCATCCAATGCGCAGTGTTGTGTTTGCACCAAATTTACATTTTGGCACTAGGGCCAAAAAGTTCAAGGTTGCTTAAATCTTTGAAACACATTTTTCCACATGAAGGAGATTTTCAGTGTGTTTTTGCAAACTATGGGTGTACAGTATTTCCAGGCATACGTATTAGATGAAGTTGTTGTCACATACACTAAACAACTGGCACTTGAAAGAAAAGCAGCTTCTTCAATGTGGTTGAGCAATTGTCATCACTGTTGTCGGGAGGTTGAGTGTGAGTAATGTCGTTTTTGTGCAATATTTTCTCCATTTGATGATGCCTGTCTTCAACTGTGTTCCATAGTATAGGTAACACCATTTTTAAAAATGTTTTTCCTTAACAGTGAGATATCTTGGATGCTGTGGACTACTAACATGTCAGGAAAAGCCTCCTTGAACATCTGAACTTTATCTGGGATTAATCAGGAGTCATTTTATATCGTGGCAAGTGTGTGATGACTCTCATTTAATATGTTTGAAAGTGATTGGTTCATTCTGTACATAGCTGCCACTCCAGTTACATGGGGGGGTGCACACTTCTGCAACAAGATGCTCTCAGTTTATGTGTACCGGTACTTCTCCAAATTATTAAACATTCCCATTCAGTTGTATGGGTTGTAGGTCATATTAATCTTGAAAAGGTTTTGAAATGATTCATCCCGGCTTTTATTTTTCCCGGCTTTTATTTTTTTATTGCACAAATAATATCTACCTTTTGGCCTAAAAGAGAAATTTAAGTTGGATTTTATTTAAGTGACTACATTACTGCACGATTTATGGCAACAATGTTAGTTGGCACAACAAAGAATGTACAGTACGTTGTTTTTACTTCTATCAAAGATGGGGTTCAATGAAAGGCACAGTTCTGTAAATGCTTATTTCTTGGCTTTCAAATGCACACAAGCTAATTTTCTCCACAGCAAAATTTAAAACATTGATTTGAATTGCCCAACTCTGAAATGTTATCGAAGTTTGTTGCCTAGAAATATTGAATGCACCCAACATTTTTTTCCCAGTGTAATGAACACAACGAGTGCACGTGCACCTTAAAATGGGTCTGAAGGATATTGAATAAATACTTAAATGGACTGTTTGACAGTCAAGTGGAGGGATAAACGTAGCCATTTTCTAAACATGTCAGGGATTAGCAAATCTATTAGCACACCTGTAAACGGTTTTCACGTGAAGGCCATTCGAAGGAACGTTCAACGCACGCGTACAAAATTCCCAACGGGCCGCTTCTCGGCGGCGGCACATTTTACTTTTGGCGCGCGGCCCGCCGTACGCGCGCACGTACGTACGCGCGCTTTCACGTCAAGTCTGGCCCAGAAAACAATCCATCCACCGCGCCCTAGTAGCGACTCATTTCAACACGTTGCCTGTGCCGGGCTTCTCCGAAACAACAACGAGCGACGGGCTCTCAGCCGACACGTCGAAGGCCTTCAAAAGTCACCGTGAGGACGTGTGGAAAGAAAAGCAGTTCGAGCGCAAGCATTTTTAAATTTTTTTTTTCATCGGTTCAGTACAGTTTGTTCAGGTTGAGGTGGGGGGAGAAAAGCAAAACAGCTGAAAATGGTTTGAACGGATGAAGTCAAGTGTGAGAGTTTGGCCAATGACGTGATGGAGATGATGTCTGCATGTACATGAAGGAGCAATTGAGCGATTGTCAAATGTGCTTTTTTTGACATTCTGCGTAACGGAGGACCACTGCCACCTTGAGGAAAATAAGGAGAATTACACCGTAACAATTTCGGTGCAGGGGACAACTCTGGAAGTTGCTCGTAGCACTCGCCTGTCTTGTGTGCGGGGAGCGTGGGATCAGTTCATACTCAATGACGAGGTGGATGTGGGTGTGAATGGTTGTTTGTCCCTCTGTGTGCCCTGCGACTGATTGGCGACCTGTTCAGGGTGGAGTGCGCTGCAGTCAAGTCAACTGTATTTATAGAGCACTTTCAAACAGCCATCGCCGCATACAAAGTGCTGTACATGGAGCAATTTAACATACACAATAAACAGTAAAACAAATCGGTAATAAAGACGGTAGAAAGCACCAAACAGTAAAACCAAGAACAAATCTAAGTCATGCTGAGTCGAATGCCAGTGCTGAAGGGAAGAGCACTTGATGGCGGCCAGCTGCTTCTTCGTCTTTACGGTTGTACAGGTTTTAGAAGAACTTCATCAGTATATAAATAGCCAAAAAATAAATTGTGGACTCATCCCGGTGGTCCAGTGGTTAGCGCGTTGACCTCACAGTGCAGAGGTCGTAGGTTCCATCCTGGCTCCGACCTTCCTGTGTGGAGTTTTTGCATGTTCTCCCCGTGCCTGTGTGGGTTTTCTCCGGGTACTCCGCTTTCCTCCCACATTCTAAAAACATGCACGGCAGGCTGATTGAACGCTTTAAATTGTCCCTCGGTGTGATTGTGAGCGTGGATGGTTGTTCGCCTGTGTGTGCCCTGCGATTGGCTGGCAACCGGTTTAGGTTGTCCCCCGCCGACTGCCCGAAGACAGCTGGGCAAGGCTCCAGCACCCCTAGCAACCCTTGTGAGGATGAAGTGAATTGGAAAATGAAAGAATGAATAACTTTGATGATGGAAGTGCAAAGGGAGACAACTGCTTGTGGAGCAGCAGGTGGTCCCACACGGGCCAAAAATAACTCTGACCCTTCACACACACACTAAAACCACTCACCCTTGAGTTTTATTGGTGTGCAAGATTTTTCTTTTTTGTTTGGCGGTGAGTTTGAGAATTTTTTTTTTGCTTGTTTTTTGGGGGTGAGTATGAGAGGTGTTTTGGTGGGTTTGAAAACGTTCACATGAACTTCGACAACTCCGCTATTGAGCAAAAGAAATCGGACACCTTGGAGAAATCCGAGGTTCATGAAAACATATCGCAGAAGGTTCTTGAATAAAATGAAAGCATTTTCTACATGGGTGAGAGGAATTTATTTCAGACAGAATTCATTATTATTATTATTAATATTCACACTTCTATACAATATGCCATTAAATCCAGAGGTCATCTTAATACTTAATACACCAAAAGTCAACCATTTCAAAGACAGCCTATTAAAGTACATCGTGTATAAAACAGATGACATGAGGAGAGACATTAGGCAGCCGTTCAAGCTTTTCTCCAGAGTAAAAAGTGGGGCGCCTTTGCCTAATTTCAAGATTGATCACTTTATCATACAAGCGCCGAGAGCCCACTTTGCGTGTTAGTCTGTACATGAATTCATATGGACTAGAGTTCATAGCAGTGACACTGATAAGACAAAAAAACAAAAAAGATCACAACGCAAAGGGCACTCGAAAACGTAAAACAGTTCAATTTTTCCCCCACCTGGTAGCAAAGCTCGTCACCGCTCCCTCGGTGACGCTCTTTTTTCCCACCCCCACCAAGCATCAATCATACGCACGCACGCACTCGCACACAAATACCTATACACAAGATAAAAATCGATATATTTAAATTTCAATATTAATGATATTACTGGATTCCACGATAAAAGGCAAACGAGAAGTAGAGACAGCATTCAACTAAACAGGAGGGCAAATCCGCAATTTCCTTTTCCCACCCCCAAAGAATCCCGCTTCAACTTTCAGCTCGACTGGCCTGCTGTGACCCACGGGGCACACAGCGTGTTCCCTTTTGAGGCCGACGAGGCCGACACTTTTCCTTTTTCTTTCCTCGAGTCTTTTTTTTTTCCTTTTGCCCCTTTTTCCGTTGGTCCGAACAAAGAAACAAAGATGTTCATGGCACAGATGCCAACCGGTGCTGAGGCAGAAACGTGGGATGAAGAACATGGCACAAGTACTGTGTTTTGAGAGAAAAGAACTTCCGTGGAGGAGGAGACGGCGGGAGGCGCAGGATGAACAACAAGACACACTTGCCATGAAACGGGGTTAAGTGCATTAAGGGGTTAACAGCGTTCAGTCAGAGCTGGGTATCCACAAAAAAAGCATCCGGGCTCTATTCAGGTGTGTGTGTGTGTGTGTGTGTGTGTGTGTGTGTGTGTGTGTGTGTGTGTGTGTGGGTGGAGGGAGGTCAGGGGGAGTGTCCAGCAGTTCAGTTAGGGCACAAATGCAGATGTTGAAATATTTGGAGTTAAGCGTTATGCATGAAGAAGTTGGCACCAAAAAAAAAAAAAGCTGACAGGACGAAACAAAAACATCAACTAGACTTCCAGTGATTTCGTCCACCGCTGACAGGGTGACTGGCAAGAGGAGGACGTGTGTGTGTGTGTGTATGTTTCTGTGTGTGTATGTGTGCTGATATCGTATAATGTATTCATATCAGGGTGGAGGGGAAGGGCGGTTTCCTTACAAGAGGAGACAGCAATTGCTCTCTGTGGTTTTTTCTCTGTTTCTTTGACCTAAAAAAAAGAAAGCAGAGACGAGAAGAAGTGAGATTGATGATGATGATGACAATGGCTACACATTGTGTGTGATGCAATTGTTCCCCGTAAGGAAATACTCTCAAATGTCAAGTACGAGTTGGATATCAATAGGGATATTTTATTCATCCCGTACGGGAAATTAAATCCTTTCCTCAGCAATAATCACATATATAAATTAATTTAGCATTTAGGAGGGATCACAAGTTTAAAATGCAACTTCAACAAGACCGCCCCCCCCAAAAATAATTATATTAGGATGTTGCGTGTCGGCATAATGGAAAAAAAAAAAGGATAAACCTGATAATGGTTGCCTGAGTTCTATTTGCACATTAAAATTGAGTTGATCTCATGTGTCCTAAAGAACTTAAAATACAGTAATAATAATAATAAGAATAATAGGGCCGATTTTGAGCCCAATTCCTCCATTGTTTTGGTTGTGGCAACTGCTCAAAACATCAACGTATCGTCATTGTTGAGCAGAAAAATGTCCAAGAACTCACTCAACATCCCAAGTGTTGAAATTAGCTTGAGAGTAAAGCTTCAAACTCTCTTGTTGGACACTTGAACTGCCTGCGAAGTGTCACATGCCTCAATCTCTTTTCTTAAACGTAAAATGAAATGAAACTCAGCTTCATTTTCTTAACTTGGCAAAGCTCGTTCTCCATTTTGGAGAAAGTTTAAGACTTTTAAGGGCGCGTCTATGGTCGTGAAAATACGGTATTCTGCGATTTTTTCACCCCAAGGTGCTAAGAACTGTTTTCTTAGGGCTGTCAATCAAACTTGTTTAGGATTTAAAAACCACAAATCCATGTCGCGGTTTTGCTTTCCAACGCTCGTGTACACGTTGTCTCTCCTCAAGCGATGACATCTCCGGTGGGATGAGATCAGGTTGAAGCGAGGATAAAAGCACCCAGGAGGGGTGCAAATAAGGAAATGAGATCAAGTCAAGACCGGCAGTGAGGAAGTTGGTCGATGACAGCGTGTAACCTGGGATTTAAATCCAGCACGGCATGACGGACGCACGGGTCTATTTTGTGTGCTCACCATGAGAGTTGGGCTCTGGAAGCGTTTCCCTGGCAACCAGGTGCATGACGGTGGTTCGGCCCGGGGGCAGCTTCAACGCTGAAAGAAACAACACAGTGATTCGGTCATCTTTGGGCGAATGAGAAGAAACAGGAAAACGGCCGAGGAGACAGCGGGACGTTTTAGTCTCGAGTGGAAGAAATCAAGTGGGAGTCTCACCTCCGAGGGTCACGTTGCCATGAAGAAAGCGTCCCTGGAAGATGAGGCGCAGTATGCTCGGGCTGCTTACCCGCTCCTCCTCCCATCCTGGATAGACAAAGAGAAATTGGGAGAGATGAGAGTTCCAGCATGAATTGCTCTGGGGAAATGGAGTCACCCTTCCAATAGCTCACATATTCGTAAAAATATAGTGCACGCTTTTAAACAACCCAGGCTTAAAATTTAGGGGGGAAAAAACTGATAGAAGTTGTATAACGGAGCCAAAATATTTACAATGCGTACATTTGCATTGAATGATCCACGGGGGAGGCAGAGAGGAGACTGATTTTATTCATTTATTCAAGGCTCAAACACGTGCTATGAAAAGTGTTATTCCAGTTCCGACATTAATGATGGCCCGACGAACCGGGGCCAAGACCTGACGGCATCGGGCCATCTGAAGTTCGCTGTTGCTGGCCCAAGACCAGGGACACCAGAACAAATTTCACATATGTGATCAAATCAACATGTTCTCGCTTTTATTTTTAAACGTTTAACCACTTAAATTGATCCCTGTCATTTTATCCCTGCTGTCCATCGATCCCATTCACTGATTCATTGTGCGCTATATAAGTAGCGTGTGTTCTGGCCATTAAGTCTATCACGCCACTATTACTTCCACAGGTAGGCCAGCACATTTTGTTAAGTACAGTGAAACCTCGGTTTTCGTCCATAATCCTTTCCAGAAGGCTGTTCGAAAACCGAAACCACGCTCTTTTTAAATTAAAAATGTTTATTGAACACGTCTGCTCACAATGGAAAGCAAGAAGGAAGGCGAGAGGAGTCAAATGGTGCATTCAAGTGTGCTCAGTTTGTTCGAGAACTGAAATTTGTTCGTCATCCAAAGCATAAAAAACTCGAAATTTTAGGTGGAAAACCGAAGTGGTCGAGAAGCGAGATGTTCGAAAACCGAGGTTTGACTGTATTGTTTTAAATTCCATTCGCTAGCTAATGGGGGGTAGAGAGTACTGATGTTTTTTTTTTTTTTGTAATGAAGTGGCAGCCTAGGTGGCCCGCTGATGTGCTCATGTGCATTTTGGTCAATAAGACTGGTGGGCCAACATATATACTGAGGAATATTTCGATATACACAGTCAGAGAAGACATCTGTGAGCAGCACCGTCATGGTTGGTGCTGTAATACTTGTGGCCTTGGGTAAACACTGACGCTGAAACCGAGACCTGACAGGAAATTTCAACATGACGTCTCTCTCGCTCGCACGCACAGTTTTTGCCCCGTGGCGGAACTTGGGTTAGGAAAAACCCCCAAAACAAAACAAAAAAACCCCCTTTCAGGTCATTTGACCAAAGCAAACAAGAACCTCACCCGTGGGCCAGTTTTCAAAAACGTGCTTCGCGATGTCTGTGGCCGAGTCGTTTGGCGAAAAGGTGAAGTCCTCCGTTTTCCCACTAACCAGGATGAGGCGAAGGTGCACCTGAGACAGCACAACATAATTCGTTAGCAACACCACACCGTCATCGCATCCCGGGAATCCATCCCCGGCCGAACGGGTCCACCTCCTCTAACCTCGGTCGGCACGGGGGGACACAACAAGGAGACGGGCATTCCGCTCTAATGAGATTTAGACCCCGCAGCCGATCCCCACCCTTCTGACGCCGCGCCCCGAGTGAGCGCCGTTTGCCAGACGCCGTCAGAGAAAAGGGTCGGGGCCGGCCAGCTCCCAAGCATCCCTCTCTGTCTGTCTGTCGGTCTAATGCGCTAACCGCAGGTGTCCCAGACAGCTCTCGGCCATGTTATTAAATTTGCATGGCCAGGGCGTAGCAAAGAAGGGAGGGTGTTGGGGTTTAACGTGTGCTTGGGAGGTGCTTTAATTGGGGAGGGGGCGACCACTAAGCAACATGCTGGAACAAAGAACTAAAAATAGAACGGGGACACCTCCTTCATAATGTTTTAAAAAATGCAGCAGGAATTCCATAAGACTTCAGGGTGGTAAAAATCATAAACACACACACACACGCACACGCACACGCGCGCGCACACGCACACGCGCAATATGCGTCAAAATGGAGAAATTATTCCGAGACTCCACAATTCAGAGGCTCGCGGTTCAAATGTTGGAGAGTCATTGTTCATTTCCTTCAAGTGATGTGATGCGAGAGGTTCTCGTTTCTTCTTTCGTGCGAGAAAGTGAGAACAGCCACGATGGGACTTTTGAAAAAGTTTAGACAAGTGCATGCCGATACGATCACGTGATCGTAAAGCACGTGGTCTACTTGTTACGTTCGTGTAACACTTGGATTGAGAGGAAATCAACGAGTCAGCCAAAAGGTAAGATAGGACAGGAGATAGAAATGGAATTTGCTTGTGTCGGTATTTTGTGCTGCACCGCTGATATGCTATAAAAAAAATGTTTAATTGTTCACTTGGTTGGAACCGCAGCTGCAAAAAAAAAAAAAAAATGTTCGAAAGACTTAAAATTTGCAATAACTTTTAAATGGGTGAGATTTTCATTTTCTTGTTTTATGGGTCTCTCTATATGGCGGATTTTTAACAACCGCAGGTGAGTCAAGAACGTTTCACAAACTATATTCCCATTATTTCCCAGGTGGAAAAAATGCTTCATAATATCAACAAATGTGGTTGAAAATGTTTTCCCCCCCTGGAGGAAGAAGACAAATGCACGACGCTTTCAGGTGATTTTTTTTTTTTTTGTGACAAGTACGGAATGCGGAACTCATCCCAACTGTTCAGTCGTGTCTACTCGCTCATGTTTTGCGAGCGTCACGAAAGAGACGAGGTGAGAAGAACAAAGACTTCACCACGAGGTGTGACGTCAAGGCAGCGCAATCCTGCTCTCTTGATCGGTTTACAAATACGCCCCCCGCCCCCTCCCGCGGTTGCCCCTCCCCCCTCTGAACCGAATAACCTCAAAGTGGGGTCTACATACCCATGTCATATTAACAAGCTTCCCCCCCTGCCCCCGTGCCCCCTTTCATCCGCCATCAAATGAAAACAAGCTCCAATCTGCCCCGTTTCCCGTGGCAACATCTTGCATCGGCAGCGTCCTTGAGGTTCTCCAATCCAAAGGGCCGGCACATCAAATCCTTCAAACGCTGTTAGAATGACTTTTTTTTTTATGGTGATAATGAGGGGCTTGCGGGGCTCTCAAAGGCTTAGCCACTCTTGATAGTCTTACATTTTCCTAAAAAATAAAAAACACCAGCAACTGCTTTAGCTAAAGAGTCACGCTTGTAGATTGGACAAGATGTCCGACATCATGAAGGATTAATGCATCTTTTACAGGAAACGTAACTCCTTTTTGTGTGCCAAATACAACAAATCCTCGTGATGATCAGATTTTAATATGTTTATATGAATCCAATTATACCAAAAAAGCCACGATGAGCCTTTTCAAACTTTGAACGTACTAACATTCACTTGATGCTTCCACATTTTAATTGAGTTCAAAACCTTGAACGCCACTAAAAAAACAACAACAAATCCAGCACAAATTGACCTTGATGAAAACATCAAAAAAATGAAAAGCTCATTTTTAATGAGCCACACTTTTCAAATGTAAGCTGCCCCCATGAGAAAAAAAACAACAACCATAATTCAACACATCGCCACCTTGACACACACACACAAAAAAGCCTTTCTTGGTAAATGTTTTCTTGCTTTGTTAATCGACAACCAAACGTAAGACACACATAAAACCCACTTTGTGCCGTTTACCATCCAAAAGCTGCCTCTAGTCCTGATTTGAGAAAGAAAGCATTCTTCCTCTTAATCATATCTGTGTGTGCACATGCGACATCCTGAGCTTGCTTATTTAGCCGCCGCTATAACTGAACACTCGCCAGGACAGAAATACCTGTCAAGTGACAACCCCCCCCCGCAAAAAAAATCATGCACATTGATCTGTGTGTGTGTGAGCATGTGTGTGTGTGTGTGTGTGTGTGTGTGGGTGTGTGTGTGTGTTGCCAATTCGGGAACAGGGGGCACGGCGGTCAGGATTTAAGCGCCGACCAGGGTACAATCAATGGCCATCGCAACCTTTAAAGGAAAGTAGGGCAATGTTTTAACCGAGATTAGACAGATGGCGTTCACGCGGGCAGCAGTCACTGTCTCTGTGAAGTGTTTACGGACATTGGTTAATCCGTTACCCTGGACCCGCGTCCGCCCGCCCAACCGCACACCTACCCACACAAGCCGTCCAAAAAAAACAAAACAAAGCAAGAAAAGGCATAGTTGTAGGGAAAAAATAAAAGAGTTCTCAGCAAGACAATTGAATACCTAAGAAAAATACATAAATAATAGTCGCCATAATCATAACCAGAAATGAAACAAGTTCGGTTTGCGGTTCACGTCAGCCAGGAGAAGTGGCCTATAATTTTACAAGTATTATGTATAGTTAGAAATATTTGTAATATCAATCATCTTATTTGTTTGATTTCACAACAGTCTTGAGTTGTGATTTCGACTTTTGAGGTCTGCGCAATAAATCTTGTCATGTGACATCACAGTACATCATATGGTTTCAAAAAAAATTTGCTTTGCTTCTCTGCAAGAAAATACAGTCTTGCTGCAATAAACAAGGTGACTTTAACAAATAAAACTGTTGATTATAGAAAAACTAAATATTATAATTTTATTGCTTAATAAAACCCTTGCATCGGGCCCCTGGAATTAACCTGCCCAAAAAATAAATAAATAAAAATAAAAAAGCCCCCAAAATTGCTCCAAAATATTTGGAAATTGCTCCTCAAATGAAGTCACTGACTCACAAAACTATGCTGCAAAGACATATATAAAATTTGAGCTGAGAAATATTTGTTTTCCCCATCATCAAATTGTCTTCTGACAGACTTTGTCATTTACAATCAAAAGAAGACTTACTGGTAGAACAAAAGTAACTAAGTCAACATTTGCCAAGGGTGTGACATATTCCGGCCATGACCGTACATTTCTTTGTGTAACGCCTCAAGGTGCCACAAATCTGGCTAATAGGAAAACGGTAATTGGTGTCAAGGAAGTATTTTGATGTGTTGCTATATCCGTGTTTGTCTGGGAGGAGCTAAGTTTAGCTGGCGTTGCTAAGCAGAATTTATGGAGTCTTTGCCTGGCCAAATATATTCACAATGTAAGTCCATAGAAAGCAAGAATGGGTTGATTTCATCCTACGTATTTATAGACCCAGATCAACAGAGTGTCGTTTTGGGGAAATTCTGTCTCATCGCTAATTTAAATTAGGCCCAGTGTTCCATCTCTCTTGGAAGCAAATTAATAACTCACGTAATATCATCTTTTCAACTGACACTTCATACAATGAAACTACAAGTGCAGAGAAGAAGGCGAAAACCATTCAAGCCTTTTATTAGTTTTACTTGGCGCTGCCTGCCTGTCAGAAGTGGTCGCTCGGAACAAGCCACATTCTTCATTGCGCATTTTGAGAGCCGATGGGAGCGCTTTTTACCGCGTTTCACTTTGTTGGCATGAGTCACCTTCCAACTAAACACCACAACCGGCGACATAAGAACACACGTCCTTGTTTTAATTGTGACTTGGAAATTCCTCCGAAGAGCAAGTACCGTATTTTCCGCACTATCAAGCGCTTCGGAGTATAAGGCGCACCATAAATGTATGGCCGATTTTAAAACTGTTTTCATATGTAGGGCGCACCGCATTATAAGGTGCATCGAAGCTACAATAGTGGCTGCGGTTGCATTATGCAACCACTAGATGGAGTTACGCTAAAGAGAATACAATACAGCTTTCTTTTTTAAATATAGAACTTTCACAACCGCCGCAGCTGTAGCAAAGCGCTTTACAGAACATTTAAAATACTACATCCAAGAAATCAGAATATTGATCGATATATGTAAGGCGCATCAGATTATAAGGCGCACTGAGAAAACCGAATGCTTTGAGGTGCGCATTATAGTGCAGAAAATACGGTATGTTTTATAATAGCGGAAAATACGGTATATGTTTTACAATAGTATAACATTTTCCAAATTCATAGGAGGCAAACCCCCCCCTAAAAAACGTATCGTAACGACGAGCATTTTTCAAACCCATAAGTGTATCTTCATGATATATTTTTCTCGGCTTCTGACGATTTTTATGTAAATCGTTCAATTCGCAGACACATTTTTTTAAGACCAACTGATGGGCAAGTCCATTGAGGTTACTTTGACCCACCACAAAGGTTCATTCCGTCACTTCCAATGCTACTTTCATGAATTTTATCAACGACAAGTGCCTCCTGGCTGTGATATACTTCGTCCTTGCTGTGTATTTTTACAACTTCAAGTTCATAACCATCATTGTAATATTGAAAGACTTGAGCGTTTGAAGTGGGCATGAGCAGACATAAAATTGGGTGAGGGACGATCATGTTTTTCAGACGTAGAGGCGCAGAGACCTTGTCTTTTGGAGAATCAGACTGGTTGCATTCACAGGCCAATGCCACTGTAAATGTCTTTTTATTCGTCTAAGGAAGAACACGAAACATGCCATGATTGGGAGTGGTATCTAAAATGACATGTTTATAACAAATCAGTCCAACAAACAAGTGATAAGTGAAAAGTGCTTTGTTACTACGCGCGTTGCGTCAGAGTGATCAGGTGAACTGCTCAAAACCCGCCAAGGCATATCTTAAACTTTTTTTTTTTCAATGAATCAGACACAGTTGATTTTTGCACCATTATTATTTATATACACACTGCCGTATCGAATGAAGGACAACTAATTTTCAGAGGTGATTCATTTCACACGGCTTGGAGGCTGCCACCTGACCTGGCTGTCCTGGTGACCCGGAAGCCTAAGTGACACTTTGGGGCTGAATTTTTGGCTGATTTTGGAACTGGAGGTTGGTTTTTCTTTATATTTTAAAAACGTAAATGAATTATAATTGATAGAGATTAAATTCGGTGTACGTAATTCCGATTCAGAATCTGATGATACAGATATAGGTCTATTTGTCTAAGTCAAATGACTGAAATGGTTTGTTTACTCGTGAAGCCATTCGAGAGCACTTCCGACTTTTTTCACCGTGTTACGTCATTGTGATCAAATTTGCGAAACGTTGAGCAATGGGTGCAAACTGCAAAGTATTCCTATGGTAAGCACAATATGTACTGGTGAGGCTGACTGACCATGTCAAGGTCCCGGTGGGTGCTCATAACTCAGCGAGGAGACGAGGCAGCGTAGCCGGAGCAGAGAGGAGGCAGGACGGGTGTTGCTTCAGCTGCAGCAGACGGGGCCAGAGCCCTGGCAACAAACAACACGACGACGTTTTTATAACCTTTTACAAGCGACGCAACTGCACGGCATCAATTATGTGGACGGCGGCGTCGTAATATCAAGTCCTTGCTCTACCTAGATTTGACATAAAATCAGTCAGAGTGCCTGACAAAATCGAGCTCACCGAAGTGCGGAAAAGGAAAGGGGTGGGGGGGTGGGGGTGATTCGGCTAAAGTTAGCATTAGCTTACGCCAAACCTGCCGCCGCTGGCTATTAGGAAGCTAAGTGGCTAAGAGCAAAATCCACGCCGTTCATTTACTGGACGTCGAGCTCACCTGCATTTGACGGCGGCGGTCAAAATGCGCATTCAGCAGCGTGGAAGAATCATCGAGTGGCGCTTCTCTGACGGGGGTAAATATCGAGTGCAGATGGACAAGGCTGAACGTAGAACTCGTCGGCTAATGGACGGGAAGACGCCGGATGTCAGCTGATTGTAAACACACAAAACAGCCGCAATGCACGCTGGGAAATGACGTTCCGACACGACGACCGTTCATTCAGAAACAAAATTGACATAATACTGTAGTACGATTTATGACAGACGTGGTAATAATATAAAATAAAAAATGCTTTAAAATGTCGGGATAAAAAGAGTCAGAAAATACATACGCCAGTACAAATACCTGATGAATCAACTTGAATACGGTCACAAAGTATTTGCACAGTACTTCATACCACCGATAACTATAACTATAAAACCTTTTATATGTTGTGTGACCTCATTCATTATATGATACAAATTTCACATTTCTTAAATAAAAAGTCAATTTGGAAGCTGTCTTTAAAACATGCATTTGGGAAGGGGGGGGGGTTATTGACACATCAATATCATTGTCAAGGCAAGGGGGGACTTAAAGTGAATAAAAACCATAATCCCAATATTGACTCTGTTTTGACATGATGGTTGTAATTCAATTAATGACCATTTTATTTTGATATGTCTGTGCATTTTCTGCTCATTCACATGAACCATCAGGGGCAAATGAACCCACACGAGTGTATTAATAAAAGCTCTCCGCAAGGATCCCCAGTTTAATAAATCATCCAGCTTCCTATCAAAGCAAAATCCCTTTTTAAAAATTCAACCAAGAGTTAAAGATGAGTAACAAAACACACAAATTGTACTGCACAGTACTTTGTATGTTTCAGTGTAACTGGGACAATATGTTAATCATCACACATGTGATCAGAGAGGAAGAAAAAAAAACACACATCAAACATGGATTTTAGGTTCTAAATCTAATGAGCCATCATATCATGCTTTGGCTTACACATGTTATTTCCATGCTTCCTGTTTATCTACTTCTATATTGATAATTAGAATAATAAAACAGAAAAAGAACACACAACTTTGTTGCCAGCCAGGTAAACAATAACCAACATGGAGCACACTTTGTGCCCTCCAATACAATCGCTACCTTAAAATATTTGTGGAGTTTGGATTGGATTGGATTGGATACAACTTTATTGTCAATGACATGGTGAATCCACTGTATGAGCTGGACATATTGAGTGGTGCAACCTTTTTATGTTGATTTTTCAGGTGTCTATACTTTCCTTTACACAAGTATTTACGTCTACTTAAGTACAAAGTTCAGGTACTTTTGCCACACCTATATATATATATATATATATATATATATATATATATTCCTTTCTCCCATGGGATATTCTATATATATCAACCCAAATGACAATTTTTGATGATAAATGTGGTTTGTCTGTCATTAATGACAGTCTAAAATGCTAAATTTAATCCGTTACATGTGGTGAAGTAACAAAAAATTTACTTTTCCAGGGTAATTTTATTGCAACATAGAAAACACAATTGTACTAAATTATAATGACCTGCATACCCATAATTTTATCCTTTTATAAAATGCATTTTCCTTTTCGGTTCAAGATTATTGTTGGGCAACATAAGGATTTAGAATCTCTTGCTTGACCATGCTAAGGGTGACTTTAAAAAACTACTACGAATTACTCAAAACTTGGTCATCACTTCAGGGAATACTGACTTAAGTAATTATTTGGAAAACTACTTTTTACTTTTACTTAAGTGATATTACTCTAAACTTTAGAGCAAAAATTGTACTCAAGTTAGTTTCTAAAATAACAGTACTCTTACTTGAGTACAATTTTTGGCCGATGACCTCCAGTTAATGCCTAATTGGTCCGCGTGGACTGCACGTACCTGGAACGGTTACGTAAGGCACTATAAAAGGCTCAAGTTTTGTTTACGCCCGCGTTTCCCAGCCGAATGACACAATTTCCCAGAATGCACCTGGGCGCATGCGCAGTGCGTTTTACTTGACAGTGGTAAACAGACGTCAGAAGGTAGTCTTCGCCTCGAGTCAAAACAAAACAAACGCAAACAAACTATTCAAGACATCCGAGGGGAGCATCTTCGGACCACCGGGACGACCACAACTTCCAGCCGAGACGTCGCCGCCTCTAAACAGCCACTTCGCGCGAGTTCTGGGCGGCTCTTGGCGGACTTTTCGGCGCGTTGCAAACTCTGGAGTAGCAGCAGCTTAAGCGGCTAACGTGATCGGGGGGCTACCCGGGCTTGTTTTCCCAACAAGTTGGGAGCTTCACCCCGGGGGCACGAGACGCCGCTACCGCAGCCGCTGAACGGGCTTCCTTTATACGACCACTTGTTGAAAGTCGAGACGAACACATCGCGGGGGTAAGAAGCCCGGCGCGGCGAGCTCCGGGGCCTCGACGGCGGAGTCAGAGGCGTTTTGTAACCGCCTCTCGTGGCATCTTGTGCGGCGCCACGAGTGGACAAACATGGCAGATGGCGACATGTGGCGGATTGTGCACACCTAAAAACACTGCTCTTTGGATGAGATTCTTGTAGTAGCGTACAGTTAGTAAGTACATTTCACCCGCCTCTTGTTTCGTATCAATCACACCACCATTTCGTACTTTTTTCCCACTAGTGGTTAAATTGGTGCTGTGGTTGTTAGTCTTCAATTTCAGCCCTGACTGGACTGTTAGTGTGAAGTAGTAAGGCTAGTTTGAGTGTTTTTTTTAATTTTCTTTTTAAATATTTCTTTTGTCTAATTTATTATACTCCTCATAATCCCTCAAGTGGAAATTGAACTGGCAACACAGGTCACCATCACTTTGTTTACAAACTATACCATTTACTGTCAAACTCCCCACTACTAAAAGTAGTGTGCAAAATTGAAAAGTACTTTTCATGTTTTACTCCAAAGTACTTGGAGTACTTGCTTCTTTGACTTGCGCAAGGGAAATTCACTACTATTATTTCAAACAAAGGAGCTCCCGTTCCCTCCTTCAATATAAATCAGAAGGTTTATGATAGTTAGTATTAAGGAGATTATTTGGGTTCCCTAATCTCCAATCTGAGGATTAACTGGAGCGATTGGTGTGCCCAGATTATTACGTCTTTTTTTTTTTTTTTTTATAGGCCCCAAGTGTTTACTCTCAGAATATTGTTGTTTTCCTTCCCGGGATAAAAAAAACATTTGGAGGGTTGTAAGTAGTTCCGGTGTTTTGGAGTAGAGCGGAAGTAGCCAAGAGGTGGAGGTGGACGAGAGACTCACCATGGAGGAGTTGCCGGCACCGCCCATTGACCCAGATTTCGAGCCACAGAGCCGGCCCCGCTCATGCACATGGCCGCTGCCCCGGCCAGACATCTCGGCCGTGAAGCAGGAAACCCCAGACGGCGCCGAGTCCGCCGCCGGGACACCGCCAGCTGATGACGACAAGCCGGATTCGCAGCAGCGGCATGCTGCGGCCGTGGCCGAACCAGAGAAGGCGGCGGCCACTGTGACAGGGGCAGCAACTGACCCCACCGCGGGCGGCGTGACACCCCGCAAGGGTTCGTCCAGGCGCAACGCATGGGGCAACCAGAGTTACGCCGACCTCATCAGCCAGGCCATTGAGAACTCTCCTGATAAGAGGTTGACATTAGCGCAGATCTACGAGTGGATGGTCAAGACGGTGCCTTACTTCCGAGATAAGGGCGACAGCAACAGCTCGGCCGGGTGGAAGGTCAGTCCCATGCATCGCTTGTGGTAGACAATAACAGTGCTGCTCAACTGATGGGTCGAGGCCAGCGAGTCAAAAAGTACTTTTGTTTTTGGGGGGGAAAATATATATTGGATGGGTAGAACAAAAAGGAATCGGTTATTCGCGAATTCACCCATTCACAACTTTTTGGTGCGTGAGCATGTCCTTTGTTCAACTAAGTTGTGAGTTTTTTTAAATGCATTTTTTGACTGACAGGATGAGGACTGAAAACTGTTAAAAACTAAATGTCTTTATTTTGTACATTTTTGAAGGGCGGAGAATAGTGAAATTGGTGAAAGTAAAACATCCTAAAAGTATTCTTTTTACTGTGTTGAGGCAAATGGAGGAATGGGTAAAAACAATATATTAAAAAATTTTTGACAGGGTTTATTGGCAAATAGATAAATAGGTTAACCAATAAAATACAAAAAAACATCTTGAGCGCAATTTTTGACAGCCGTTACGTGGAAATTCGTAATGTTTTAGAAATGGAAATTGATGCATCCTCCTCAAAAAGCGATTCATTTGCCACACGATGGCAGTAAAGCACCACATGTAGCTACTCGACTCACTTGTACATAGTTCCTTGGTGCTAAGATGCCATAGGATGGCAGCAAGGCACCTCTAAAACTCAATTTGACCTAGTTTCCTTTACCCATGATGGCAGCAAAGCACTACATGAAGCTCCTCAACTCAATTTGACATAGTTCCTTTTCCCTAAAATGCCAACAGATGGTGGTAAAACACTACATCAAGCTCTTCAACTCACTTTAGCATAGTTCCTCGGTTCTAAGATGTCATAAGATGGCAGCACAGCACTACATGAACCTCTTCAACTCACTTCAACATAATTCCATGCCACTAAAATGCTATAAAATGACAGCAAAGCACGATATGAACCTCCTCAACTCACTTCGACAGGATGGCGCCCCCCCCCAAAAAAAAATCTGAATATGTGAATCAGAGATTAATAATTATGCGGGGAACATGTGTAGAGTCCCTGAAAAATTTGTTTTTCCTTATAGAATTCCATCCGCCACAATCTGTCGCTGCACAACAAGTTCCTGAGGGTCCACAACGAGTCAACGGGCAAGAGCTCCTGGTGGATGCTCAACCCCGAAGGAGGCAAAACTGGGAAAGCACCCCGCCGCCGCGCCGCCTCAATGGACAACAGCAGCAAGCTGCTGAAGAGCCGCATGCGCGCCAAGCAGACCAAGAAGCAGGCGAGCGCGGGGCCCGGAGGTGGCGGGGTGCTGCAGGGTGACGGCGCAACAGTGGCGGCGGGGACCGGCGCCGACAGTCCCAGCTCGTCCCAGCAGTTTCCCAAGTGGGGGGTGAGCAGCAGCAGCCCGTCGTCCCGCGGCAGCCTTGACGACGCCGACATGTGGACTTCCTTCCGGCCGCGCACCAGCTCCAACGCCAGCACCCTGAGCGGGCGCTTGTCGCCCATCGCGCCGGGGCAGGAGGAGGACGACAATCTCCCCGAGGACGGGCTGCTGGGCCGCTACGCCGCCAGCGCCCTAACACCCACTCTGGCCGAGACCCTCATGGAGGAGCTGGATCTGATTGACGGGCTGACTCTAATGAGTGGCCAGCAGGGCGGTGCGAGTCCCAGCACGGCCCCACCGGCACCGCCCACCCCGCTGCCGTCCGCCGCCACTCTGCTGCCACGTGGCTCCTCGTCCTTCCCCTCCTTTCATCAGCTGCAGGCGCCGCAGACGCCGCCGCAGGCGTCGGTGGGGCCCGCCACCAAGGACGCCGCACCCGCCTTTGGCAACTCTCTCTTCAACTCCTCTCAAGGCACCACCACCGCCCACTATGGTACCCACGTGCCCTCCAGCCTGGAGGCGCTGCTCACCTCCGACTCTCCTCCTCCTAGCGACGTCCTCATGGCACAGGTGGACCCGCTCGTGCCCGCCCCGGCAGGCCTCATGGGCTTGGGCTCCCCGGTAGTGGGCGTCAGGCCCAAACCCACGCAGCTGCTCCTGGGGAAAGGCCTGGAAGCCAACGCGGTGGGCCCTCGAAGCCTGCAGCCACCCATGCAGCACCACCTGCACCACCAGCAGCACCACCAGCACCACGCTCCCCTTAGTCTGGGCATGATCCTCTCCGGCATGTCCCCGGATCCGCTGCAGATACCCGGTCTGAAAGTGCAGCATGCCGCCCCGCAACACACCGCCCTGTCGGGCGCCGGCCCAGGCCCAGGCCAATTTGTGGCGCCGCCCTGCTTCCAGGCGGTGCCGGAGCGGCTGCCCACTGACCTGGACGTGGACATGTTCACCGAGAACCTGGACTGCGACGTGGACTACATCATCAACAGCGACCTCATGGATGGAGACGGTATCGACTTCAACTTCGACCCCGTCCTGCCCGCCGGGCAGGGCTATGCAGGGTCCGCCACCACGCAGGGCTCCGCCCACAACTGGGTGCCCAGCTAAAGGCTTTGCCAGGTGGGTGTACTGCTGTTTTCTGACTGCCCTTTTAGTCTCCTCGAGGGTCAAATTGTTTCCATACCGAGGAGGAAACACCAGTATTGGCCCTCTGTTGTGTTCTTTTGTCATTATTTGTTGACCCGCCATTTTCGTGTTGCTTTTAGTCGATTCTTGGATAAAAGTCCTTTCTTTCAGTGTTTGTTTTATTTCTGCCCATAGTCTCCTCAAATTTGTCTGATCACCAAAATGTTAACAGTAATTTACCTCATTTTTTTTTAATCCGTTTTCTGTTATTTGTTGATGCTACATTTTCTTGCCCTTAGTTATCCTCTTGGTTAGTCATTTCATCATTTTGTTTCCTTTCTCTCCTTAGTCTCTTCTTTGATTCAATTAGTTTCCTTGCCGAGAAATTAACCAGCATTTTAATTTGTTGGTGCTCCCTGTGCTTGCTGGACGCAGATCAAATAGTCTCTATACTGAGAAGTGAATGCCACTATTTGCCATCGTTATTAACTTTTGTTGTCGTTTGCTAGCACTGTTTCTTTCTGACCTCAGTCTCCTCTTGGATAAAAGTCATTTCAGCGTTTTTTTTCTGTTTTTTATTGTCGTGCTGCCCTTGGTCTTCTCTTAAGCAAATTTGTCTCCTTACTGAGAAACAAAAACCTCTATTCACCTCATATTCTCCTTTTTCGTAATTTTTTTGTGCTCTGCCAACTTTCTGCCCGGAGTCTCCTCTTGGATAAAATTTGCCTCCTTAATAATGAATACTGTACTTGTATTTTCATGCACCTTTTTTTTCTTCACTTGCTAAGGTGTCTTGGAGCCCCTCATTTTCTTTCTGCCTCTTGAATATAAATGTTCCCCTTTGCCACGAATGAAAAAGAAATGATCTCAAGAATGTATTTATTTTATTTTTTTATCCATTAATGGTTAACTTTCTTCAAAAAGAAAAGTCCAATTCCCATCTTTACTTGCCAAAAAAAAAGATGAAGGTCAAAGCTAACGTTGACGATTTTGGCTGCTGAACTTTCTCATGTTTCTCAACAGGAGAAGAGACCCCGCCTCCCTGACTCTGCCCTCCCCAAAAAGGACAAAAAGTCTTACCGCGTCATCACGTGGACCGGCCTCTTGTCACGTGCCAACGCCACCGCCGACTATGCACATGCTTCCCCCCACCCCTGCCTCTTCCTCCTCATCTTCCTACATTTTCTTGGATATTTTCTTGATCAAGACTTCCTCAACTGCGAGTTGTCAACATGTTACGCACAAACATTTTCCGGGAGGATGCGGTACCCCGTCGGCTTCCCGATGGAGGCTTTGTGTGTGTGTGTGTGTGTGTGCATGTGTGTGCGTGTGTGTGTGTTTTGAAGAAATGGCCAGTTTCCCTGCAGGAGGAAGAGCCTACAGATCGGTACAAAATGAGAACGCTGACAATTGTTTCTCACACAAGACGATACATGACTTTTTTTTAAAAACAACTTTTTTGGGGGTATTTTTTTTTAATTCAACACTAATTGCTATTTGTCTAATGTCTGTTGTTGTTTTTGTTTTGTTTTGTTTTTACCTCCATGCGGTGTATAAAGCAATTAAGCGGGGTACACACATACTGATAATCGAACACATTTCTGCATTCTCCCCTTTACCAATTTTAGGGCTAATTCAAGGATGTCTCAAAAGATTGTCCTGTGGCGTGGAGTGTCGGGATTTACTACTCAAAAACAGTCAGGGCTGACTGTTGCAGATGTTAAACCCGTTCAATATCTACGATTGGAAAATCCGGATGTGTACGGTCAAAAACGGAGTTTGTCTGAGCGACAGTCTCCGCGCTTTTGACGTGAAATGAAATGACGGGCACTTAAGCTGAATGTTTC
This sequence comes from Hippocampus mohnikei, assembly GCA_026261675.1. Lineage (NCBI taxonomy): Eukaryota > Metazoa > Chordata > Actinopteri > Syngnathiformes > Syngnathidae > Hippocampus > Hippocampus mohnikei. Next base: position 14,429,239 of record JAKGUB010000557.1, on the reverse strand, counting down.
ATTCTGATCATAGTTGGCATTGGTCCGATTGTCGGCTCTCTCAAAAAGATTATCTTTTGATGTGGGTGTGTGTTTGGGGTGCGATCTGGTTGGGCCAACAATTGTGAATGTGAAATATGTTTCATATTTACAGTGGCCAATAAGCAGGGTATGTCCATATTGAAAGACAGAATATTAGCATTTGACATCTTTTACGGTCAAAGTAATTTCACGGCCTGATTAATCGACATCTCTAAAAAAATATCCCGAGTGATTAACCTGTGGTGTGGATAAATAATAAAGCCGCTCAGTTGACACAGACGATAGTCAACAATTGAGTACACCGGCACCCTCCTCGGTTTTCCTACCCGATTGAATTGGACAATCGTGAAATGGCGTTCAATATTTATGATGGCAAATTCTCGTGCGCGCATCCTGGAGCTACGACCTCGGCGTCAGGATTTTAAAATGTTCTGCAAAGCGCTTTGTTACAACAAGCACCGTTGAAAGGGCGAGATCGATAAAGATGTCTCCTATTACCATTTAAGCTAGCTGTTAGCCTAGCGTTAGCGATTTAGTCGTCCTGTGCGCGGGGTCACATTTGGTACTGCGACATCGACAAAATGGGGTCTCCATGTTGAAAATTAATATGCGTGTGTACCCCGCTTTAGATTTGATTTGCAGTAGAATCATTTGGAAAAAAAACTCATAATTAATTAAATGAAGTTATTTGTTTGGATGTTTTTCGGGCATTTGAGGTTAAATTGCTATCCAAGTGATTGTTTGGCTTCTTTTCAAACGTTGCTACCTAATTTTTGAATTTGTTGTATTTTTTTTTTCTAGCACTTAACATATGACCAGGACCATACATTCAACGTTTTTTTCTTTTTGGTTTGAAACATTTCGACACGCAATGCATGCATTGCACATAACTATTGACATGCTATGCAGCTTTATTCAAAGAATTTTGAAGGAAATTTTAAGCAACAACAACAACAAAAAACACGAAGGGTTTTAATATTTTGCCGCATACCCTCACTAACTTGAAAATATATATATATATATTTTGGGTTATAGCTTTACTATACAAGATAGCTGGAGAATTATAGAGATGCTATTTAAATTTTTTTTTTACATCGGAGGGTTGGATTTTTCAGATTTGTAACAGCAATTTTTCTATACTTATTTTTGTAAAAATGGACGCGCATGTAGATTTGTATGTGTGAGTGTGTGTTTGTGTGTGTATATATAAAACCTTACCAAAGGAACACTAATATTTGCATATGCATGGCATTTAGGGGGCGCACTCAACTCTCAGTGTACATAATCTTTTTTTGGGGGGGTATTTTTCTAGCTTTTACACATAAGTCATCTCAAAACGAAATGGTAAAAACAAACAAAAAAAAAACAAAACAAGACTTATACAACCGTTACCTCTCAGGGTCGCCCAGAAGAAGAAAACAAGCTCAATCATGTGACAAAAGGAAAAAAGTATTTATTTTTAAATGTTCTGCCGCGACTGGAAATTGTTGCTTTTTGAAACCTTGGCATCTTAAAAAACAACAACAAAAAAATTTCTATGCATTTCATTTGTAGCTTTTTTGGGGGGCGGGGGGGGGGGGCATTTTCACTTCCTGCCAAGATGGAAACACTAGCATGACGTTGCTACTAGTGTGTACGCAAATTGTTCTCTTTTTGTGAGAGAGTGTGTGTGTGTAATTTTCTGGTCATGTACAGTTTGTTCACCAATCATTTCACACGTTTAAAGGAAAAAAAACTGTTTTTTAAAAAATAAGTCAAAAAAAGCACTCTTTTTGCTTTGGCGTGGTGCTACGAGTCATTTTGGATGCATATCAGGGCCTTGGTGAAAGTTACCTGCAAGACTCAATAATAATCCTTTTTACTTGTTTCATCATATATGTTTTTAATCCCTCCCCTCTTTATATACGTATATATTAGTCCTCAACCATCCCACAATAACTAGTATGACATCCCAATCATTTGATGAATTTATGTATGCAATGTGAACTACATGGAACTGGACGTGTGTGCGTGCGTGTGTGTATGTGAGAGAAATTGCCGTTCCATGTTCTACTAGTGCACTTGTGTACTAGTAAGCTCTTTGTCCTCATTAGTCGGACGATTTGTCACACAAATAGGATATGGCAGCTTCAAAGTGTGACATTATTCAATTCCACGAGTTCGAGTTAACATCTAGCGCATGGGTGTCAAACTCAAGGCCCGGGGGCCGGATCCGGCCCGCCACGTCATTTTATGTGGCCCACAAAAGCAGATCATGTGCGTCAACTTCCATGATCCTTTCTAAAATCTGTGCCGAAATGTCAATGTCATGTGAAATAAATAACATTGAGATTTTGCAAGAATTTTCTGACCCTGTTTACACTCACTTGAACAGTAAGTGAACAAATAAAAAAACAAATAATTGACTGATCTCAACACTAGTAATCCATCAATTAGTTGTGGACAAGTAATAATACTATGTGATGATTCAAAATTAATTCGGGATTCCGAGGGATGACGCAATTCCATAGTGGCCTGCGACAAAAATGAATTTGACACCCCTGATCTAGCGTTTAATGTACTTGTTCTACTAGTGTGCAGAAATGTCCAATAGTAGTGGACTATTGCAAAACAATATGAGCGTTTGCTCAATATTCTACTAGTGCGCTGCCATGTACTAGTTACTCGTCTTGACAAGTGAGACTCTGCACTAGGAGAATGAATGACTGTCGACAATGATGTTTCTACCATTGCAGTTTGACACTTTTGTGCACTAGTAGGACGACGACGTGTTACTAGTCAGGCAAAAGTGGACAATAATTGATATTTGAGCACAAGTGACATTCGACTAATCTGTTGCTTCACTAATAGTACTACGAAATTCTAAAAGTAACATCTAGCGCTTGACTAGTAGTACAAAAAGCAAATCTTTCTACTAGTGCCACATTTTGCCTCACGAGGAACTAGTCCATGTCCAATTAAGTGTGCAGAAACAAAAGACAGTCTTCTTTTTGACTTAAGTGTTACTAGTAAGACATTGTTGATTGTCTTACTAGAAGTATACAGATGTGCACACTTGCCTCACTCGTGACATGTCCTACAAGTTGTCCAAAAGGACAAAAAGTATACTAGTACACATTGGAAATCAAGAATGTGGAATAAATGCTGGAAGTGGTCGTTTGAGCATTTATTGGATATCCTTGGTAAAGAGGCTTCTAGTGCGCGGCACGTCTACTAGTTGGCTGAGTAGCGTTTCTAGTGCAGCACAGTGGTTTAGTAGTAAACTAGTAGAGCAAAAGTGGCACTTGTAGTGGAAAAACACTCCTATTTAGACAATCACTCTAGCGGTGTGCTGAATTGGCGCGCTAGTGAGAACTAAAGAGTGTACTAGTACACGGAGCTGAAGCAGAATACGGAATGAATGCTCCATGGGCTTTCCAGAATTGTATGTTGTTTTGGGTTTTTTTTTTGCTTGGAGTCACTCCACTTGTACTTGATCTCCATTTGATTTTTTTGTCCCTTTGAGTTATTAGTCAGTCGATGTTTTTGATGACTTGGAGAAGTCGGTCCCCCGGTCTCACAGTATTTTAGAATTTAGCTTAACGGGATGAGAGCAGGAAGCAGTTATTTTCATGATGATTTTTTTGATTGATGGGTTGATCTTGATAAGTAGTTTTCACCCTCCTTCCTCATCCTCATCGAGTTGAGTGAGACGCGACAAATGGAAACTTTATTGAGTTAATAAACTGCTTTAATCCATGTTGCTTTCCTGAGTTCAATTCATCATGTCTGGCATATTTATTTCCAATAATTTGTTTTAGCCTCAAAATTCAGATTTAAAAGCTATAAAACAAGAGTTAAAAAAAAAGTAGTAAAATGTTTAATAATGGTCGGCTGGTTAGCAGGTCCGGCTCACCGTGCAAAGGTGCAGGGTTCGATTGCGGCTCTGGGCTTCCTGTGTGGAGTTTACATGTTCTTACCGGGCCTGCGTGGGTTTTCTCCGGGTGCTCCGGTTTCATCTCACATTCCAAAAACATGCATGGCAGGCTAATGGAACACTCTAAATTGTCCCTAGGTGTGATTGTGAGTGTGAATGGTTGTTTGTCTGTGTGTGCCCTGCGATTGGCTGGCAACCGTTCAGGGTGTAGCCTGCCGACTGCCAGAAGACAGCTGGGATGGGCTCCAGCATGCCCCGAAAAAAAGTATGACGTTTTACAAGATCGAAGATTTATTTGCCGGAATGAAAGGTCACAAATCTTAACAGAATAGACGGATATTTTTCCACGATCAAGTCATGATGTTACAATGGCAAATTCATAATTTTGTCAAAAAACAACAAACAAACAAAAAAACAGTCAGAATCCATTCAAGAAAATGATGTATTTTGTATTTAAAATTCAGAATCTTAGAAGACGTATTTTACCAAAGATAAAGTCATAATGTCAGGATTGCAAATTCTTTTTTTCTTAGAACTAAGCACATTTTGATGTGATGAGAAGAATATCTCAGTTTTTTGAAAAGAACAGATATATCGGGCTAAAATGTTGCAAATTTAGCAGAATAAGATTGGATTTCTTTCAAGATAAAGTCATAATATTACGAGATGGTCCATCAGACTATAACACAGGTAGAAAGTGATATTTTAACATGTGAGTTTCAAAAAGGCAACGTTATTTTCACACTTCAACGCTTTTTATTTTGAAACTGATGACTATCCTTTAAAAAAAAATGAAAAAAAAGGTTATTTTTATATTAAATACACTTTTCGGTATTGTAAAAAATAATGTTTTCCAGTAATACACTTTTTGTTTTTTCAAAAGAAAGGCCCTTTTTGTCGCAAACATGTAGGATTTATGTGATGATTTATTAGCGTATTTCATTGAAAAGATTTTTTTTGCAAATGACTTTTCTGACCCCAGTTTGAGAAGCATTCGCTAATCCTACAGAGCACAATAACAACAACTCCAGCATCCAAAACCTGTCAAAATCCAAAAGAATCATTTAACAAAACAAACAGAAAGTTTGCTGCGCGTTCTGCTTGGCAAACGGTATCATGCACTGTGTCTCCATACAGCAGAAAAACAGATTTTGTTCAACGGGCAAGGAAAACAAAGACAATCATCTTGTCGATGGCTCAACTTCATTTGTTTCTTTTTTTTGTGTGTGTGTACCACAAAGCGCTCACGCACAAGCTTACTCTGAATTTTTTTTTGTTTTTCAGTCGTTCACTATAACTTTTCAGCAGGTCTTCCATTAAAAAAAAAAAAAAAAAAATCCTCGGACGCATGGGAAGAAAAAAATTCCCATGTCACGTCTCCGCTCTCCACTTGCTTCCTCGTGTTATAAATATATATAAAGTTTTTTTTTTAAAGTGCTTTAAAAAAAAAAAAAGAAACTAAGGTTGTTGGGTTCTCTTTTTTTTTGTACAAAACAGCTCTGGAGATCCAAAAGGGTCCTTCAAACAACATTGAATGGACAACATTCAACTCATCCACATTGGGCAAAAACTTCACACCTACGAATATAAGGAGAGTGTTCATGACGGACAGTATACGATGCACAAAAAGTTGGGGATATTGGGCTGAAATTCAGGATGAGCCTAAAATGCCCGAGAACATTTTGTGTGATTTTAATTTAATCTTTTCAAAACCTTTGAATGCACCATTGTTCAACGATTTTGTATGACAGGAACACGCAACAAATATTTGATGAAGAACAATTTCCAAGCCTCGTCCATGCCTTTCTGTCACTCCTGTATCGAGGGCTGTATCAATACGGAGAGACTGGAGAGAGAGAGAGAGATATATATATATATATATATATATATATATATATATATATATATATATATATATATATATATATATATAAAATACGGAGATGCATACAGTGAATATGGGGGTGGGGTGGATCGCGGGTTGTCCTGAGAAAAAAAGGACATGTTCCCAATAAGAATCCACAAATAAGTGATTATCAATATAATTACTATGGAAAAAAAAATGTTTGCTATATTTTCCCCCCCGGGAAAAATGGCAAATAAGCAACGGCTCAGGGGAAAAATAAACAGTGGTTTCCACAAAAAATGGGGGTCGCGGTCCCCCAATAAATTCTTGAATAATTGACGCACATTAAAATGGCCAGAATCCCCCCACCCTCCAGCTATTTTTTGTTGGTGCAAGCGGTTTGGAAAATGGATGGATGGTGAAAAAAAGCGATAAGTAGATTAAAAAAAAATCTACAAATAATTGCTGCGTATTCAGGAGTTTACGGAAGGTCAAATGAAGCTGCCCTGTAACAGTTGTTGTGCATTTTCATCCTGAAATGTCCCCCACAAGCTAAATACTGTACTTTTTTTTGTGAATGTGGTTTGAAGTCTTAATGGGATTGCACATAGTGATGATGAAGAGGGGGCGTGGCACATCTGGGAGAAAAAAAAAAAAGAGCACAAGTGCGCCTAATATGGGCACAGATTTGTCCCGCCGTCAGTGAGCTTGTCGCTCGCTCACTTTTTGGCTGGCTGGCGTACCTTGATGGAGAAGGAAGAAAAAAAAATGGAGCAGGCGCTGGCAGGAAGCGCTCAGGCGACCATGTACTGAGTGATGGCTCTCAGGGCGTAGAGGAGCTCCGCCTGCAGACGCGCCTCCATGATGAGTAAATTCACATGGATCTGGGGAAGACGGAGGGAGACCAGGTGATCGCGATGGCCATGTGGCACATGGAAAACAATACCAGCATCATGATAGTTCCTTATTTTGGGTCATAGTTGTTATATAATTTGAGGTTTGTTTAATTCATTCATTTTTTCCCCATTTGGTTTTAATTAGTTTCCAGAGCAAGTTCGTTTCTTACTTTTAGTTTTTATTCCTTGTTTGTAAATCATTAAAAAAAATATATATACGAGTAACTATTGTATAGTAGAAACGTGACATAATATATGACTTTCAAAACATTTTATCTCATTCAATACCAGCCGTTTTTCTCAAATTGGCTGAGCCTGGCGCTGTCGGATCGCGTCCCACACTCCACACCCACCCATAGGCACACAAGATCTGATCAAAGCCACTCCTGCCATCTAGTGGTAATTTAACAGACTAAAATCATTCCCACAGCCTCGAAAATGGCCGAGGAGGTGTGCTTTCTGAAGCCCTTTATTTTTAAAATAAAAAATAAAAACCCCCAAAAAACGAGTGGTTTCACTCAGTCATATTTTTTTAAACATTCATTTTTATTTTATTTTGAGAACGAAAATAAAAAAATTTCCATTTTAGTTTTCATTATTTGATCCATTTTTGTTGACTATAATAACCTTGAATTATAACACGAACGAGAGAATGCAATTTTGTAGAAGTTGTTCACGAACACTGAAGGGCAGTCGCGGAAATACTTGAATTGTTGAAATGCAGGATGTGTCAAGAAGAATTTGTCAAGAAATGCGGAGGAAGGTAAATAGGTCAAATTTTTGCATTTTGAAATGTTGTCATGAAAGGTGTGGGCATTTGTCTTATCTGGACGACAGTCCGCTCAAATTGCATCGGTTCACAAATGTGAACAAAGGGGATAAAAACGAATGCCACACTAAATGTCCACTTTTGAGAGGCGACTCACCCTCTCCGACGTTTTAAGAGGAGCCCAGCCCAGTGGACGCGCCGAACTTCTGCTGGGATCAGGGAAACACGCAACAGCCTTGATGTACACCTTCAAATCTCGCTCCAGGAGCCGGTCCACTTCCCCGTAGTCGTAATCGTCGTACCTGCCGCCAGTCATAAACCATCTTGGAATCCGCTCACCGTTTCCACGGCGACGACCAAAGAACGATTGTGCACGAGGACGAAGTCTGACCTAATTCCCAACATGCAGTGGATGTAGTTCCATACGGCCCTCTTCAACTCGGGCCCGTGCGGCGACGTCACAGCGGTGACGCTTCGAAAGCGCTCGTCCAGGAGGTGGCCGATGTCCGAGTACAAGCGGTTGGCCAGCGAGAAGCCATGGTCCTCCCACGAGTAGTCCTGATGACACACACACACACACACACACACACACACACACACACACACACACACACACACACACACACACACACACACACACACACACACACACACACACACACACACACACACACACAAAAAAGTCACTACCCCCATCCATCCAAATTGCGGCCTTCCACTCATGTTAAGCCTCACCTGAACTCGAAGTACTTGGAAGTGGTCCTCGTCTCTGCGGGCGAAATCTTGGTAATCAAAATCTGGGTCTGTGACAAAGCGCGACGGGTCCGCGAAGCACATCATTTCGTCGTCTTCTTCAACATCTGAAAACAACAAAAGAAAATAACAGTGAACCGCTGCAAGAAGAATAGACACTTCCTAGAGGTCTCTCGTCAAAGCGGCACATATCGCATATCCAACTTTGAACAATAAAACAGCAGTCAATTGAACCCTTTCATGCAGAAAGAATGATAACCTACATCAGGATTTTTTTTAAAAAATCAACTCTTATTAGTCTTTAGGCATGGAAAAAAAATCACATTGGATGGCAACAAACATAATGATCCCTTGTAGTGGTTGATGCACAACTGTGACATTAGTATTAATTTGTATCAGAGAAAACAAGATTTCTGTAGCTGTCCACTCTCGTAACCGCTGTCCCTGAATGGTTTTTTTACGTGCCAATGAATGGCACGTGAGTGAAAGGAGAGCGGTTTGTGTTGTTTACCGGCTTGCTGGAGCGTTTGGGCGTGCAGCATCCGCTCTTCTCGCTTGTCTCGCTCCTCCTGGGCTCTGTGGATCCTCTCTTTCAGACACAACACGTCACTACTCGAGTCCACAGACTGACAAAACAAAAACAAAAGGACAATGTGAGTTGCATGCTGCAAAAACACGGGCACAAAACATAATTTGCTCATTGGAAGTAAATTTGTGTCCGTTGTGCTTGGATTTACCAGGTCATCTCAACAGATTAAAATACAGTCAAAAAGTTCCGTAATTTCAGTCAATCAATTCCAAAGCTCATTATATTGATTGGCTACATGGAGAGCAAATTAATGTACACCTGATTTCACTATTACTTCGGTTATACATAACTGTAAGCCACAATTGTTAGCCATCAAGTAAATGTGGACTTCTGCAATTCGTAGAAGAGCTTTTTTTTCTTTTTTTTTTTTTACCCATCTTCGCGTCATTTGCTCGGCGGCATTGTCAAGACACAGAGGCCCGTTGGGGTTGCCGTTCGCGGCGTCAAAGGCGCATAAGGTGGGCGGAGTGCCGTTGGGGGACTTGCTCGGAGGCGCCGGGTGGCCCGAATCGGCGTTGGAGCCAAATACGAAACTGCACAGCGAGTGGCAGTGGGCCAGAATCACCACAGCCTGAACTAGCTCGGCCAGAGACCAGCACGACTCGCCGCACTTCAGCAGCGTCTGTGGGAACACAAGTCGGATGTGGTGGTGGGTGGCCAGCTCATGCGTGCACACATACCGATAATCGGGACAAATTGGAGGACTATTTGTATTACCCTCTAGTGTTGCATGTGATAGGAGGGACTTTTCCTTCCTTTAAATTTAACCTTTTAATACCTCTTAATGAAACCTTTGAAATGTTGGACAACTTAACAGGGGTCACCAACGTCTGTGGAAACCAAGAGCCACTCCTTGGCTGATGATTAGTGAGAATGACTCGCAGTTTGGTCCACACTTCTGAAATAACAAATCTTCTTAATTGACACTGGTCAAAAGCAAAGTTTAATCAGAGATGGCTTTATGTGATTTTTGACACCGATTTCAAAAACTTTTTTCGGCACATAAGGTTATTACGAAATACAATTTTTTGGGGGGTTTGTTTTTTAGTCTGACCTGTAAAATCTTGTGCAATCTATATTTGACCATGCACTGTAATTTACAGCTATGACGTTTCAGAAAGAAAAATTCCACCTGCTGCTGATCGTAACCTTTAATTTGAAATGATTACGAAATATATTACTAGATTACTTATTATGATGATGATGATGATTATTATTATTATTGGAAGGGAGATGGACTTTGGCTTACTTGCAGTGGAAGGACAAAACAAAAGGTGATGCGAATGTGCCGTTAAGCTGGTTTGCCAATTGACCCTCAGGGGAGGAAGAACCAGGAAGTCAAATTTGGGCTCTAATCGTCTGGGCTTGCAAGTTATGCGCAGAGCACATTGGAGAGAACGTTGCGATTGTTTTTATCCAGTACAATACTCTTCAGAGCATTTTTTTTCTTGTGAAAATACACCCCCAAAACCTTTTTGATTTGAGATACAAAATAAAACCGTTCAAAAACGATCGCTGAAAAATCAGCGACAGCAACAATGAAGCTCACCCTTGTGTAAAGGTGAATGTGTTTTTTTTTTCTCCTACCTTGATGTGCGAGCAGGCGGCAAGCCAGGGCTGGTGAGCCAGCACTTTGTTGATGTGGTCGAGCAGGCGCAGACGCGGAGGCGCCGCCTCCAAGCCCTGCAGCCACAGGGGGTCACCGCCCAGCCTCAGGAACTGGGCCGAGTGCAGGTAGACCAGATAGTTGCAGTGGTGGCGCGCCGCCGCCTGAGAAAAGCAAGAAAAGCTCAAACATGTTCACTTCAAATAGTCCAAATCAATTTCAGCTGTTCTCCAGTGATAAATTCTCCGCTTTCTATAGTCTTCCATTAAGGCTAACTGATTAGCTTTGCATTTTGTTTTGTTTTTTCAAAGTAAGACATTTGCAAATATCTTCTCTTATTTGAAAACAATCAACTATTTTGCCTGTTTTGTAACATGTTCCAGGAATCATACGCAGAGTCTGTCATTTACAGTATGTTTATTCATTTTTTGCAGTGTCAATTTGAAATAATGTCGGGGTTCTGGATAAAGGGATCGGAAGTTGCCTATTTTTGAGGAAAAAAAGGAAACATTCATATTTTTGAAAGAAGTTGTGATGTTATAAGAAACAAGTTGTACTGTTTCAAGAATAGAACAAAGACGTATTTTGTCAGGATAAAAATGATCATCTTACCAGAATGAATTCCCCCCCCCCGAAATAAAGTCATGATTTGATGTTAAAGTAAAGGTTTAAATAAGGTAAGAAAGTCACAAATTAATTTCAATACAATCTATTCTTGTGGATTTTTATCTTTTGCTTTGCATTTATTGAATGAATGAATGAATGCTTTGAAAAAGTTGAAAAACAAAAACATAGTTGTATGGTGGCAGTGAACCCAACTGACTTGAAAAGAAGCTGCAGTTGGGCTGATAATAAACTATTCTTTATAAAAGGAGGCTTCAAGACATTTATTTGCCACACCTGAAGTTTAACTGTCAAACAAATTAAAATATTAACATAATTACACATGGTGTATCTAAACAACCGCATAACTTAGTGAAGTCCATTTAGCTCAATGTTAACAAGCAAGGCAAAAACACAGGCGCACGGTTTGCATGTATGTTGAGGTGCATGAAGCAACGAACATTTCAACATGAACACAAATACGGCATCAACACATGTAGACAGACAACATAGACACTGGCATATATTCTTCATCCTCTCTGAAGAACAACTAAGTTTACTGTGGCTTGCTGGGGACTAACTTTATATCCGTATGCCTGTATTATACTGCCCCCTGTGGCCAAGATGCACACACCAGAAGGAGTAGCATGTATAATTCTTTCCGATGTATTTAATGATGGCATCACTGTATGTTTTTATCAAGAACAATATTATGGAGTGCTATTTTCTTGATTTAAAAACACATCACAAACATTGTTTCTTCATTATTTGTTGGAAAATCCAAACCATTATTTCTCAAAGGAAAATAGGCCAAAACAGGAAAAACAGGCCGTTGACGCACCATGATGGCGATGTAATGGCGACAGGGCAGCGGCAGAGGTCCGTCCATGTGCAGGATGTAGTGCTGCGCTCGCAGGAAGCTCTCCAGGTACTGCGGGTGCGAAGCCATCTGCTGCGACACGGCGTCCACGCTGCCGCGGCCTAGCGCCGACTTCATCAGCACCAGAGAGGCACGCTCCTTTTCCTTGCTCACCATCGCCTGATCAAACAAAACAACAGGGGAGCAAAATTACTCGACAGTTTGTACTGAAGTACAAGTACACACTAGATATTGAATTATCAGAGTGTGTCTCCTGAAGTTGGAGGCATTAAAAAAAAAAAGCATTTTACTTTTACTTAAGTAAAAGTAAACTGACATTTGAAGTGTAACAAAGGCAGCACTAAAAACGGTGATATGGCAGGCGTTATCTGTGGAGTTTTTTTTTCACCCTCTTCATAAATAAACAGGTGGGGAAAAAGATGCGAAATGTGTTACTTGGGCAATGCATTTTGCCATCATGACTGTCTTGGAGGGAAAACGATGAGGACATTTGTGATGTCATTTCCCAATTCAAGTGTGTCTGAGGGGAAGTCGAGCCACAGCTAAGACTGGCAAAAGTCTCGCTTTACGTGAAAGCGAAACTTCAAGCCGCCTTTCACGGGCAGACATATGGCAGAATGAATCATGAATCATTTCCTTCCTCATATGTTTAAATCACTGTATTGTGTATCCAGAGAGGAACCAATACTTGTGATGATTATTTGGTGAATCCCTCCCTGCTCAATCGCAGATTTTTTCAAATTATTATTATTTAAGTGCGTGTTTTTTTTTTTAATAAACAGGAAAGTTTGAATTTACAGTTGCTAGCATTCAGTGTAGTACCACCTTGTGACACAACATGCCAGGCAGCACTGAGCGCTGTTGATGAAATATCGTCAATGTGAATCACAACGTCTAGCGTCGGCGACCGGCAATTGACGTCAACCATTTTCTTAATGGGCAGAGAAAAGTCTTGGCCCACTCTGGTTTGATCATTAAGTTGGGAAAGTTCTCTCTCTCTCTCTCTCTCTCTCTCTCTCTCTCTCTCTCTCTCTCTCTCTCTCTCTCTCTCTCTCTCTCTCTCTCTCTCTCTCTCTCTCTCTCTCTCTCTCTCTCTCTCTCTCTCTCTCTCTCTCTCTCTCTCTCTCTCTCTCTCTCTCTCTCTCTCTCTCTCTCTCTCTCTCTCTCTCTCTCTCTCTCTCTCTCTCTCTCTCTCTCTCTCTCTCTCTCTCTCTCTCTCTCTCTCTCACACACACACACACACACACACACACACACACACACACACACACACACACACACACACACACACACACACACACACACTCACTCACTCACTCACTCACTCACTCACTCACTCACTCACTCACTCACTCACTCACTCACTCACTCACTCACTCACTCACTCACACACTCACACACTCACACACTCACACACTCACACACACACACTTTAAAAACTAAGGCCAGCAGATAGCGGCATTGGGTCTCCTTGGATGAGGTCACCATGTATCAAAACAACATGGGCGCTCTGTGGAAATCCAACCGTTACAAGCAGTTTGTGATTGATGTGTGAAATCTACTAAAAAGAGGAAAGATGATGGAGAGTATTTAAATACATGCGGAGAAGCGTGACTGTATGAACATACACATGCGCACGATGCACACGCACACAGTAAGTACTATAACTAAATAGTTAAGTGTGTCAAATGTAAAATTGTTACACTGGTGATTCATTGATCATATATTATTTTGCCATCAAAAGCACATTTTCTTGGCTCTTGGTATTTTATCGAAAGATGCTTGAGGCGTCACTTCAGCAAAAAGTATGAGCATAAAAGTCACTGTTGTGCATAAAATATTTTCCCAAAAAGCTTGTTTTCCGCATTTCTTTTGGGGGGGGGGGCAAAATTGGTGATTTGGGTGAAGGAAAGCCACGTTCTAGCCCTGATTACTAAAAAATGGAATCAGGAAGAAACACATTTTTATTTTTGTGATTTTCTTAAATTGAAGCAAGCACTCTTGAATTCTTCATTGTATAACTGTGTAATGCTTTCTTTTCATCTCTAGATGATGTTGGAACAGGTAAGCACCTGTAATACCATTTTAAAAAAATGTTTTTTTACATAAATGCCTTTGAAATCTCTCTCCGCTTTTTTCATGTCCAGACAGACACACAAAGACGCTTCCTATATCTATTGGCTGAAAACAAACAAGATGCCGACAACAGCACTCTTGAGAAGGACAGACACACACCTTTATTGTACACTCACATGCAAAAAAAAAAAAACATTAAAAAAAGGAAAAAATAAGCACCCGTATGAAAAGGAGAGGGAAAAAAACACGACGCATGATAACGCTAAAAGGAATAAATCATCATTTCGGAGACGATGGGAGCTATTACAAAGCACATTTTTGTTCAGTGCAGTAAACAGCGAGATGGAGGAGGGCATGACTGCCAAGGCGTTTGTGCACATAATGCGACAGCAACCATAGTAAACACAAAGAGCGCAGACCACAGCACAGCTATTGCTACAACTAACACTTGTTTTTCAGACTCGATTTGTCGATTAATCATCTTTTTGATTTCATGACGTGAATTTCATAGTGCACTAGTAGGCTTAAAGAGCCGTGCATAGCACCATAAAATGAGAAGAACCCGCTGTAATGATTCCGCAATCTGATAGAGCTTCGCAGATTTGGCAGGATTGGCGTATGTTGTGAGGAAAAACAATTTGCAGAACAAAGATCAAGGGCATCAATTGACAGTCGAAAACGAAGGAAAGAACAGCGAGCTAGTTTTGTTTATTGATCGGGGAGCTTCTTCCTGTTCCCATGCGGGAATGGTGAAAAACATCATTAGGAGTCAAAGGAGACAAAGACGACGAGTATGACAGGCGTGATGAACGCACAAAAGAAAGCAAACAAGATGGCTTCTCGGGGCGTACATGTGACATCTTGAGTCGTGTGTGTGTTTTTGTGAGTCACAGATACAGGAGCAGGACATTCAATCCGCATGCCAATTGCGTCCAAATCACGCGGTGGGCCGGGCATAAATTCATCCGGAAACACATGGGCTGCTTTTGGCCATGCAACCTGAACTGAGGTTGGCAGTGGTGGCGCAAAGCCAGCCAAATAGGCCGCAGGACGGAAACAAAGAGGAGGAGGAGAAGTAGAAGTAGAAGAAGGAAAGAAGGGGGAAGAAAGAAGATGATGGAAGGAAGAAGGGTGGAGAGAAGAGGAAAGAAGCAGGAGGAGAAGACCAAAAAAAACTCCAGGGTGAAGAAAAAAAACCTCTTCAAGTATGACTGATTGAAGCCTCGAAACATTTCATTCATTTTTGTAAAAAGTGGATTTGGCCTTTCCATGAAACCGTTGAAGCATTTATCCAGTCCCCTCGAAAATTATGAGAACGAGTACTCTCTTTTGTTGTCACTACTGCAAGGCAATTCAGTGCATTATTTCTTACTGGTAACATGTTTTTTTTCATGATAAGCGCCACTTCTGTCCTACTAGTGCACAGCTACAGTTCATGTTCCTAAACTGTGCAGTTGTCGTCATCTGAATGCCTGAAGTACTACTAGTGACATCAAATTCTTCTAGCTATCATCTCATGCGTCAAGAGTAGTGCTAGTAGCAAACAGATGTCAACCAGAGCAGTTTTGCTGAGTTGTTAGAACTACAAAGATGTCTTGCTAGTATGCAGGAACGTGGTACAGTAGTGGAAAATGTTTTTACTAGTTAGACACACTCATTCGACTACAGTAGTTCGATGTTGAATTGTTTTACTAGAGAGGACAAGGAGTACTAGTACATTGACCTCGAGCTGGATATCAATTTATGAAAAGCTTTATGAGCATCAATCCCACATCCTGAAAAGTGGCAACATAAAATTAAACGAGTTAGCATCTAGCTGGCAGCATGTTGATTTCACCTTGGGCAGTTTTGCCTCACTAGTGGCATATAGTTGTCCTACTGATGGGCTGAATTGTTATTCTTTACAACGAGGACAAAGAGCACACTAGTCTATGGACCTTCAGCTGCATATCAAGGATTTAGGATATACGTTTGAGCATTTATTGCATATCTTTGGAAATAACTATTTGAGCCTCATAGTGTTACTCGTGTAGCAAAGCAATTTACTGGAAAGGTTTGTGTATTAGTGGGCCAACAGTACTGTAGCACTAGCAGCGGAAAAAACAAATGTAGCAAGACAACTTGTGCACTGAATTGTCTTTCTAGTGACAAAGAGCATACCAGTGAATGGATCTTACACTAGGTATCAAAGATGTTGAAAAAATGGTCAAATGCTTCCCATAGAAGAACAGGACCCGTGGGAAGGAGCAAGACAAACAAACCTCTGTGCTACAGGGTAATGAAGAAAAAAAACTGCAAATGAGGGATTGAACCTTGTAAATGTGGATTTCACTCGTTTAAAAAAAACGTGGATTTGGCATTCTTTACTTTAGATTCGCCTTCTGTGGTCGAAAAACGTTGACATTTGATGGGAACGAGTGGCCTTGCTCCTGCAAATCCTTCAATGCTCTCACATTCCTCCTGCCTGTTTTGCTCCATTTCATCTGCGGCAAACACGTCTCTCCTCTTTTTTTGGACTACTTGAGACAGCGCCCCCGTGTCGGTTGCAAAGCAAACAGCAGCGGCACAGGAGAAAAACAAGTTTGATTGGCAGTCCTTGTTGAGCTGCAAAAACAACGTAAAACAAGTGGTGCAGGGCAACACAATCGATTTGGATGAAAAATGCTAAACTGTCGAGATTTGGCTTTGGCTGCCGACTGCACTGCACGTCTTCACTTGACACTTTTCTACCCAAATCTCGCACTGACGTCACCTCCCACCTTCTGTGAAGCTTGTATACTTCATCCATTTCAACACACAAACTCAAAGGTGTCTTTTGTCACACAAATGTCAATTTACCGACAAACTATAATATATAAATCAAATGCAAACTAAGTGTATACAATTAAGTCACATAAACACGACATGTATTAATAAGAGTGACGAGAATGTGGCTTTATACTGTAAAGGAACCACTCGCTAAATTGTTTGATGGATATTCAAAAACTATGTGGCTTTATATGTATAAATTATTCCTCACCGATAGAAAGTTTTAATTAGGTTAATGATATACAGTATGTATATATTTGTTTCATCAGTATATTACGTTAAAGTTACCAGGTCAGAATTTCCGAAAGCGAGTTGACAAAATTTCGGTTAAGTAGAAGGCGGTGCAATAAAATTTGATATAAAATGTAAGAGAATGTTTTTAAAGCGTCGGAGCAAAATGAATGAATTTCCGCTATGGTGTTTAGCCGTTAGGCGCTCCCGTAACTTAGCCACCTTCGCCTACCTGTTTCTGGACTCTCTGGCACTGGCTTCTGAGAGGATACTCCATTTTATTCGTGCAGATGATCATTTTCCAGCCTAGTGTGCAAATTACATGGACGCGGCGATGTCTTATGGGTCCCCCGCCGGGTGCTGCTTGTAACAAAAGGCGGAGGAGGAGTTGGAGGAGGACCGGAGGAGCTGAGAACCGGAGGCCGTGTACGGTGTTCTGCTGCCCCGGCAGACAAGTGACGACGGAGCTTGGAGAAAGCTGCCAACGTGAGAACTGACAGCTACAGTAACAGTGTGGCCAATCACAGCTAAGGAGGGGAGGGAATGATTGCGGAGCTGGAGACGGGGCAGCCAATCAGGATGAAGGAAGGGCGGGCGAACTGAAGTTTGCGACGTCACCTTGGCCAATCACAGCGAATGGGGACCGATCGAGATTTGCGTTTTTGATTATGATTTGTTGAATTGTTTAGTTTTTTTTATCATTGGTAATTTTGCTTGGTTTTCTATTATGTGGGTCTTTAATGAATTGTCGTCTGTTTTTTTTAAATGTTCGCTAGAAATAATAAGACAAAGAGGCGGAAGAACAGCGGCTCTGGCAACAGCGTGGCCAATCACAGAAAGAAGGGGCGGGCGACCTGGCGATTCGATGTCAACGTGACCAATCACAGCTGAGTAGGGCCGGGTTTGACAGACGGAGGGCGGAAGATAAAGTCCTAAAATGCCAACTGCAAAAAAACTGTACAAAAGGAGCCAGGGCATAACAACATGATCTCTACTTGGGACACCAAGCTTGTTATTAAAAACAAACAAACAAAAATAATAATAAAGAATTACCGGTAATAAAGAAACGAGACGTTTGTTTCTTATTGTTTGTTTTGGACACACATCGCTATCAGTATTGCGTGATAATTAAAGCAATAAAATTTGAGACTGTGCACATTAAGACTCATCGATATTTTAAATAGGACATTCTTACAACAATCCAGAACATG
Organism: Hippocampus mohnikei; assembly: GCA_026261675.1. NCBI lineage: Eukaryota > Metazoa > Chordata > Actinopteri > Syngnathiformes > Syngnathidae > Hippocampus > Hippocampus mohnikei. Next base: position 14,411,034 of record JAKGUB010000557.1, on the reverse strand, counting down.
AAACATGCACGTTTGTCTCCGTTTGTCTTTATGAGACAAACATGGATGCATGTGAACAACTAAGTCTTTGATTGGATTGGTTAAGCTTCCTTTTTACCATGGAAGGGCTTTTAAACGCTCACACGTGCATTTAAATACTGACATGAAACAAAATCTGTGGATCTGTAATATAAAACTCCCTGTATTATGAATTGGTGACTAAGGCAAAGGAATGAGTGAATGATTCAGGAATCATTGAGTCATTCCTAACTTCCTTGTCTTGATTTTGGGATTTGGAGGGGACTTTTTAGTTAACTCGATGAAATCTCTATTTTAGTGATGAGGGAGTAGAGCGTATACTGTGTTTGCTGTGCAGTAATGAAAATCTAAGCACATTTGTACAAAAACAGTATTGTGATGGTTGACAAACTTTTGGGTACCTCATATGGACAAAACGGTTCTCCTTAGGGAAAGCCCCAAGGAAGACCAACACTCTCCAAACCTATTTTAGGGTAACTTTGACCACAGCAGACAGAAAATAACAAAAACAATCTGCCATATAAATCCAAACCACTGATGTTTGAGCCAAGAATCAAGCACTAATTTTCCCGATTCTAACTCGTATTTGAAGTTGAAGCGATGCAAGAGAGACCTGTTGTCAATTTTGTCATTCCGTTTCTTGTCAAAGAGCAATTTGTACCAAAAATATTGAAACATTGAAAGGTTAGAAATTCTAAACTTTTCACAAGGTTTTTAGTGCTACATTTTTTATCCTGAAATTTGACCCCAAATTTGACTACCTCCAAATTTTTGTGAGTAGTGTATCTCTGAAGTTGTTTGTTAAAGTTCCTTTTGGACTGATTCAGTTGTGACTCTTTCCATGGCCTTCCACAGTCCAGTCCTCTTGTGATGAATAGGAGGATTGTTCTTAAAGCACTCGGCCTAACAGTTGTAAATCGGGTTGTTTTCACACGTTTACACAAACAGGAGTCACGGCATCCCCGCTGACCTCAAGCGTGTCCATGTTGTCAATTTTAACTTAAAGGGGTAATACTGTGCATTTTTTCCTTCTTTCACCATTTAGAAAACAGCTCTCAGGAGTCTTAATAACAGGACCTCAGAGGTGGCAAAATGAGTTACCGACTCTGGTAAAAGGACAGATTCTACTCCTCTAAGTACAATTTTCTATGATGTGCCCATTTTAAAATTCTCCTAAAACGATACAATCTCATCTCTGGCAGAAGTAGAACTGAAAGCAAGAACCTGCGGGATGATTAGAGGAAGTGTTGATGCAAAACTTAAAAAACAGAAAGAAAAAAAAATCTCATTACAGTACAGCTCCTGTCACACTGGGTGACTTATTACAACCAACTCTCTGTTTGTTTGGGAGCAATGCAAAGTGGCAAAAGAAGCTCAATGGAAGGGAGGAAAAAAATAATAATTGCAGTCACACATGACAGTGAGAGAGCAAGAAAGAGTGAGTGTCCACCTTTATTAAATTACTTGCGGCTTTGCACAAACATCATGTGGATCCTATTGAAGAGGCTGGCAGAACCGGTCTGAACAAGCAGATGGCTAACAATCAGTTCGGAACCGTCTGCGTGGCAGATTCAAATGCTTACCAGTAATTCTATTATCCTCTGTGCTGAATTGAGAGAGTTGGAAATAGCTCAATGAAAGCAACAAATAGGGGAAATTTGAGCATTTACCTTGTGAACAAGGTCAGCAAAAGGCCCGATTATCAGAGGTCTCTAAAAGACGATGCTGAGCGATTAGCGTGTGGTGTGGGGTGTGTTCAGTGTTGTATTTTTCCCCAAATAAAGTAGCTCTCAGAAAACAGGCAGGGATGAACTATCGTAAATGTTGAACCTGTTCCATATTTACGATATATCTTTCAGCGTCTTCTCCTTCTCATCAAAGTGAACAAAGGCAAGAATGTCAGATGGTTCTAAATTCTAAATGAACTACCCAGAGTGATTATCCTGCAGCCAGGGGTGCGTTAAGACTATTTTTTTTTTGCTGTTTGAAATTCCTTACAGTAGTTGGAAAGGTTAGGTCAAGACTCCGTTTATTGGCGACCAACAGGTGTGAACTTCGAGCTAATAGAATTGTGTATGCGTCTGTGTGTGAAAGTGTGTGTGCGTAACCTTGACTTGGTGATCGGGTTACAGTGTAAATAGTGTACAACCTGCCTGTGTGTTGCACATTTGTCCCACTAGGATCATCACAACAGCATATTTATTGTGCTTGCAGGTTGTAATCACGTTTTCATTGAACTAAAATATAAATGCTGTGAACCCGCCCTGAATTGTGGATCTTTATGTTGACTCCCTTTTTTTTCATAATAGAAACTGTACAGCTAAAATTTGGAGTTGTTGGGTGGTTATTAGGTGACATTAGGGTGGTGATGAACGGCAGAGAGCAAACCCTTTGGGGGAGGGGGAAGAGTTCATTTTCCCCAAAAAAATCCTGTTCACTGGAGTCCAAGCGCTTTGTCCATAAAGTTTGCAAACTTTTTTGGCTGACCCGGCACAAAAGGCTGAAGGGCAGAAAGGTCCATGTTCCTCAGGGTTTCGGTCAGTGTTCTGAGAGAGGAGAACAAACAAGGGGGGGCTCTCACTAAATTTCATAATTTATATATTGTCGTGCTGGGGTTCTCAAACTCGGGGTCCGCAAAATGATTTGTCATAAATAATTATGCAGACGGGGTGAAGGAATGCTGGGACTAATGCGGGATAGGTTAAAAAAAAATACAATTAAATCAATAAAATAGATCCACAATAGCAAAACCTATTTTCAATGAAGGAAGGATGTTGTGTTAAACATTAGAGACTGCAATGACTAGCAAATCACGCTCAATGTATATTCAATGAAATAGACGACAAAGACAATATATTCAATGTTCAAACGGATAAACTTTGTTTTTAGCAAATATGAATTAACTTTGAATTTTATGGCTTCAAGAATACTGGGACAAGGTCATGTTTACCAATGTGTTACATTCCCTTTTGCTTTGTAGGTGGAATTCTTTCCCATTCTTGTTTGAACGAATTGCTCTTGATTTGTTTTGATGAATTCAGAAGTCAAACTTACCATAAGTTAACGTGAATACAGTATGTATCTTTCTTAGCGCATTGAATCCATCGCAACTGGACTGCTCTGCTCCAAGCTGGAGGCAGACCCAACCAACCCGAAAGGTATCATTCTTGCAAAATGACTTGCAGAGAAGCCTCTGTGGATCAACAAGTCCTGGTGAAGTGGAGTGGAGCTATCTCTGCGGTCAAGGGGGACTGTGTTTTCGTTTTTTGTCATGGATGGAAGGTGAAACGTCTTCAGAGATATCCAGAGCAGTCCTGGTGCAATCGATTCAATTTCCTGAAAACTGACTATGGATGAGTAAGAATATCCACAAGCATGTGATAACGTATCATGTTAAACTTCAAATTTATCACGTTATAAAGAGATATGGAACTTTTTTTTCCTCAGCATTAGTGCTTCCATTTTTCTGTTAATGTCCCTTAATGTAAAAAAGTTTAGAACTCCCGGATTTATGCTTACACGTGGTGTTTAATTCGCAGTAATGTGTGCTTGGAATTATTTTTTTTTCTTTCCTGGACCCAAAGAAGTTTGAGAACCCCTACCCAGGTCTATGTTACATACAGGCAAGTGCAGTAGAGCAAATGTGAGTCCATGTGCAGCTGTCTGGCCAGTTCCAGCTGGTGGTTGTCCATCAGCTTGTCATTGACCACCACCAGCAGGGCTTTGCCGGCACCCAGTGCCTCCAAGCAGCTTCCGGCCCCTGAGAGAAACAAGATCTGCATTCCTCAGCGTGTCCGCGGGCCCAACAGCAAATTCCCGTTTTCACTTCACATGTCTTCTCAACATCTTTTAATAGACTGTGATTGTAAAAAACAAAAAAAAAAAAAAAAAAAAAAATATATATATATATATATATATATATATATATATATACATACATACATACATACATACATACATACATACATACATACATACATACATACATACATACATACATACACACACACACACACACACACACACACACACACACACACACACACACACACACACACACACACACACACACACACACACACACACACAGGACTAAGCATGGACATGTGGATTACTGGGTATGTCTGAAAAGTTGGATATGGAGCCTGAGGGAGTCGATTTCCAAGTTGGTGCCCTTCTTGGAAGAATTGATGGGAATAAACTGTGAAGTGAGAGTGCCTCATATTGCCAGCCGTTTTAGAGCATTTCTGACCTTTCAAGGGGCACAGAATCTTGTTCTCTGCAACAATGTAAGGACCGACCGTACCAAAACAAAGAGTAGACGCTTGTCTTTCACCACCAAGAGTTTATTTTCAGTATTTTCCGTTTTTCAGTAAGGCGGAGAAAAAAAAAGTAGTGTGTTTCCGGTAACCCGACCGACCGAGAATTTCTACCTCGATTAAAAACCTTACGGTCTGCATTTTTTCCAAACAACCTTCTACATTTTTGTGTAATAATAATAATAATAATAATAATAATACATTTGATTTATAAGTGCCTTTCAAGACACCCAAGGACATTTTACAATAACAAAAGACACAAAACAATACGGGTTGAGCAGCGGCAGCCAAATGCGCCAGCGTTCACTAAACCCGGAAGTCAGAAAGAAACCACAAGGGAGGGATGCTCTCGCGATATTCGCATTGAGCGTGCATGTCGTTTGCCCTGTCGTCTGTCCACAACATTGAATCATGGCGGCGGCCACGATCTCCGACAACAGTTTAAACCGCGTTTTGTGTGTTGCAGTCGCATGCTCGTACCATAATATGAAGAAAATAGCACCCATCAGAGATGAAGGTCCTCGGGATTTTCCCGAATTCAAATTTTTATGAAAATCTCTCCGGAGAATTGAGGAAATTTGCCTAAAATGAATCCGGATATTAGTTGACAACATTGAACGAAGATGCGTTTGAGATCGTTGTTTTGCTTTCAGGAGCGTAGCCATGTTGAGACACTAACACTAGTAACAGTAAAGAGATTTTCGTCTCTTTGTAAACACACTTTCTAAACCCCATGGGAACGAATAAACACCGTGGAACAAGACAGTTGTCGTAAAAAGTATATTTGGACAAAAAGGGAAACACACAGATTGGCAGAAAAACGTGTCCGTCCGACTTCGAGTGTCGTCTCGGCTAGCTTAGCTTAGTTTATCTGTTGTTGTGTGTGACGTCGTGTGTGTGATGTCGGGTTTGTGACGTCGTTGCGTTGGCGCTGATTGGTTGAAATCAAAATACGCGCTTGCGTACATGTTCGCGCTGAAGCACGCACAGCAGAGAGAGAGCACTAGCAGCGGAGCGGACTATCTATTGCTGAGGCTCGCTTAGCTTAAGTGGCGTCGCCACAAGAGTAATAAGCTCGCCTCGCATTCTCATGACCTCGCCATATCTCGGAGATATTTTGAAATTTCGTCGAGAACGGAAGCCGCAAAGGGTACAGGTGTGCAAACAAAAGGAAGATTAATCATTGAATGTCGAGTATTTGAATAGCGTTTTGTGTAAATTAATTCATGCGTGATCGGCCAGGTGTGTGTGTGCGAGCGCGGATTTTCAGAAAAGTCCACTTTCATCTCTGATCCATTGATGTACTGTATCGAAAAGATTCAGCGAACTATTTGACGAACACCACGGGCCGTATAGGTGGCTGTAACACCCAGCCGCCGGGAAACCCAACTCTCTCGCCGCCAACGGCGGCGAGCGGGGGTTTCAATGTCTCCTTATTTTATCGTTATTTTGTTTACATTTTTGATAAGGGGAGCGGGGGGGGAGAGAAATAAAATAAAATAAAATAAAAACTTTGTCCGACCTACCGACCCTATGTTGAAATTTCATGTTACCGGAAACACACTACCTTTTTTTCTACGCCTAATCAGCAGTAGTGGGTTGACTTCACCAAAAACAGCTGACCTATTTCTATCAATATTTTTTGCTTTTGTGACAGTGTCAGGTGCCTAAACTTGACCACCTTATAACATTTCGGCATTTCTGTCCCATATACGGTAATTGACATGACAAGTCAAGATTTGTACTTGCCTGCATGGCTGATGATGAGGTCTGCTTGTTCCATATCCTTGGCTATGGAGTCCTTGAAGCGAAAAACCACCAAGGTGACATGCGGAAAGTTCTGTGGATCTGGGAGAACCGATCCTCTTCCCACTTGGAGAACCAAACGCTCATAGCCGCGGTACTTTAATGCCTGGTACCAAAAAAAAGAACCACTGGCTTATTCAATTGGAATAAAAAACACAACATATTTGCATCATTCATTAATTCGCCAAAGCCATGTCCAATACAAAACTACAGTTTTGGCATTATCTTGTGGCATCTATTGGCAATTGCTGTGAACTTTGTGCTATTTGTGGCAAGGCTTCTGTCTATCCAATTGCATTGTTCTGGATGAAGTGAGTAACCAAAAAATCAGTATCTGTCCTTTCTACTCCTGAGTTGTCCATATAGCCTCTTTACTTTTTTTCCATTCGTAGTCATAAGGTTAAACAAACAAAAAACAACCAACCCGCCCCCCCCCCCCGAAAAAAAAAACAACAAAAAACAAAACAAAACAAAAAACAGCCATTCCATGGAGGATTGTGAACTGGGGAACATTAACAATGACATAACAGATTTATCATTCACTATTAATGGGGAATATATTGTCTTGTGGCAGTTTCTGGCATTAAACATTCTTTGTCTAACTTGAAAATAATATATTTACAAGGTGTATTTTTAGTAGGTATAATTAGATAATTTAGCACATTTATGTTGTGTTGTTTTTATCAAGCAGAGCCGGTTGTCAGTTCAGTCCTGCTTAATAACACTGTCAGAAATTAGCTGTGTCAACGAGTGACTTACTTCAAGCGAAACTATTTTGTATGCAGTTTCTCTTTTATTGTGCCAAAATATCAAAACATGTAATGCATTTAAATAAATGACAAGGTGGGGAAAAATTTCACGGTAGTACCAAGCGCCTAAAAAAATACTTGAGTTGAATCAGTACTTCATTTTAACAGAGTATTTTCGACACAAGTATCTGTAGTTCTCGTTAAGTACAGAGTACAATTACTTATCACACTTGATTAGTCCTGTAAATGCAAATTCGTCATCAATAAATGGCTCTTATGCCTACAGGCGCCAACTTGAAATCACCTTTAGAGCCTCGGCGGACGTGATTTCCTCGATGAGGTCGTCAAAGCTTGTAGTACCAACGGTAACAAACACAGTCTTCATCGTAGCTCACGCGAATTTGGTCGCTCCGACACGTTTTTTCTGCCTTTTGGCTCAAACTGATTCACCGAAGCAGAAGTCATCTCACTACGTACATCTGATAACCACTTCCGGAATCATGAGTGACGTCGAAACTTAATTTAAAATAATGTGCTGCCTCCAATGGTTGGAGGCTAAACTGCAACGTTTTGAAAATGAAGCCGACGCCAATTTCAGTGCTGATGAGTACAGTACAATTCTTTTCCACTCGTGCCAATTTTGTCCAACAAGTACTTAATTACATCTCACTAGTCCGTTACTGTTTTGCACGAGTAACACCACTAGGCCTAATTAGTAGGATTTCTCATAGCCTCCTTCACGGATATAGAATAAAAATGCTCAAGACGGTTTCGAATAATTTGCTATCCATTCGGTTGTGTCACACACAAGTAGGCTGCCTATCAAAGGTACAAATTAAATGCTTTACAAACCGTTGGAGCATTTATTTGCTATCCTTATCCCCAGGTTAATGTCCGTATACCGGTACTAGTATGCTGTGTCCTGACAAGTAATGCAATTCAGCACACGAGCAGAACAACTAGATCACACTAGTATAAAGACTATTTTAATAGTAATATTTTTCCCGCTAGGCTTTATACATTCAAGATTTGGGAGCCGATCACTGAAAAATACAATAACTTGTGGATCTGACCAAAGACTTCATTAATCATTTGTGGAATTGACATCAAAACCAATAAAATGCTAAATATCTGCTCACCTGATCAGATCTGTGTAAAGCGTAATTTTGACTACTACAGTAATGGGTCTCTTGGCTTACTAGAAAATAATTAACCTTGTAAATGACTGAGATGCACAAGAAACACTACTTGGCCCCACCAGTAGGATGTCACATACTAGTAGCCTCACACTCCGAATTCTAGTTAACATCTGGCTCTCCACCAGTACAGTAGTTCTCTCAGCACACAGATGTCAACAGGTTCAGTTTTGTATCACTCGTAAAATGTAGATATCCTACTTGCAATACAAAATTGTCCTGCTCGTGATGATAGTGTACTCATACACTGACCTGATATTCAATATCCTTTATACGGATACTAGTGACATATTGAGTTGTCAGACTTTTACTGTCGCTGCAGCGCCGAGTTGTCTTATTTATAAGGACAAACACTGTGGGAAGGAAGGTGTGAGTCGAGATTCGAACCCAGAACCTTGAATGTGAGGTTGATGTGCCAAACTAAGAGGTCGACACATTGCTGTTTTGCGTTAGCGAATATTTTCACTGCCAATGTTAGTGTGACAATAAGCTGCAGAAAAAAAGAGGATGTCTGCTAGCGAAAGAAGAACAAGACACCAGGATGCACCAGAAATTATTTTAAGGCTCTGTTAAATTCTCATCTTAATATAAAACCAAAACAAACAAAAAGTACCCCACAATATATACCTTTGTAGCCGGATGTCACCAAAGCAGAAAACTAGTATAAAATTAACTGTTTAAAACTGGCTACTCACATTGTTAGTTTTTAATAAATATGATACTATTAAAAAAAAACGAAACAGAAAGCAATGTTAAATCCGCTTAACACACAACTGGAGTTACTGAACGACAACAAATGGCCAAGTTGAAAAAAAAAAAAAAAAAAAAGTCAAAATGTGCATGTGGAGGTGCATGCTCGCTTTGGTCCTTGCACAATCCTTCCCCCGCCGCCAAGACGTCAGGAGAAAAGCGCACGAAGACAGGCGTCCAGTCCATGTGATCCATGTGCTCGCTCGTGTATCGGAGGCTGCGTAGAATTTGTTCAAAACGTGGCTCGTTTTAGCAACTCAAAAGGATTGCATTAAACATTTTCAATTTTGAGCATGTTGATTTGAAGTTTTAACGATGGACTTTACTGGAAAAAAAAAGAGCAGTCAGTTCAATACAATCGAACATTCTGCCAGTCAACATTTCCTGAAACTAAAAAAAATAAAATACAGGAAGCGCAACTTAAGTGTGCATGCTTAAAATTCAAAAATATCAGAAGATGAAATACTTCAAACTCCCAAAAAATTGTGACGTATGGAAAGCCATTTTGAGCATTTTTTTTTCTATGTCCTTGATATCCAGTTTACGCACCATGTAGTTCACAAATCTCACTATTTAATGACTGTGTTGCACTTGTAAACAATACTAGGCCCAATGAAATGCAGTAGTTGTTCTACTAGCACACCAAATAGTCATCCTGTGGACAACGAGTATAATAGTAGTAATTGGACGTTAAGGATATCAAATAGATGCACAACCAGTTTGACGGAATGCCATTTGAACATTTAATCAATATCCTTGAAGTCCATCTGGAGGTCCATGTACTACTGCGCTTTTTCTTCACTGGTTAAGACCAGTTTGGTACTACTAGTAGGACAACTACATGTCAGCCGTGAGGCAAAATTACACATCAGTTGACAAATGAAACCAGTGGTCACATATTTTACAAGTTAACATCTAGTGCTTTACTAGTCGTACCAGTAGTTGGCAGATGTCAACTAGTGCAGTTTTGCTTCACTACTAACTTGTAGTTGTCCTGCGGTACTCGTCCTACCTAGCTAAAATTCTACCAGTTAACATCTAGTGCCTCACTAAGTGAACAAGTTGTCTGTGCAGATGTTGACTAGTGCAGTTTTTCTTCTTGTTTTTCTAACTTGTAGTTGTCCTACTAGTATACCAAAATGGTCATACTAATCAGCAGAAATTTCAAACAGGGCTAGAAACAATCATTACAAACACTCAATTGTTCTACTAGTGCGCCCTAGCCATGTGCTGAATTGTCTTACTTGCGAAGATGAAGCGTGTACGAGTAGAAGGACCTTGAGCTGGATGTCAGTGAGATCGAATAAACACTCAAGGATCCTTACGGTCCAGCTTGTCCTAGTAAGCCCTTTATCCTGACTAGTAGGATGATTCATGGACATTTTAGTGTTACGAGTGGGGTCCAGGAGCCTACTAGTGGGTAAGGCGTGCCTATTAGTCAGGTTGAGTAGTACAACAAGTTCAGCATAAAAGTCTTCTACATAAGAGCACTCGTGCACTGAATTGTTTTGCTAGTGTTGACAGAGAGTGTACTTGTACACATACTTTAAGCTGGATGTCGAGGATACATAATAAATGCCCAATGGCTTCCCATAGTGATACAAGTCTGAATAATAAGAAAGTATAGAACGGTGATTAGGGCAGCTTAAAAAAGGAGCTGCAATCTCACAAACACTCTTGTTGTTTATTACACTTTGCGGTGGAGGGGCTGGTATGATTTCTCTCTAAAAGGAAGGAGGGGAAGGGGATTGGGATGGCGAAATTCAAGAGTAGTTGACTCCGTGTCAAGTCTCTCAGTGTCCCTTTCAAGGCTTTTCAAGTGGTGGCACAAAACCAAATGTCCCACTGACAGTCAGGATATCAAAAATAGGAGCAACATCTCAGCTGCCAGACGTACATATGTTAAGACGCTCGCAAGCCTTCAAAGTTAGCAGTGCGGTCATGTTGTGCAGTCGGGGGAACCCCTCGCCCCCTTGCTTCTGATTCAGGCAAACACTGCATCTGGAAAGAAACACAACACCACATTAGTACAAACGGTTGCTTGCGAAAGCCACCTTTTAGCAAGACCATAAAAATCATGTTTGCTCACACACAATTACCGATTTGTTTTATTGTATATGTTAAATTGCTCCATGTACAGCACTTTGTATGCGACGATGGCTGTTTGAAAGTGCTCTATAAATACAGTTGACTTGACTTGACTTGACACACAAATACAAATTTAAATGTATTACGAAACAGAGCCTAATTTGCACTATCGCACAGACAGGTGATGTCACCCCCCATAACATAATGGATTCATATATTTCTCTTCCTAGAACAGAGATGGAAGTGGACTTTTCTAAAATTCCCGGGAAAAAAATATATATACTGTAAATTCCGGACTATAAGCCGCTACTTTTTTCCCAAACTTTCAACCCTGCGGCTTATACAGTGATGCGGAATATGTGTAATTTTTCTAACGGCCGCCAGGGGCGCTCGCGTAGAAAAGGTAAGATTAAGACCGGTCTTTATGACACTGTTTAATTTCGACACTGAGGACGGTGACTTCGATGGCTTCAGTTCACAGGAGGAAGATGAAGACGGCTCACCGTGATTTTCTTTCTTTGTAAATATGTTTACATGTTTTAATGTGGGCACATGCGGCTTATATACAGGTGTGGCTTGTGTGTGTACAAAATTGGTTTTCCTCTAAAAATGTAGTGGGTGCGGCTTATAATCAGGTGCGCTCTACAGTGCGGAAATTACGGTATACAGTATATGTATACTGTATATACACACACACACACACACACACACACACACACACACACACACACACACACACTGGCCGATCACGCATGAATTAGTTTACACAAAACGCTATTCAAATATTTGACATTCAATGATTAATCTTCCTTTTGTGTGTACACGTGCGTGTGTTTATCAAGAGATTACTGTTACTAGTGTTAGTGTCTCAACAAGGCTACGCTCGTGAAAGCAAAACAACGAACTCAAACGCGTCTTCGTTCAATGTTGTCAACTATTATCCGGATTAATTTGAGGCAATTTTTTCTCAATTCTCCAGAGAGATTTTCATAAAAATGTGAAAAACCCGGAATTCCGGGAAAATCCGGAGGACTTTCATCTCTGCTAGAAGGCGCAGTTTTTCCCCCCATAATTTGACCAGTCCCGCGAATTATATTCAGATACAGGTACGAGAGAAGAGGAGCGGTCTAAGTGCTAATGTGGTTCATGTTAAATCGGCCAACGCTACAGTTTATAAATTCACAGGGGCAGATTACAGTCAGACCGTGACACAGAGGCTGAAATTTGATTGGATAATAAAAGAACAAAAAACTACAACAGCCACATATATGTAATTGGATGCAGTGCAGCCAAAAGAAATGCTACCAAATGATGAGTATAAACTGTTGGGAATAAATTAATACAATTTCCTGTCAAATAAGTAAATAAAAATAAATAGGCGTGTTTTGGTTTCAGAACACAGATGGCTGGCGCTGTGCAACAATGACATGCTAACTTCCTGTTATGGAACATACATTCTTATTCAGGATGTGGCATTTTCCTCTTTGTACAATCTGCCTCGCTCTGTCGCTCGAACTGTCGAGCGGCAATGTTTATGTCTCGCCCCCGTCAAACATCCATCTTAAATGTCACTAACCACTCATCCTTCACACTACATCTCTCATTTCAATTTTTGTTAATCTGTTAAAATAATAATCAAGGGGATTTTTTTTTTAAAGACACGGTGAACTGACACACATTCGCATTTTGACCAAACCCACGTCCAGCTTTGGCGCCATCGCACCATCTTATGGCACCTTGGAGCCAACGAACTATGTTCAAGTGAGAGGAAAGCAAATAATAGTCTAGTCAAATAATTTATACACTCAAGTTTATTGTTCAGAGTTACCCAAAAATTAAGGATGCACCTGGACTGATACTGTATGTACTGTACTTGTATTTATAAAAATGCTCTAGTACTATGACATCGATATAACTTTCACAGCCTGACATCTCTGGGTAAAATAAGAGCCACGCGGAGATACTTTTATGTAAAAAACAAGTGGTGGGTTGTTCCAGGTGACTCACTGTACGGTCCAGACCTCAGTCTTCGATACATTTTTCATCCTTGTTTTGTGGCAAAACGTCAATCAAAATGTCTTTATTTTGCTTGTAAGCAAAATAAACTGCATTTTGTAGTGAATTGACTAATACAATATCCATACCTCTTGTTCACTGCACCACACAGGCGGTGCAGCACTGCTCCTGCTTCTCAGGCAGCGTGGAATAGTTCATCTGACGCACAATCTCGGCGAACAGCTCATCCACCATGGTCTTGCTCTTAGCCGAGGTCTCAATGAAGGGGCAGCCCCACTCCTGGGCCAGGGCGCGGCCGTCTGAGCCCGCCACCTCACGCTCTGACTCCAGGTCCACCTTGTTGCCCACAAGAATCAGCGGCACCTTCTCGAAGCGCTTCACTCGCACAATTTGGTCTCGCATTGGTCGGATGTCCTCAAGGTGTAGAAAGAAATACATTTTGAATTGGGGACATTTTGTATGATACAAATGACAAAAAGCAGCAGAAAGGAAGAACAAGCAGGACCATATTTGTGCAGAAAGCAGCACAAAACTGTGATTGACCGTCTCAACACACACACACACACACACACACACACACACACACACACACACACACACACACACACACACACACACACACACACACACACACACACACACACACACACACACACACGTCTGTTTGTGACATTTTGCCTTATATGCTCGCATTAAACTAGCAAAGTTCCATCAAATGATTTGCGCGAAAATTTTTTTGCTTCAAAATACATGGACCCTCACTAGCCACAGAGATGGGACGCTAAGTGATGCAGAATTATTATTCCCATTGAATATTCTTTTTCGAATCTGGAAAAAAATAACTTGAATAAGCAGGCTGCGGTGTCAAAAAGAAACACGAATAAGGGTGGGTTCGTGTGTCAGTTTTACAGTTAACTTAAGCCAGCAGTGGCAAACAAAGATGAAGCATGCACAATTGGTTTCTTATTTGGACAGCCGTGCAATCTGCCATCTTTTTGTTACATCAAAATGATGGTACAGTACAGGAACTAAGGATTACTTTTAAAAAGTGTTTTAAAAGATGAAATTACATTTTAATGAGCCTGAATGTGCTTAGATCTTGTGGGGAAAGGTAAAACTATTTGGAATATTTTTTCCACATATGGTTATTTTATCCAAAAATGTATCTTCTGCAATTTACTGATTCGCTGCACAGTCAAATACAAAATGGTTACATCCAAAAACAGTAACACAATAATGCTTTTTATTTGTTGGGGGACTTTGAGCATAATTAGTATATTACAGTTAGGACTGGTACTGGCGGTGCTTATTTACGTGACAAAGTCTACTTCTACATGTTTGATGGTCCCTCTATCTCACTGGTTTTCACCCATCACGTATGGGCCTGCAACATATTCTGCGCGATAAAGGGGGGTTCACTGTGTCTGACTCAAAATGAAGCTACAGAGTGTACAGATCATTTTTTTCTTACCTGGAAAGACTGTTGGTTAACCAGGCTGTAGACCAGGATGAATCCCTGTCCGTTCTTAATGTACAAGTCCCGCATGGAGGCGAATTGCTCGGTGCCCGCCGTGTCCAGGATCTCCAGCACGGAAGGCGACGAGTCCACCTCAATCTCCTTCCTATAAAAGTCCTCGATGGTGGGGTCGTACTTCTCGATGAATGTCCCGGTGACGAACTGGACGGTCAGCGCCGACTTACCGACGCCGCCGCTACCCAGCACGACCACTTTGTACTCCTTCATTGATGGTCGACGGACGCGAAGCTAACTTGGAGCGGCTAACGGATTAGCTTCGCGGCGCCCCGAAACATTTACGGGCCTTTTCTATTATCCAAAGCCAGGCCGAGACAACCATATAAAACGCCGTCTACTTGCAAATATAATCAATTCGACATAATTGCCAGTAGCCCAGGTTGAAAAACTCGGCGGGTAAAGGGGGAAAGTTGCTGTCCACTCCGCCTGTTAGCTAGCTCGACGATGGCTAAACCTTCGATGTCCCATGCCCGAGCTCATCAAGGGTCCAACCCGGTTACAAAGAGGCACTGTCGGGTGACGCACGCCCTGTACCGCATTCTATTTCGCCGTCACCATTAGTACACAAATAGCGCGTTGGCGGCGCTGCTCCTGGCCTGGCGGGTCCGACTGTCCGGCGGCTGAGGCCTGCTTGTGTTTCCGAGGCTACCTTCTGCCTTTGACGGACTCCGTGAGTGCTCCCGACGCGCTGCCAGGCGATTTGGCAGCGACGGTTTAACTCCGGGAAGCAGTCGAGGATCAAACCGGGTTAGGATATACGGAGACCCGTGCATCCTTCCATCGCTCTCATTCTCACGAGGTCGGCGAGCGAACTGGAGCCTATCCCGGCTGACTCTGGGCCGGAGGCGTCGTACACCCTGGAATGGTCGGCAGCCAATCAGGGCGCATCAATCATTCCACACAAGAGCGACACCCCGACTTTCTTGCAGGGGTCACCAACCTGTTCGTTGGCAGAGTGCTACTACGCAGCACTCGTATCGTGCGCGACAATTTCCAGGATCAACAAACTGATCATATATAGCCACAATGACGGAGAAATAATTCCACACAGCCCGTCTCTCAGACAGTGCAGAAGAACTTAATTACAAAGCAACAACGAATCAAAGGAACAGTGTTATGTAAAAACCTATGGAAGTGCGCAGCTGCCGATGTGGAGTAAAAATATTTTTAGACTGGCGAAACGATCGAACGGGTGGCAAGCACGCTCAAAAGAACTTGCAATTACGTTCAAACGTACTAGCGAGTACGTCGAAACGTATTTAAATTAGAGCTGTCAAACGATTAAAATATTTAATCTAATTAAAAACTCAACTGTCATAATTAACTCAAATTAACTAAAAGTTAATCGTGATTACTCACTCATTTTTTATCGTGTCTGAATTTCCTTTTATACTTTTTTGTCCTATTTTTGCCCATTTTAATGCTCTCATCAACATGGAATCATGAATCAGTTTTCTATGTGCAAAATGCAAATATTTACTGAAATAACAATTTAGATTTTCAATTTTACATGAACATTTTTCACTTGGAGCAGTTATTCACACATTATCTCTCACACAATATTACTGTCCATCAACAACAGTGAAAAAAATATTTTGTCACACAACAGCTGCTTTAACAGCTCTTGTTATGGAATCAAAACAGCGCAATATAACATAAAGTGCACATCTAAGGTAAACTAGTAATCAGCCTATAATGGATTTAAGCAATGGTTGCATACTTCGTTTTTCTCAAATTTGCTTTGAACACAGCAGTCAGGCTATGCTGATTCTGTTGGTCCTTCTTGCTCGGAAGTCTCTCTACGGTTTTGTGTCGACATCATTTCGGATGTTTGTAATGGAGGCTCTCGCTGGCAATCCGTAGTGGACTTGTTCCGTTTTTCACGGCCCCCTGAATAGGGATTGTCGGTCAGCATGGAAGGATCTCTAGTTCTGTACTTTTTGATCATTTATTGGAGCACTTTGCAGCAGAAGTAGTAGTAGTAGTAGTTGTAACAGAAGTATCAGAAGCAGGTAATAACCTAAACTACACATAAATGCAGTAAAAAATGAATATATCAATTTTTCTGCATCACAATGTAAATATGTATATAATTTACATTAATACCTTTAACAATATGTTTAATAAATAATGTAATCAACCCTGATTTCACTATGTATCATTATCGTCATCATTATTCATTGTTTTAAACGTAAGAAAGCATACAACACAAACATATCAAGTCGAATCGAACAAAAAACTACAAGTCCCAAAGGTCCAACCCGGAAGTGGAGCGCCGGCATGATTAACCCCAGCTGCAACGCAATTTACTTTGTTTAAACGTCAGATTGCAGACGGACAAACATGACAACTATGCAAAAATGAGCTAAATAAAGGCACCCCTGTTCTAGCAACATTTTAGCCCACGCTGTTTAAATTGCCGATTGCGAACGGTAACTGACTGTGATTGCATAGCGATGCGGCAAACATAAAGCACAACGGACACATTAATGCAAAGCAGACAAAGCAACCGATCATGACCGAATCTAAAAGCTAACTTTACACGCGTAGCTTAACATTGAGCCATGCCGACGACAAAGCGAGTGTATTCACTCACGAAACAAAACGCTATGCTGCTTTTATACATCGCGCGAACGGTCACCTGTCAGTGGCAGCCCCGCCCCTCTTAAAGCGCCAGGTCAATCCCAACAGGAGTCGTTAGAGGCAATGCGAATGATTTCAGCTTGAGTCGAGCTGTGGACAATGTTGACAGGCTTGCATGCAGTAGCCATACATTTAGCTATTGCTTCAGCAAATTTGTTCTTCGTCGTGTCATCCATTTTCTTCACTTTGAAATGGTCCATCGCTGTCTGTCTGAGACGAGGGGGCGGAGTACTCACGTCAGCTGTGTACTTGGCCATTAAGTGCTATTTCAGACTCGACGTGCTATGATGATAGCTCAGTTTACGACTGCAAAACATACAGGTAACTTTGGTCTTGTCAGTGGAACAATCTGGCAACTTTTTAAAAGTAAACTTTCCATTCATAAACTATTTAAGTATCTGTTTTCGGTGTCTCGCGCTGCCGTGGCTGGCAAAACAAACGTGCGTGGACCTCTGCAGCGCGCTTGCTGTTTTGTTTCTGGTTTATTTATAGAGCAACGTAACATCCGGTGTGACGTCTGCCGCGTTAATCTCGCGAGAAAATTTTTGATCCCGATAAAATTCATTTAAATTAATGCCGTTAAAAACGCGCTAAACTGACAGCTCTAATTTAAATATGTTAACCGTATTTATCTAGGTCAAACGTATTCGCAAAGCTTCAACCTATTTGCCAGTCAAAATATTTTCACTCCACATTGGCATCTCCACGCTTCCGTATGCAACACAATAGCAATACACTAACTAATTGCAGGAGCGTAGCCAGAACGTTTTTTAGTGGGGTGGCCAGGGTGACAACATCTTACTACGTGATGGCCATGCTTGTAACCACCACTGTTACTGAGAAGTTGTTTATCATACAATCCAAGTCAGGGATTCATGAAATAAAATGCACACATATGCAGAACTTTGGCCAAAACACGAATAACCAGGGTTATTATAGTTTGGGAAGTTTTGTTATGTTTGAATGAATTTTTATTTAGTTTAGAATTTTCCACCAATGTTGTTATTTTGGACCCTAAAGGGTTATTAATACACCCCACAGCACAGGATCTGGCATTTGCTGATCTTGATTGAAAGGTGATAATTGGGCTAAAAATCAGCCCACTGATGAGTTTACCCCACAGAATATTTGTTTGATTCACATTTTGTCATCAGAAATACATCGCAAGGATCCGAAAGAAGTGCTGCAAACAATGACGAAAACACCACAGTGAGATCAGAATGAGTTTTTATTAAACAGAAAGGGCATAATATTAGGCACCTTACTCATAATAACGATCATAATGATCATGTATGCGATTGGTAAGTAGCGCGGTACGTAGAAAGCACAAGAAGAAAAAAAAGCAGGCAAACAATGAACAGCAGTGTTTCCTTATATGGCTTATTCTCAAACTCCCCAACAACTACAATTTGGACTTTTCTTCAACATTTTGGACACAAGTTTCAAAATAAACATGAATCATGAACAGAAAATCATATTTGAGGCCTAAAGGCATACACAGTTCTGGGCGCTAGTAAAATGGATGTAACCGGAATAGGACAAGTTTGGCATACTTGTAGAACGACTAAATGTTACCAATGAGGCAAAACTGTGCACTAGTTGACATCTGCACACTTCTACTTCTTCTAGTGAAGCACAATAAGTTCATAGTAAATCTAATAGTAGAATTTTATAATGTCAATAGCAGTACTAGTAGTACACATTTGTCAATTAGTGCAGTTTTGCTTCACTCATAACATGTAGTCCTGCTAGTATTACAGTTATACTACTGGTTAATGTACATGGACTAGTATGACCTCACTAAGTGAGACATTTTAGCACACTTGTAGAATGACTTTGTCTTACGAGTAAAGCCTACTAGTGTTACTAGTGCAGCGTAGTAGTTCACTTGTAAGGTTTAATTGTGTACTAGTAGGCCAAAAGTGACATTAAGTCATTAAAAAAAATTACTAGTAAGACATATGGTATTTGTTCTACTAGTACAGCAGTCGGCAACCTGCGGCTCCGGAGCCTCATGCGGCTCTTTCATCCTTATAATGCGGCTCTGATTGGCTTGGGAAAATAAATTACTAAAATATATTTTTTTGTATTTAATTGAAGTGTGTTTTATTTGTGTTAGTTTTTATATTATTTTAGTTTTTTAAAATTTGAAGATTATTGTGATCTTGAAATATTAAAATATTAATTAAATTATTTGATATTATTTTTTCGTCGCTCAAAATAGACGTCACACTGCGGAAGCTGGTATACAAGCTGAAACGCCGTCTATTTTGAGCGACGAAAACATGAAGAAATATGCCTTTGGAGTCCTGTCGATCTTCGGATCCACATATGTATGTGAGCAGCTATTCTCCACCATGAACTGCATTAAAAACAAACACCGCTTACGGCTCACAGATGACAGCTTACAGTCCTGCGTAAAGATGAAAGTGACTGCGTACAGCCCCGATTTGCAGAAGCTGTGCGCAGAGGTTCAGGAGCAGAAGTCCCATTAACCAGGTAAAATAAATATTTATGCAGATATTTTGCAAATATTTAATTTTCATTGTTTAGTGACACAGTGCTTTTCCCCCCAATTTATTTTATATATTCAGGTCAAGGCTCCGCTGCATACTTTGAAAGCCCAAGGCGATATAAGGATGACGACTCACGGATTTTTCCCTTTTGTTTGCTGCATGCACAATTTAAATTCAGCTTTTAATTTATTCAAAGAGACATTCAGACATTATTATTTTTCAAGAATTCAAAATGTGTTTATTACATCGGTAAAATTTAATTTTCTCCGTAGCACTTCATAAGACATAACCACACTATAGTTGTTTATACAAAGTGTAAAGGTAAGAAAAAGCAATATATACAGTGTTATCTTCATTTTAGATAAGATAAATGGATATAAGGATGACGCCTCATGGCATTTTTCTGCTTTCGTTTGCTACATGGACAATTTAAATTCAGCTTTTTAATTTATTTGAAAGAGACATTCATTGTTATTATTTTTCAAGAATTCAAAATGTTCAAAATGTGTTCATTAAATGAATAAAATGTAATTTTCTCTGTAGCACGTGGATTTCATAAGAAACATGCTGCGGTAAAGTAGTAGAAGTTTTTTTTTTTTCCATTTTAGATGTGCGGCTCCCAGTGTTTTCTTTTCCGTGGAAACCGGGTTCAAATGGCTCTTTCGGTGTCAAAGGTTGCCGACCGCTGTACTAGTACAATAGGTTGTCTTACTAGTGAAGACAAGCAGCTTACTAGTACATGGACCTTAAGATAGACATCATGGATGCGGAATAAATGCTCAAACAGCTTTCCATCCCTTTCCCCCAGTCTGCACTAGTGTTCATATGAGCGAGTTAGATGGCTGTGAAACAATTTGTCAGGATGACTCACTCCAGCTGGGAGCAGCGCTATGGCAACAAGACGGCAGGCTGGAGGAGCAAAAAATAAAATGCAGAGCGCACGTCCAAACCTGATGCGCACAAACGCCGCGACCCACAAAAACAAACGCGTGGACAAAGCCAAGGACAATTTAGAATTTTGGGAACACGACAGGGGAGATCCTAGTTTTCCATACAATGTCGCTCCCCCAGGCAAGGGGGACCACAAAGGCCTCCCACCCAAAATAAGCAAACATCAGGATTCTAGCAGCATTGTTGATATGGGCCAATATCAACCGACTCTCGCCCCCAACCAGCCACCATCCAACATTGGCCAGGAAGGGGCCCAACGCAGGGTATTCCGATACATTGTCATTGCAGTGTTTAAAGCCGTGTCGTTATTTTGACACTGATATGGGCCAATATCAGTCGTTCCTCAGGGTCCCCCTTCTGGCCGTCAGATCTTTTCCACCCAACTAATTGTGACTTAATGTTAGCATGAGTAAATGATAGGCTACCAAATAAACTCTAAATTCGGATTGCCACTGTGGATTTGAAACTGACTGGAAAGCGAAGATCTCCTTCTAAGTATGAAAAAGTTGGTAGTCATAGTCGTATAGAAGTAGTTTATAAGCAGGACATTAAAGAAAAGGTCATGAAGCTCAGTTACCATTGCTGGATTTAATATTTTTCATTAGATTGTTTTGTATTTATGCCTGACCAGTGTTTTAAATACAATATTTACTATATGACTGCTAGCATAGGTTAGTGATGGGCTACGACGCCTTCAGACTTACATTTTAGTGTTATTGCTAGAAGGTACTGTACACTTGTGTTTTTCATTTCCTCACGATTATTTGACATCAACACATGACCTTACTCAAATTAAATATGCTCTTTAAAAAAACATTTAGTGAGCAAAAAAGAAATTTATATTAAAAAAGGACATGAAGCGTTACACTATACTCAAATAATCGACAAACAGCAGTGATATTATTAACAATACATTTGTTAGACATTCTATGCAACCCATCTGTCTAGATTTATTCAAAATATTGTTTTTTTTTGGGGGTATTTAGACAGAGTTCTATAATATGTACATAAGTGCATACAAGGTGAAGATCACACATTCATAGAGCATGAATGTCATATCAGCCAGCACAGCTGGACTCCCCCGACTCCAAAAAGGAGACTAGTGGACTGTCTCTCAACACTTCTTATATGAGGTTTTTTTAAAAATAAAACCAAAATAATATTCAGTCCAAAAGCCCCTTTACCTCCCTGATAGGCTATCGCTTTACACGCCCAAATCACATTTATATGAAAGTATACCTCAAACATCAGAATTTGAAGTTCAAATTTTTTTTTACCATCAAATTCTCAATTTTTTGGTAGAAAAAATGTAAAGAAAAAAAAAGAGTTCATAACATTTTTTACATTCAATTTAGAATTTTTGACACTGAATTTAGAATTTTTTAAACTCATTTAGTATGCCATTAAAAAATTCAGTGAAAAATACTGTTGAATTTTTTACACTACATTGAGCATTATCGGACTATTGTTAGTCTTCCACACCAAAATATGTTATTATAAAAAAAATTCTGTGTCAAAAATTCAGTAAAAAAAAAAATGCTGAATTCAACTGGTTAGCACATCCACCTCACAGTGCAGAGGTGCAGGGTTCGTTTCTGGCTTTGGCCTTTCCTGCATGGAGTTTGCATGTTCTCTCGTGCCTGCGTGGGTTTTCTCCGGGTATTCCGGTTTCTTCCCACATTCTAAAAACATGCATGGACAAATTGTCCCTTGGTGTGGGAGTGAGTGCAAATGGTTATTTGTCAATATGTGCCCTGGGATTGGCTGGTAACCAGTTCAGGGTGCCCCCCCCCACCTACTGCCCGAAGACATCTGGGATAAGCCCTGGCACGCCTGCGACCCTTGTAAGGAAAAGCGGTTTCAGAGAATAAGGGTTGGTATGGGGTATGTTCCCATTCATCTTTTTAGCCGCTTAGGGGTAAGAAAATAAGTAGTGTGTTTCCGGTAACATGAAATTTCAGCATAGGGTCGGTAGGTCGGACAAAGTTTTTTTTTTTTAATCTTTTTTTCCTCCCTCCCTCCCCCATCAAAAACATAAACAAAATAACCATAAAACAAGGAGACATTGAAACCAGTGCCGGATGCTCGTCTGTCAAAGAGGGGTAGCTCAATTTTGGTCGACATCATAAAATGTGTCCGTTTATTTATACGTGAATTCTACCCTAGCTCCGTTCCTTTTTAAGAAAATGATCTGTGACCCTGTCATACCAACAAGGCGTCTTTTCCCAGTACTTAATTAGTGTCCTACAACTATAGGAACTACAATAAAACCCACCAGAAATAAAAGATTAATTTGTCGCTAGTTGTTTGTTTACAACAAAGAGTGTCGCTAAAATGATTAGGAGAAGTCTCCAGCTCAACTCGGAACAGAATGCGAGTTGAAAAATTGCTCGCGACGGACGTCTACACTAAAAGCTCGGTGACTGGCTCATTTCAATTTCAATCGAACTGGCACACAGGCTCAGACAGATCATCCAATCGGATGCAGAAAAGCCTGGCGTCCGGTACCCTCCCACTGCCATCCAGTCCCAGAGAGTACGAGCGTTCGTGGGCGGGACAAAAACCAGCTTGTATCCAATGACTCGTCTCCGTTCAACGCATTGGGACAACCTACCCTGAACTTACTACCGTTTAAAGCACAGCGAAGCTGCGGGATGAATGAGAAGGGAGTCGCGTCGTAACCAGTAAGAAGAAGCTGATTCGGAACAAAAGTTGAGCACGTTGCAGCGCATATTTAGTCAATGACATGTACACACAATGACATTTACATTCATATATTTGATCACTTATTTTTTGACATTTTAGGGGAAGCCAAGCTTCCCTTGCAGTCCGAGAGCAATCGCCACTGATTGAAACCCCCGCTCGCCGCCAAGGCGGCGAGAGAGTTGGGTACCCAGCGGCTGGGTGTTACAGCCATCTCGTTACCTCTGCGTCCCGCGTCCTAGACGGCCTGTGGTGTTCGTCAAATAGTTTGTTGAATCTTTTCGATACAGCATTGGATGCTATTTTCTTCATATTATGGTGCGAGCATGCGACTGCAACACACAAAACGCAGTTCAAACTGTTGTCGGAGATCGTGGCCGCCGCCATGATTCAATGTTGTTGACAGACGACAGGGCAAACGACGCAACGTGAATATCGCAAGAGTTTGCACCAATGTAAACGCTCTAAATGAATCTTTCCTTTTATTATTTATATTTTTGTCTGTGGTTTTATTGTTCTTGTTTTGATTGTAAAGCGTCCTTGAGTGTTTTGAAAGGCGCTTATAAATTAAATGTACTATTATTATTATTATTATTACACAAAAATGTAGAAGGTTTGAAAAAAAATGCCGACCGTAAAGTTTTTTTTCGAGGTAGAAATTCTCGGTCGGTCGGGATACCGGAAACACACTACTTTTTTTTCTACGCCTTATCCTCACAAGGGTCGTGCGCGTGCTGGAGCCTATCCCACCTGTCTTTGGGCAGTCGGCGAAGAACACACTGAACTGGTTGGCAGGCAATCACGGGGTGTGTTCCCATCTCATCATAATCACAATGGTAAATTTTAAACCTGTTAAATTTTACAATCACAATCACACTAATCTCCTTTTTAAAAAAAAAAATGGTTAAGATATTGACAATTTGTACGTGTGTACCTCGCTCTTGTTCTCCTACAAACAGCACAGATTATTACTAGTAAGACACGGTCGTTCTACAAGTGCGCCCTAGTTATATACGAATATACTAGTACGCGGACCTTAAGATGGGGATGAAGGGTATGTAACGATTGCTCAAATCGACATTCCACAGACAGCAGTAAAATTCATGAGGAGACCAAGGCAAAATAAAAAAAGACTTTTTGGTGGGAGCACAGGTTAGTTAAAATGACACTAATATAACATTCAAAATTATTCATCAGATGAACCGAGAGGAAAAACCTAGTAGCTTTGATTCCTCGAGCAGGCAACTGACATAATGCTTCAGAGTTGCGCTCAAGATGATACACTTCCATTTCAAATGCTGCACATAAAATGTGCGAGTATTGTGATTGCACTTCGGGTATAAAGACTTTGAAGGGAGTTTTATTTGTATTTAAAAAAACATGTATTTTTTTAAATGAGTGCACTTCTGTGTGTTGACATGGTATGAGACTATGAGTATTCGGGCCACTCAGAAATATATATATATACTAGTCTATAAATTACACTATGAGATTATAGTCATGCAAAGTTGTAATATTACAGGAATTAAGTCATATACAGTATTTTTGAGAACATTTTGGTAGTTCTTTAAAAATCGTCATATATTTAAGATCAAACGATGTAATCAGACAAGCATTAAGTCATGTTTTCAAAATAAGAATGTGACAGGTTTTCGAGACAAATACCTGTATTTTTCTTACTCGAAATATAGTTGTACAAGAAAAATAAAAAGTCATATGTGTATACATGCGTATTTTCTCTCGTTTCTGTGTGCCACGAATACACATAGCATGTTATCCAAGTGATTTCGTGACGAACGAATCCATGTCAACATAGTTCTCTTTTACACGGCCACTACACTGTTATCCTCAGAGCAGTGGATGCATTGACAAAACTGTGACATGATTTCTTAAAAGGACTCTTGTTCTGAGTGTAAAATCTTCAGCACCAACCAACCAACCAACCACACATTTCACACAATTCCCCATCCCGATCACACTGACACTAAATAAGACAGCACAGCTGCCTGAGAGAGCGCTCATGACCTGTACAAAATTCAACATTTCAAGTCAAAGGACAGTGAAAGAATTTGAAAGAGGCACGTTGCAATTTAGTTCAAAGGGATTTCGCAACACACAACTGACACCGCAAAATGGCTGCCAACCGAAAAGGATTCCCTCGTGAACTTTGACCATCTTAGGAGTCCGTCGACTTTGAACCACCACAAAACAATTGAACTGTTTTTCAAGTTTCAATTGCCCCTTCGAAAGCCAGCACGCATGGGAATCAATTCTATGGCGTCAAACATTCAACTCAAAAGGCTTCAAAACAGAACGAAAAGCAAATTTCAAAAGTTGACATGCACATGTAGGATCCAGCATTGCATCGAATGGTGCAGCTCCTTGCATATTACGGTAGATGACTTTGGCCCAATTGAAATGTTTGCATTCATTCTATCGTCAACATCACAAAGTCACTTTTGTTTCTTGAGACCAAAATGAAGCTTCTCGAGGCTTTGTGGGTTTTTTTTCCTCCCCCGCAATGAAGAAACAATCCTCACTGAACACAAAAGAAAACAGCTGTCATCATTTCACCTGCCAGTGAAGTTAGTTACGATTCAATATTCTACAGTTGCGTATGTGACACGATATGTTTATAAATATAGACCTTCATGTAAACATAAATGTTTCTGTGAATGGCTTTTTTCTTCTTTTTACTGTAGATAACTACAGTGGGCATTTTTTCAATATACCTTTCCCAGACGAAGTTGAAAATTGAGCTGATTCACTCAAACTGGTCACACTGTCCACAATGCTTGAAGTCACTATTCAACATTCTTCATTGCCTTACAAGTGTAAAAGAAAAAGTAAAACAAATAATACAATAAAAGTGCAACGCAATTATTTGTGCACCTGCCCTCATTTTGACGATGAGTGAATGTAACTCCAGTGGTTGTCATTTCTATCAGGACAAGTGTGATCTATTAATATTATCTTCTGTTTCTAATCATCTCGTTTGTTTTTTTTTTTTTTTATACAGCAGAGGTTTGAACAACTGTCATACAGGATAAACATTTTTATTTGTGATTCTTTTTTTTTTTTAAATAATCCCTTGATATCATGGATATTCATCAATCCCATTTCTTTTTTTTTAAACATGACAGAGAGTGCATGTTCCCTGAACTTTGGAGTTTGCGTGAAGTCTCCTCTGCAGCTAAAACAAAAATCCCAAACGCGTCACATCGTAAGCGCCAGCCAATGTCACACAAATGAAAAGTGAATCCACTTACACGCGAGGCCATCTGCAAACACGTCATGATGGTTTGTCACAAGTCCGTCATTCAGCTGTGGTCCCCATATCCACTCCATTTTTTTTTGTCACTAGTCCAAATATTTGCCTGCTGCCTTCTGAGATGAGTCCAACCCATAATTGGGGCTTTCGTCTTCTTTTTGTGTGTGTCTTTCATTTGACAAGTTGAGCTACTGAGAACTGACTCATGGGCTAACTCCATTGTTAGCATGTTCAGATGAATACTGGTCCGAATCAACACTTGAAGCCCCTGGTTGCACTCCGCAGGTTTCTGGAATTCACCAGTGTAACACTGGGCCAACTCCCATTCCAGCAACTTCAAAAGTCAGCTTTAGATATTAAAAGGCACGAAAAGAAAGTGGTGCTTTAGCTTGGGCGCCAGTGCAACTTAAATTTATTTATCGTCTTTCTTGGAATATTGACATATTTGGTAGATGCTTGGATTTATTTTTATCATCCCAATTTGTTTCTTTTCTTTCAGTCAGTCTAGATCAGGGATGGGCATCTTAAATGCTGGGGAGGGGGGGCAATTTTTCATCAGGGCTTCCCGGGGGTCACTTAGGACCACACACTTGCTCAAGAGATGCAAGACAAAAATGCTAATTTAGATATGGAATTAAATATGTAGTCATGTGTGCAAAATGCATGCTCTGAATATATATATATTTTTTTATAAAAGATCCAGTATCCTAAACAAATAAAGTGTTTAAAGCAAAAAAACAAAGAAAAACAAAAACAATATAAACACATAATATGATTATCTTCCTTCCAGTGCAAAGGGCTCTTTTGCATACAAATTACAATTCAAGGACGGCACAAAAATGCTGAACAGCAAACCAACATGAAGAGCAAGAACTCATTTTGTACATTCCTTTTTTACATAAAGCAACTCACTCAAAATGTTTATTGAGGTACTATGTTTGCCCTGCATATCATTCCAAATCAGCACTAACCTACACATGCTAGTGTATATGACATGTATATATACTGTGTATCAGACCCAGTCTCAGCACAAGTGAGCCATGTCTGCCATCTAGTGGTGAATGGTGATGTTACAATTTAAAAATACAGTCGATCAAAATGTGCAGGTCAGTACTTGCGGATTTGCATATTCATAGGTGATTTTTGGATTATTTTTCTTTTCTAACACACACACACATCTATCCATCTATATATATATATATATATATATATATATATATATATATATATATATATATATATATATATATATATATATATATATATATATATATACATACATACACACACACACACACACATATAACATATCATTTTGCAGAATGTGTATATTGAATATTTATCAGTGTTTTTTTTTAAAGAACTTGGGTTTGTTAAAAAAAAAAATCCCCCCATTCTTTTTTTTCAAGGGGTCACTCAGTTTGTGATCGAGGGCCGCGGGCAGTCCCCGGGCCACCAATTGTCAATCCCTGATCTAGATGATACTGACCGGGATCCAACATTTGAAACTGAATATGATGATAGTGTCTCAGTCATGAATAAAGTGCAAGCAATGTGATCCAATTTGAATATTCAAAATGTCAAATCAAACATTATATATTTATGTACTCCATTATTTCTAAATCTGAGGAAAACAACAATTTCTGCAACACAAACAAACCAAAAAAAAAACCCACTGACAGTTGCCATAAAACTTCAACTCTCTCTGCTGCAAAATGGCAAAAATGAACTAAGCCCACTCTAGTTCTCAGCAGCTCATTTAGGATGCACGCCTGGTGCATATCTAAGGTGTCGGGTTGTATGGCTGACAAGAAGGTGACGTATCTTGGGCGCAGCTTCCAAAGTTGGCGTGCAGTTGATGAGGCACACTTTTTTTTGGGGTGGAAGGGTTGCTTAAGTGGCATTTGGAGAAAGGCTTACTGAATCAAGGGCCACTGGATCCACCATCAGCAGTTTGGCGACCGGACACAGGTGGGACTGCATATCCACGGGAACGCATTGGACCTCCACCGGATCCGAGATCACAAGCTCAGAAGGCTCTACTGGAAGACATGTGAGAAGAAAGGACTGGGTTGTCATTAATGGTACTTAAAAATAGACTGCGAACAAAAAGGCACAACTGAAGATCCACCTGGTGCCATTCATAGATCACAATAATGGATTTGTGTTCAGCTATCCAGGCGCAAAAGCACGGTTGGTGGTTATCGAACATTACTGTGGTGATTCCAAGATGGGCGTGTATTCTGCAATAACGTTTATTCTTAAGTCTGAATAATGGTCAGATGAGGACAAAGGCAAGGAGAGGACATAGGTTACGGATATGTCACCCAAACCCCCGGGAGTGCTTAAGAGATGGGTGAATGACACATTAAGTGGGCAAACAAGAGCATGCTAACGCAGCTAATGTTTTGTTCCAACCCACTTTGTGTGACTTTAGCCCAGCAATGACTTCTCACGATGTCATTGCATATGATGACTTGACGTGACGAGGAATTCTACGTGAAAGTGGATCCGTAAAACCGGTTTCACTTTAAAAAAATATTTCCTTTTTTTTCGGTCAATGTTTACGCTGACAATTTGGCTAATTAGCATGTTGCGTTCATGCCTATCACTAGTTTGTGGACCAACCGGTACTTGTGTTGGTGGAGTCAAATATCTGATTAAATTAAAAAAAACGTTCTTCATTTGTTGCCACTTTTTACAGTAAAACTAATGAACGGTCTTTGTAGAAGTGTCTAATTTATCACACTCAAGGTCATGATGTTGAAGTGCGAATATTCAGTATATTGCTTAAATGCATACCTTTTGTGACATTTTTGTTTGGTGGTGCGCCAAGAGATTTTCTTTATTTAATAAATTCAGCATAATTATCCCCCCCCACTGTAGTTATTTAACCCCCGTGCTCATTTGTTCTTCTGCACAATGCACTGGACAAGTGGAATAAGATGATCGAAAGAATGTGAACACACACACACACACACACACACACACACACACACACACACACACAGACATACACCCACACAACAATGCCAATGATGAAGTCTAATGTATGGAAAGCAGTTTGGGCATTTATTCCATAGTCTAACTATCCATTTTAATGTCCATGTACCAGTACGCCCTTTGTCGATACTAGGAGGATAAATATGTCATACTAGGCGGACAATTACATGTTACTAGTGAGACACAACTGTGCTCTCACCAGGGTTGTAAAAGTTTGGGATTCATCATTCTAGTTTGTTTTATTTCATTGTGACTTTTGTTTCAATTAGTTTCATACTTATTTTTTTTAATTAATTTTTTTAATAAGGAGCATTTGTCGAGCGCAAGAGTTAAAAAAAAAAAAGGTCAGCATAAAAATCCAATCAGTATTGTACAATGAGGTACAATAAACTACAATTCCTAAATGACTGTTCGATCTTTCTTCTTCTGCACGGCCATCCAGTAAATAAATATGAGGATATGTTATGCTAAGAAAGAAATGCTTGAATGGCTTTCCGTACTACAGAGCTGAATTAAAAGACAAGACGAGAGCAAACCTGATCAGAGGCGGCAGATTCGGCGAAAGGAACATCGGCGACTGCGCTGGAGACGGACGGAACGGCAGAGGAGGAGGCGGGGGCGCCGTGCATCACGGCTACTTTTTTTTTCAAGCAGACAAGAGGACGAGGATGAGGGGAGGGGGAACAGGAATGAGATGGTTACCACGGCCACGGGTCAAGCCACATCGGCAGGATGATTTATCGCCGAACATGCAAACAAAATAAGAGACAAGTATTAAGTTTAGTGACAAATAGTTAATGGAGTCATACAATGTGATCAGACGGCAATATCTGACAATTGTATTCAAAATGGAGGTGGACATGAAGAGGGCAAATGATCAATAAAAGACAGGCCTATTTCAAAAATATTAAATACATGTAACATTTAACAAATTAAATTAACTGGAAATACATTTAAGAGCTAAATTTCAATGTCTGTATCTTGAAATTGTTTCAATTTTTTGTGTTGATTTAGTCACGTTTGCCTCGACTGCACTGCTTCCAGTACATGTGTGGGGACGGTAATTTTTTTTATTCCAATCAGATTTCAGCTTTGATGTGTTGTCATACTAATCCAGTCAGCCCAGTGAATTCCCAGTTGCTCATTTTTCTCGCTTTATTTGGACGAAATACATCTTTGTTCTTGGAAACATTATAAGTGTTTTCTCTTGGACCTCAGAGCTTTTTTGAAACTCAAAAAAAAAAAACAACTGAATTGATTGTAACACGACTGACTTTATTTTCTCCCGAAAATGGGCACGTTTTTCATTCCTGTGACATTGATGACTTTTACAAACAGAGGATATGTTTTTAAAGTCGTATTTTTGAATTTTATTTGTTAAAATATGAATTTTTTTCCCTTTTAGAAGATTGGTTTCAATGTCATACTGTAATGAGTCTGAACAAAAGACTCAAGTCTGTCAAATCCAAATTTTTATTACCAACAAATTACACTTTTTTTTCTTGTAAAGATATATATATAACGTATATAATTTTTTGTTGTTGCAAAAATTACATAACATTACAACCTTTTTTCAAGAACACAAAAATGAATTTGCTGCTGCAAGATGATGACTTTTTCTTATATGTGGGCAACAAACACGAGTCCTATTATTTTTTTAAATACAGTCCATTTCCTTCACAATTATTTTTCCAGAATAAAAGGTGAATAGCAACACAAACTAAATTAGTGACTGTTCTCCTTGTTGAATTTCGGAATAGGATGACTTTATCTGGAAAAAAATAGGATTTTGTTTCTCGTAAAAAGGCAACTTCCTTTGGCACTTGGCACACATCACATGAGAGATTGGCGTTAGGGTAAAATGTCTCGTTGGAGGGGCTTGCACAGCAGCCGTTCACTCACCCGTGGGGATGAAGGCCGGTTGCTGCAGCTGCATGCTGGCCAAGGCCTGCTGGTAGTGGAACATGTTGGGGTTGAAGACAGGGGCGTCGTTGCTCTTGTCCAACATCTGCCTCTTTGGTAGCGACTGCACGCCTCCCGCCGGAACACCCTGACCACACCCACCGCGGAGTATGAAAGAGCATTAAGTTAGCCCCCCCACACACATTCAAAAGCCAATGAAAAGATTTGATGGAACGTTTTGGTGTTTCAATACACAATGTTTACTTATGTTTTGTTGTATTCTCTGATTGTCTGTGCTGCTGCTCTGCGTGTTAAATTAGCTGTTGTTTGAAGGTTTAGAATGACTGTAACATCTGTAAGGGTGGCACGTGGTCGACTGGTTAGCACCTCCGCCTCACAGTGCAGAGGTGCAGAGTTCGATTCCAGCTCCGGGGCCTTCCTGAATTGAGTTTGTATGTTCTCCCCGTGCCTGTGTGGGTTTTCTCCGGGTACTCCGGTTTCCTCCAACATTCCAAAAACATGCATGGCAGGTTATTGTATTGTGCTTAGGTGTGGGTGTGAGTGCAAATGGTTCATTGTCTATGAGTGCCCTGCGATTGGCTGGCAACTGGTTCAGGGTGTACTCCGGCAACTACCTGAAGACAACTGCGATAGGCTCCAGCGTGCCTGCCACACTTGTGAGGATAAGTGGATTAGAAAGTGGTGGGTGAATGTTTTGCATTTATTTTATATTTATGGCCTAGAATTCTGTGTTCGACAAATGTTTCCTATAATTACGGCTTTCTTACTATTTTAGCACAGGTTATTTTTAGATTACTACATGCTTCAATTTACGTACACAGTGAAGCGATGTCAGTACTGTAGGAATGGAACTACATTCTAAACACCCTGTATTGCATAGCTTTCCGTTTATATAAATCTCTAATAATTACCGCCAGAGGGCGCTGCCGTATGTAATAAGGGATTACGTGACGTCAACCCACTGAGTGTCAGGCAAGGAGCAAAACAGGCAACATTTCCGGAGATTTTTTTAAAGGGCTTCCTGCAATTTTCTGTCTACACATTTTTAAATGTGAATCTATTTTTTTAGGGCAGCACAGTGTCACAGTTCTGAGGTTCAGGGTTCGGATCTCATCTCAGGCGTGCATGTTAGCATCATTAAAACTTTCAGTACCAGACAATTCTGGACCAAGTCTGAAAAGACGTTTAAAAACGTCTTTTGGAGTGAACGAGTTAAAGTTCATAGGCATGAATGTATGTGAGAATGCTTACTTGCCTTTGTAATTTCACCTGTATACAGTACCTACTTACATAGTTTCTACTTATCACCAACCTACCTACACAGTATCACAATACCAACCCAGTACCTATCGACCTGTTTTGTTTCTAGCTTCTATCAACCTACCTTCCTACCTACCTAGTATCTACTGACATAGCCAACGAATAACTACTTAGCATTGACGTCCCTAGCTGGGAAGTGAAGTGTGACTCACCAAGGCGGCAGAAGCCGTGTTGTGCCCGGCCTTGATCCTGGCCTGCAGGTGAGTAGGAGCGTGGAAGTACTTGCACTTGTCCCGGCCACAGCGTCCCTTCACGTAGTCCATGCAAACGATGACACAGTTCTCGTTACAGTCCACCATGCCGGCCTCCAAGGGGTGCGCGTAACGACAGTCACTTTCCCCGCGTGTGCAGTTCCCACGCTGGAACTCGCGGCAAACCTGTGAGAGCAATGACCCGCGTTGACCTTTCAGCGTGCGCCACAGGAACACAAAATGCCTACACGCATACCTCCAGCTTGTCGGTGCGTGCGTGCTTGGGTACGGCGGTGCCGCTGCCCGTAGCCGCCAGGCCGGGAGGACTCCCAGGGACCAGCAGGGGTGTATTGGGCAGCAGGTCAGGCATCAAGCCCATGCCCGGGCTCATGTGGCTTAGGTACGGACTGAATGCCATACTGGGACTGGTCGTTAGGGAGTGTGTCATGGGGAATGTTGTCTGTGGGTTTCAAAAACTGGCG
Organism: Hippocampus mohnikei; assembly: GCA_026261675.1. NCBI lineage: Eukaryota > Metazoa > Chordata > Actinopteri > Syngnathiformes > Syngnathidae > Hippocampus > Hippocampus mohnikei. The sequence continues at coordinate 14,377,555 of JAKGUB010000557.1, read as the reverse complement.
TTCAATACATCAGTGCTCCCAACATTTATTGATCCAAGGTACATTTATATATTAGTACATCTCATGTCATTACCACCAAATGAAAATGTCACCAAAAGTTTATACCTTACATTGATGCCTTGATTTGAGAGTTTGTTTGTTTGTTTATTTATTGAACATAAAACATATACAGTAATAATTTGACAGAAAATAAGGTAAGTAGTGCCCCTATTTAAGAGTTACAAGCTGTCGGTTGGTCATCATGGTACAGCAAACTCGTGCTGCAGTATATCGTGCATTTTTAAGCAATCTTTTTATAGTTAAAAAAAAAAAAGATTCTAAGAATTCCACACCTTCAGTGTAGTACCACATTGTGCCACAATATGCCAGGCAACACTGAGCTTGCCTGAAATACATGTAGCGTAATTCAGAGGAAAGAAGAAATGGATGACCATTCATTGTACTATAGTTCGACCATTAGCCAATTTAATAGCCGTTGTTCTCACAGAGAATGAAGAATATAATAGCAATGCTAATATCCATTTGCTCACCTAGAGTTTTTTTGCATTATATGTTAGCAATAATTCCACAGACTATTTTCCGGAATTCTGATTTTCACCTATGTCAGGTGGGTCTGCAATATATCCAATGAGATACAAGTGGCTCACTGCATCACTGTGTTTTAAGAAATGAGAATGGATGTCATTGGTGGACTCACAATGGGCTGCATCTGCGCTCCAGGGAGCATGAAATGCATCTGTTGAGCCAACATGGCGGCGGCGGCCTTCTGCTGAATCAGATTGTTCCTGCCGTTAATCTCCAATTGGGTTTTGAGGTGCGGAGGAGGATGCAGGTATTTGCAGTTCTCTCGCGCACACCGGCCCTGAAAAAAAAAAAAAAAAAAAAGAACAGGTGACACACTGCACACTGCTCCAAACACCAGACCACACAATAATTTCCATTATGAAACAGTAGGACATTATCAGGCCACCACAAAAGATGAACATCACAGGTGCAGATTTTAGTTCAAGCATCAAGTTGCTCGGATCACCTTAAAGCAAAGCACTCGTCTTAAACCAGTACAATCTTGGAATTCTTAACAGAATGATTTGAAGGGTTGTAAAGTAAAGCCCCGTTTCTCACAGACCTCCCCGATTGTAGTTTGACACAGAGACCATTTGAAAACATTTTGAAATACTTTATCCCTCCCACACACTTACACTTATTAAAAGAGACGCTTTAAAGCCTCCCTTAGCTTTCGCTGTCAAACAGTGGAAGATTATTATGTAACATCCCTTAAAAAAGACTGTCTTGCTCAGAGTTGTCCAAATAAGAGGCACTGCTAGCATCAAGCTGTTAAGCTAGTCCCAGTTAAAATTTATTGTAAAACTCACACATTAAAGGAAGTGAAACATTTAAACACCCAAATGTTCAACTAAACAATTTCATTTTTTGTCCCGAAAGCCCACTAGCTTAATGCTAACATATAAAGTGAACCACCACTTATGGCCCTGTCACACCTTGATGATTCAGCCGGCGTATGCCGACGTATGAGAATTTCCCTAAAACGCTGGCATACGCTGAATTATCGATTTTTTTTCCAGTTTTGGGCGTATACATAGCGTATTCATAACGAGTTGGACGTATACATAACGTATCAGTAAATTATATAGAACGTTTCGATAACTTATAGATAACTTATTCCAACGAATGCCTAGCGTGTTGCCGGCGTACACAACTTATGCCCAACGATAGTCTAACTTATGCATAGCGTGCAACTGCGTATTGCCGACGATCACGTGTCGTAGTCTATAAAAAGGCTGCCGCTCGACGTTTCAAATCATAACTGCACTAGACATTGCAGTACCAACATCTGTTTGGGGACTATCCCCCCCCCCGGTCTAGTTAAAATGGTATAACCCAAGAGGCAAGGTGCGGCTTGCCATCGTTACTGTGAGTTGCTATTCACGCTATTAAAGCAGCAATCAAACGCCATTAGGCGTAGAAAAAAAAGTAGTGTGTTTCCGGTAACCCGACCGACCGAGAATTTCTACCTCAAAGTAAAACTTTACGGTCTGCATTTTTTTTCAAACCTTCTACATTTTTGTGTAATAATAGCCTTTCAAAACACTCAAGGACGCTTTACAATCAAAACAAGAACAATAAAACTACAGACAAAATTATAAATAACAAAAGGAAAGATGAATTTAGAGCGTTTACATTGGTGCAAACTCTCGATATTCACGTTGCGTCGTTTGCCCTGTCGTCTGTCAACAACATTGAATCGTGGCGGCGGCCACGATCTCCGATAACAGTTTAAACCGCGTTTTGTGTGTTGCAGTCGCATGCTCGCACCATAATATTAAGAAAATAGCATCCACTGCTGTATCGAAAAGATTCAACGAGGCGAGGGTGGCGGCGACGTTCGAAGTCGGCCGCGGGGAGAGGCGGGGGGGCGGGCGTGACGGTGGGACGGGCGGGGGTACTGCGGTCAAGCCAGCCTCCACTCGCAAAATCGAAGTCAAGTGAGCCGCCACAGCGATTTTCAATACTGTGCATTACGGTAATCTGCCGACAGCGAGTGGCATGGGCCACCTAAGTGTATCCACGAATGCATAAACGTCATTTGTTTGGGTAAAAAGAAATTAATAAAAATATAAAATAAGTAATTGCTTGGCTGACTCTTAGAACAGCACCAATATACACAAATATGCGTTCAAGTGGAGATCATTCGGATCTGATGTCGGCCTCTGAAGTGACAAGATGGCCTGCATTCTGACATGTTGATCTTTTCGCCCATTTTTAGAACATCCGAAAAGAAGGAATCCAGCACCCCGGCTCTCCACACAGACCACCCTCGTCCGGATCCAATTTTGAATGTTGAAATAAAAGATCTCTGAAAACTGACATGTTGACCTGGGTCCCGACAAGTTGGTCTGAGCCCCTAACATGTTGACATTTTCGATCGTTTTGAAAAAATTCCTAAAATTTGAAATTTCGTTATCCTGTGAGGGCCTTAGGTCTGGAGATAACTACAGCACCCCGGCTATCCAACCAGACCACTTTGGTCCGAATCTGATGTTACATTTTGGAATAAAAGGCCTCCAAAATAGGAGAATATGACCTGGGTGAAGTTGGTCTGAGCGCCTAACGTGTTGACATTTTCAAGCGTTTTGAAAAAATTCCTAAAATTAGAGATTTCGTTATCCCGTGAGGGCCTTAGGTCTGGAGATAACTACAGCACCCCGGCTATCCAGCCAGACCACTTTGGTCCGAATCTGATGTTACATTTTGGAATAAAAGGCCTCCAAAATAGGAGAATATGACCTGGGTCAAGTTGGTCAGAGCGCCTAACATGTTGACATTTTCAAGCGTTTTGAAAAAATTCCTAAAATTAGAAATTTCGTTATCCCGTGAGGGCCTTAGGTCTGGAGGTGACTACGGCACCCTGGCTATCCAACCAGACCACTTTGGTCCGAATCTGATGTTACATTTTGGAATAAAAGGCCTCCAAAATAGGAGAATATGACCTGGGTCAAGTTGGTCTGAGCGCCTAACGTGTTGACATTTTCAAGCGTTTTGAAAAAATTCCTAAAATTAGAGATTTCGTTATCCCGTGAGGGCCTTAGGTCTGGAGATAACTACAGCACCCCGGCTATCCAACCAGACCACTTTGGTCCGATTCTGATGTTACATTTGGGAATAAAAGGCCTCCAAAATAGGAGAAATATGACCTGGGTCAAGTTGGTCTGAGCGCCTAACGTGTTGACATTTTAGAGCGTTTTGAAAAAATTCCTAAAATTGGAAATTTCGTTATCCCGTGAGGGCCTTAGGTCTGGAGGTGACTACGGCACCCTGGCTATCCAACCAGACCACTTTGGTCCGAATCTGATGTTACATTTTGGAATAAAAGGCCTCCAAAATAGGAGAATATGACCTGGGTCAAGTTGGTCAGAGCGCCTAACGTGTTGACATTTTAGAGCGTTTTGAAAAAATTCCTAAAATTAGAAATTTCGTTATCCCGTGAGGGCCTTAGGTCTGGAGATAACTACGGCACCCCGGCTATCCAGCCAGACCACTTTGGTCCGAATCTGATGTTACATTTTGGAATAAAAGGCCTCCAAAATAGGAGAATATGACCTGGGTCAAGTTGGTCTGAGCGCCTAACGTGTTGACATTTTAGAGCGTTTTGAAAAAATTCCTAAAATTAGAAATTTCGTTATCCCGTGAGGGCCTTAGGTCTGGAGATAACTACGGCACCCCGGCTATCCAGCCAGACCACTTTGGTCCGAATCTGATGTTACATTTTGGAATAAAAGGCCTCCAAAATAGGAGAATATGACCTGGGTCAAGTTGGTCAGAGCGCCTAACGTTTTGACATTTTAGAGCGTTTTGAAAAAATTCCTAAAATTAGAATTTTCGTTAACCACGTGAGGGCCTTAGGTCTGGAGGTGACTACGGCACCCCGGCTATCCAGCCAGACCACTTTGGTCCGAATCTGATGTTACATTTTGGAATAAAAGGCCTCCAAAATAGGTGTCGGGCGCGGGGTCGGTCGGTGCGCTTCGCGCCACCTCCGCGTCCCGCCCGTCCCCCGTCACTACCCCCGGTCAGGCGCCCGTCGACGTTCCCCCGCCCGCCCACCCCGCCGACGCGCGTCCAGCGCGCTCGTTGACGTCGACCCCGTCCGCCTTAGTCTTACGGCACCTAGTCCAGGCCGGGCCACGACCACCACGGGCCGTCTAGGTCGCGGGACGCAGAGGCTCTAACACCCAGCCGCTGGGTACCCAACTTCGCTTCGCCGCCGGCGGGGTTTCAATCAGTGGCGATTGCTCTCGGACTGCAAGGAAGCTTGGCTTCCCCTAAAATGTCAAAGAATAAGTGATGAAATATATGAATGTAAATGTCATTGTGTGTACATGTCATTGACTAAATATGCGCTACAACGTGCTCAACTTTTGCCTCGAATCAGCTTCTTCTTATTACTAGTTACGACGTACGACGCGAGTCCCTTCTCCTTCACGCCGCAGCTTCGCTGTGCTTTAAACGGTAGTGAGTTCAGGGTAGGTTGTCCCAATACGTTGAACGGAGACGAGTCATTGGATACAAACTGGTTTTTGTCCCGCCCACGGAGTTCGGCGTCTCTGGGACTGGATGGCAGTGGGAGGGTACCGGACGCCAGGCTTTTCTGCATCAGATTGGATGCCTGTGTGCCAGTTCGATTGACATTGAAATGAGCCAATCACCGAGCTTTTAGTGATTGACATTGAAATGAGCCAATCACCGAGCTTTTAGTGTAGGCATCTGTGCGAGCATTTTTTTCAACTCGCATTCTGTTCCGAGTTGAGCTGGAGACTTCTCCTAATCATTTTAGCGACACTCTTTGTTGTAAACAACTAGCGACAAATTAATCTTTTATTTTTGGTGGGTTTTATTTTAGTTCCTATAGTTGTAGGACACTAATTAAGTACGGGGAAAAGACGCCTTGTTGGTATGACAGGGTCACAGATCATTTTCTTGAAAAGCAACGGAGCTAGAGTAGAATTCGCGTATAAATAAACGGACACATTTTATGATGTCGATCAAAATTGAGCTTCCCCTCTTTGACAGACGAGCATCCGGCACTGGTTTCAATGTCTCCTTGTTTTATGTTTATTTTGTTTACGTTTTTGATGGGGGAGGGAGGGAGAAAAAAAGATTAAAAAAAAAAAAAACTTACCGACCCTATGCTGAAATTTCATGTTACCGGAAACACACTACTTTTTTTTCTACGCCTTATGACTTGTGTCATTAATAAACCAAACAACATCAGCGTCATGCCAAAGAAAAGTCTGGGGAGCTCATCAAAGGTCTCGCACAGCCTCAGCCCATCACAGCCACTGCAGCCTTCGCCAACTACGTGCGTGACAGCCTGGTCAGCACGTCCAAGCGCAAGTTCCGGAAGGCACGGATGTTGGAGAACAGCTAGTAGGTATTCTCGTCTCAGCCTTGCCGGATCCTCCATCTCTCGGATGGTTTAAACATCTGCTCACCATGAAATCTAGAGGAGTACTGACGGGTCCCTCCTGTGAACCCCATTTTTATATCCCAATTCCCCTAAACGCTACCAATACGCCATTATACGGCAGCTGTACGTTAGAAACACGTTCAGTAAGTTCTGTGGTCGTCCGGAACATGTTAAATACGTCTACATACGTCAATATGTGTAGGAGATAAGTTCGATATAAGTTATACATCCGTTCAAAGCACGTTACACATAAGTTTTGGGTACGCTAGACATTATCTCGACGTATTTGGACTTATGAGTAACCTACACTTAACGTGTTTGAACGTGTGCAACGATCGCATAACTTACCTATTACTTATGGCCTGCGTATACGGGACGTATAGCCATACGCTGACATACGTCGAGAAATTTTTAGCATGCACAAAATTTTTCGACGACCTCGACGTACTTCGACGTATACCAACGTGCTTCAGCGTGCTGTTACGTATACAAAACTTACCCATAACTTATTCGACGTACGCCAACGTATTTGCCAAATTTTTCATACGTCGGCATACGCTGGCTAAATCGTCAAGGTGTGACAGGGGCTTAAAGGCTAACAGAAATGAGCAGAGATCCTAATTATAAACCTTCACACTGCTACTTTTCCACACACACACCACAGTGAGAAATACAAAATGAGAATAAAAACAACAAAATTAATTTGTGGCTCAAATAATGACATGCTCCATGTACAGCACTTTGTATTCAGCGATGGCTGTTTGAAAGTACTCTTTTGATACAGTTGAGTTGAGACGAAACATTTTTCCCATGAGCATGGCAAAACAACACAACTTGTTAGCTAAACGTCAAATGGGCTTTAAATACAGGGCGGCATTTTGTAAGTCCGGTTGAAATTAAGCACTAATGAGGTCTCTGAGGTGCTCGGGGTGGATATTAATTCATGAGTAATGCGCCAGCTGTTTCGAAAATTGTACATGGTCAGAGACACAATTGGCAACGTTATGTCTGAGTAAAGCACAATTCAGACATGTAATTGCAAGAAAATTGTCCACATAAAAAGAAGGTCAATCTGTCTCAATTTATGAAGCACTTGCCTTCACTGGCGTCACCGGTAAACTGAAGTCTACCCCACCTGACTTTGGATGGGGAGGCGTGGTACACAATGGATTGGTCGCCAGCCAATCTCAAGGCAGACAAAAGAGCATTCACACTCACTCATGAGAACTCTGCCTCAAACGGTCGACTCCTAATACGTATATGATGCAATGCCGTAAGTACCTCTCACAATTTTAGACCAATACAACGGACAGTTTAATTCAATTATGCTAAGTTGCATATTTTGGAAATAGTGCAGTATAGTTCCTTGACTCAAATGTAACTGCACTAAACATTTGCCGCAGTTTGTGAATTTTCCTGGTGGCAAACAAGTTGAACAAACAAGACTGATGAGATAAACTTCGAGTGCAAACAGATGGTCAAGTCTCACCGATCCCTGTTGCCAATTGCTAATTACCATCTTTTATTGACCTAAAGTGTAAGGGCACATGGTACCAGTGTCATTTTAGGAAATCTGCATGTGTTAGACAAAATTATGCTAAAATATATGTTCTCAACTGCATTCTCAGTCGCATATTAAAAGCCAAACTTCAATTTTGTAAATTCCTCATTCCTTCTCATTATTTCCCCTGGATAGTTTCCATTTTTGAAAATCAACAAAATGGTTGGTAATTTGTTATTTGATTAAAAAAAAAACTAACAATACTATCATATCCTGTCTTAAAAATGACAGTAATTATATAATTAAACAGAATGTACAGAAATTACATAGTTTCTGCTACATTTTTGCCTCAGTTCAACGTACATTGTGCTGCTCGTTATGGCCGCCTGGAGGCAGTACAATACGGACATACTGTACACGTTGACGGGAACATCTCAGGAAAGCCCAGGAGTGTTTGTTGTTTTTCACAGCGGCTCAAGAATATATGCTTGTAATAATTTGATTATCCATAAACTTGTTAAAATAGCCATTGCTTATGGTTAACAACACAACAAAACCAATGGTAGTCACTAGCCCATCTATGATGATTTGCCATTATGTATAGCATTAAGCTAGCAGAGGTTGCGTGGTTGTTTAAAATTCGCCCTTTCTTTGTTTTACGTATCCGTTGGACTGCAAACTTCAACTGGGAGTGCAATAAACAGCTTGAAGACTTTTTTCAAGGATTCTTTACTATGGGCTAAACCGCTGCCTGTTGTGAAGTTAGGTGACTTCACTTGGGCCATACAGCGACAACTCGTATCTTGAAAATGTCAGGTCATTCATATCTCAAGCACCACTGTACATCCGAAGTGACCCCAGGGATCTGAATTGATTGTTTTTACTGGCTGGACAGCGATGGGTCTAAAATTAATAAATAAATGTTTTTTACTTGTACGGTAACATCCTAAATGGAGTTGGTGCAGTAGCACTGCATGTCAACAAGGTGGAAGGAACTGCATTCACCCTGAAACCACCGACTGCAGGTCAGCTGTTCAAAATGACCTCCACGTAGCTTCCACTTGATCAGCAAGCTGGGTCGCGGGCGTGCTGGAGCCTATCCCAGCTGTCTTCTGGCAGTCGGCAGGCTACACCCTGAACACACTTACGCACGCACGCACACACACGCGCGCGCCATGATGAGAAGCCAAACACGGAAGCAAGCATGCACTTTTGCAGCCTCTTGTCTATCGTAGCTCACACGTACCGTTTTAAAGTGCTTCCCTCAGCCCTCTAGATTCCTATTCTTTGCCCGCGCCCTCGGTGAATTGTACACAAAGCAAACTCTGAATGAGAATAATGACGATCAAAGATATAGCGCAACAGCTCTGATCACAAGCTGCAATTGCAGACTGCTGAGCGCTAACAACTTCCGCTGACGTAGTCACGCACCACCGTAGGGTTAAAGATTGATATTCTTTATTTTATTTTATTTTAAAAAATTTTCTTTGGGAAAATGATACTGATAGGATGATTAGGGTGCCGTGTGCATTAACACAAAAAATATATTACTAACATGTACAAAGACACGCAAATGTTTTTGGGTTTTTTTTCCCCCTCTACACCTTTCAGATCTAATTGGGACGAGTCCTAGATCTACCGGTAGATCACGATCGACGTAATGGGCACCCCTGATATAGACATAGTGATAAACGTGGAAAAGGTCACTCATTAGTAAGCCGCAGAATTATCAGGAAGTCTTCGAAGAGGATAACCAATATGTACCTCTAAGTACTCTTAGACTGTTTAAATGTGTGTCTGAATTTTGTGTACAACTATCCGTTGCTTGAAGGATGATGACACTCTTAAATATATGCTATTTTTTTATACCGTCAATGGAGTTTTCCATTACGTTAGTATGAAGCTAACAGAGGCTCTGTGATTATTTTTAAATACATGCAACACTCCTTGTTTTATGTTTCATCTGACAGAAAACTTCAATTCGGGGTGGTAATAAGAAAAAAAAGTGTTCACGACCAAACTGCTGATTTGAGTAGAGTCCTCTGCCACCATACAGGGCTAATATCTTGCTTATAAGTCAAAGCAACAACAATAAATAAACAAACAAACAAACACATAAATAAATAAAGAAATAGATAGGACAGCGGCAGAACGAGGGCTCGTATCTTGGAAAACTTGGGACACTCGTATCACAAGAGCTTTGGCCGGTAACAACTTGGCAGGGGGCGGTGTGTGCTTGAAACAGTCACACGAGGCCTCCAATGCATCCACCTGGCAGCAGGCCTCTTGCTGCCCTCCATGCCAGCAATACCGAGGCAGACTGTTGCTCTGCGCTAAAAACAGCCTTGCCATTGAGGAAGATCAAACTATCCAATGGCTACGCAGGTCTATGCTGTTGCTAGGCCCCCTCTCTAGTCTCCCTAGTCCCCCCTCTACTCTCCATTCTCCATCTCTCTGCTGCTCTGGAGAACATCACATGGAAAATGGACCAGTAATGCATTCAAATTCAATAAGCAATGAGACGGAGGCTGGGGGCTGCTCTGGTATATGAAACCACTCGTCTCGTTCGCACTTTCCCTTTGCAGCAGGCACCAAACATCTCGCAAATCCACACTTTGAACAACAAAGGCTTAAAAAATGTCATATCATCAGACACCCTGAATGCACAGTGGAACTTTATTATATCACAGTTCCTCATTCGTCTATCGTACCCGGGGGCAGCACTGAGCTACTGGAAGACAGCAGCGTAATGTAAGAGGAAGAACAAGAGGCAGAGTGTCCACCAGGCGAAAGAGGAAAAGAGTCCTCTAGACTGTTATGGATGCAAAGTTCAAAAGCCAGCATCTGTGATGGTATGGGGCTGTTTTAAGTGCCAATGGCACGGATAACTTACACATCTGTTAAGTCAACATCAATGCTGAAAGGTACATACAGGTTTTGGAGAAATATATGCAAGCATAATGTGCGGCCCGGTAGTCCAGTGGTTAGCACGTCGGCTTCACAGTGCAGAGGTACCGGGTTCGATTCCAGCTCCGGCCTCCCTGTGTGGAGTTTGCATGTTCTCCCCGGGCTTGCGTGGGTTTTCTCCGGGTGCTCCGGTTTCCTCCCACATTCCAAAGACATGCATGGCAGGCTGATTGAGCACTCTAAATTGTCCCTAGGTGTGAATGTGGGCGTGGATGGTTGTTCGTCTCTGTGTGCCCTGCGATTGGCTGGCAACCAATTCAGGGTGTCCCCTGCCTACTGCCCGGAGACAGCTGGGATAGGCTCCAGCACCCTCCGCGACCCTAGTGAGGATCAAGCGGTTCGGAAGATGAATGAATGAATGAATATGCAAGCATAACCAAAAAATGTCTTTTTTTATGGATGCCCCTGCTTATTTCATCAAGACAATGTCAACTCGTGTTACAACAGCAAGTGTGTGGGTACTAGACAGGCCCGCCTGCAGTCCAGACCTGTCTCGCTATTGACGCATTTTTTTATTGTGACGCATTATGAGGTGTAAAATATGACAACAAAGACCCCAGACTGTTGAAGAACTGAAGCTGTAATTCAAACAAGAATGGGAAAGAATTCCACCTACAGAGCTTCAACAATTACTGTCCTCAGTTCCCAAACGTTTATTGGATGTTGTTAAAAGAAAAGGTGATTTAACACTGTGGTAAACATGACCCTGTCCCAGTTTTCTTGGAATGTGTTGTAAGCATAACATTCTAAGTTCATGCTAACTTGCTAACTTAATTGGAATTTGTATTTTAGCATCAAGCTAGCCAATGTTTATGAGACAAAATTATACGGAATCATTGAACATTTTAATGTTTAAATACACAATTTTTAATTCTCTTTGTGTACTGGCTTTGTAAGTGTTGCTGCTAAGTGTGTGTTAATGTGCTGTATGCAGTCTCAAATCAGGGAGACAAATAAAGCAATATTTTCCGACGCTTTGGGTTGGGGATGAGTCGCAAAGGCGTGTGAATCACAAGTGCCGCTGCACTGAGGGTTTAGGACGCACTAGGCAGTGACCGGTCCATGTCAAGACGTGACTTAGTTGAGGTGTACCAAATTCATTTCCAACATTAAAATATAATGAAATGGCATTCATCCTTTCAAGCCCACCCTCCCCAATTTTGTTCATCCTCAACAAGGAAAAATAGCACTACGTTGGATAAAAACAAACATTGTGAAAGTTGTAACGCTGGTGTTGTATTTGTGCCTCTAAGCTTTTAATTGGGCACTTTTAGGTCAAGATATCACTTCGCTATCACGAGTAGAGGGAAGCGCCACCTACTCACGTATTCACCCTTTTTTATGTTGAACCTATCATCATATTCTGTCCAGGTATTTGCTGAAAAAGTAAGTAATTTGCATATTTTTGTGGGCTTTCTGCAACACCCTAAAAGTGGCACAAGATGCCGTCAAAGCCCTGTCAGAACAGAGTATTTAGTGTCAAGGAAATATGTGGAAATGGAAGCTTGTGGAACTAAGTTTAGCCAGGTTTGTTACGTGTTACGGTTTTGTCACATGAAATTCAACTCTCAGTAAGACATTTATTTTCTTGGGTTAATGTTGTAAAATGAGTTTGAAATGTTACTGAAATGTTTCGGGAACATAGTTTGTGGTAAAATTATTTTTAACAGTGATTCCCAACCAGTGAGCTGTTAGAGATCATCTGGTGGGGTGTGGGAAATGATCCGCTTTCACAATATCACCAAGACAAACAAACAGACAAAAAAAGTCACACACATTTTTTTCTTCAAGATAAATAACGTATTTGGGTTCTTCAGTCTACTATCTGGCCAAAGGAAAATTTCCTGATGATAATAATGTAAGTGCACAAGGTGTTTTCCAAAACGTGGTTTTGGCCGACGCTCACACACATTTAACAAGGCTCTCCTCAGCTCGTACGCCAGGCACAAAAGACACATCTGCAGGTGTCACTTAGAGGAGAGCCAAACTGAAGCTACCCAAGGATTGTGGGAGGAACCTGTTTGATTGTACTGCTCATAAATGTGGTAGACAGGGAGTGGGATAGTTATCGCAATCAATGCAAAGGTACATTAAGGCACGTTCCCACGTTGCAATTTGTGGCATAAGTTTTGTGGCATGCAAAACATTGCAACGTGTGAACCCCGAAGTTGGACAGACTTTTGTGGCATGCAACGTGTTGTATGCGTGTTGCATGAAATAGGACTTGCTCTATTTTCTTGCAACGTGTGGCATGAACCCGACCAATCAGAACGCGTTGGGCTATCACGTGACAAAAACATCGCGTCGTAACACGGAAAGTATAATGGCGTCGAAACAGAAAAAAAAAAAAATCGAGCTCTCCCGGGGCGACACCGAAAGGTTTATTAATTATTACCATTCGCATGATTGCTTGTAGAACGTCGGGAGCCAGTTCTACTCAAGGAGGGAACACCGACAAGCTGCCTACACGAGCATATCGGAGTTGATGGGCGACTGCATGACAGGTATGGATGGCGATCGAGGCAGCGTCTTCGATTATTATGTCGACAATAATATCATAATTACTTATTGTCGAATATTGTAGGGTGGTTGGAGTTAGAAAGATTACCGAATGTAATTTATTCGGCGACTATTTTGCCAAAATAATGAGCACAACAAAAGTTCAAAATTGGTGCGATCCATTCGAAGGAAATTTCTGAAACTATCGGGGTCCTCGGCCGCCAACTCCTGCATCAGAGCGTTATGGCGCCGAGTTCTTTCCGTCTCCCGATCCACGGTCGTACCCAAAACGAACGTTTGGGTTTCGGCTCCTCTAGCTCGGCTAGTAGACCGATAGCTGCCAGTTCGAGGAGATCATCGTCGCTGTCGTATTGACAATTAGCCTCCATAGTCGCAGAACGAAATAACGTTAAACGCGCATTCGGAAAACTATTCCCGCCAGATTTGAAATTGTTTGCAACACATTGCAACGTGGGAACACATTCGGTTTGCAACATCATATTTGCAATTTGTCTTATGCAACACGTTGCATAAGACAAATTGCAACGTGGGAACGCGCCTTTACTAACTTAACTGAAGAGTGCCGCGGCTTGGGAGTTGTTCAAACTACGAGCAGTCGTTCTGCGGGTTGTTTTTATTTTGGGTCAACCAAGGTTGTGGCTGAGGGACTATGTTTGTCTAAATAAAGCTCCTCAATTAATTTTCACATAGTTCCTTGTCACAAGATGTCATCAAAGCACTCTTCAACAAAAACTCATTTCAATATAGTTTCTTGGCAACAAAAAGCCACAAGGTCACAATTTCTGTTCTGAATTCTGAATGAAAATCCTCCACTCACCTCAACATTGTTGGCTGACATTAAGGTGCCAAGAAATGGTGGCAAATGACTACTTTGGTCAATACGACGCTCCTCAACTAACTTCAACAAAGTTTCTTGGCACCAAGACGCGACAGAACCTGCTCAATTTAATTCAAGCTCAGGAACGGGCCTTACCACAAATAATAAAAGTCTGCATATAACTGACGCTCATTGAAATGGATTGCATTTCCACAATAAATGGGGGACTCCCCCCAAAAAACTTTTAAAAATATGGGAAACAAAGTTCTTTAATTGCCAAAAAATGTGCAACTATGTGGCTGTAAAACTGCAAGTATGTGGGGTCCACTGTATTTCCTTGGAACCAAGAACCTAAACGATTGTGGCAAAACACTATTTTGGACTAAAATGGATTATGTTTCATTGTGGTTTTAAAAAAAAGCACAATACATTATTCAACCACGTTTTTTAATGGTCTTGCTGTAACGAGATAAAGGTGAACTTGGAATGAATTAAACCATAGACCTACGCACGAGTGTATTTGTGTCATTAGCAAGAAAACCAGTACTGTAGATGCTTTAACGGAAACCAGCTTCCCAATGTAAACAGTGCCGCACCTGCAGCTCAACCCGAACGACAGCGCAAATATTATGCTGTCCGCCGCCCGCTTACCTTGAGCGAGTCGAAGCAGGCGATGACTCTGCCGTTGTCCACATGACAGCTACGCGACGGGTGCGCAAACTTGCAGTCTGCGTCCGAGCGCGAGCAGGTGCCTCTCTGGAACTCGCGGCACACTTCCAGGGTCAGCCATTTGGTGTCCCGGCCCACGCTCACGTTCACCGCCATGACCGACGAGACGCACTGGAACAAATGGAAACGACGATGCGCGGATGGAAAATCTCCACGGGGGGGTTTCTGCGGAGGGGTGCTGTGCTTTATTGGCTCTTGCTGGGAATAGTGGCAGCTGAAGTTGGACTGGGGTGAGATAGCAGGGTTGAATGTCCATGGGGGGTAAAAAAACTAAACTACGCCGAGGACATCAGTGTGGCATGGTGGGGAGGGGAGGTGGAGGTAGGCTGCCAGTGCCAGGCCCACCCTGCGTCGCCGTTGCATTCACGTCAACATGTTGGAGGCAGAGGCAGTCACCGCAGTGCGCGTTTGTCCGAAGAAGTCACTGAGCAGGTCGGCGTCCTTGAAACGTTCAAGACAAAAAGGTGCAGCTCGTTCAATTGGAGTCTGCATTCCAGACCAGCTGGCACCGTGCCGCCCTCATCCACCCAGAAAAAAAGAAGAGCTCCTCCTTACGTCCCACTTCCTCTTCTTCTTACTTTAGCGTCTTTTGCATCCTTTTCTTCCGCATCATTCTCGTCGTAACTGGAAAGGGGAGGGAAAACACACAATGGTTGACAGGATAAATGTAGTACATGTACTACCAATTAAATATTGTGCGGCGCTGAAGGTGGAGGAGGAAGAAGAGGAGGCGGAAGAGAAGGAGGGTGCTGATGATGACCACGAGGCAGGAAGGGAGGCAAAGAAACATGCGACGACAAACAAATAGGGAGGGGAGCAGCCGGAGGAGGGAGGAAGTAATACATAGAAATGTACGGAAGAGGATTAGGGCCAATGAAGTAAAAAAAAAAAAAAAAACAAGGTTGGCAATTTCTTTGTCAAGTCCTGTAATATCCGAACTCTTTATTTTAAAGGTAGAATTCTCAGAGTAAAGTCAGAAATCTGAGATAAAAGTGAGAACATTGCCAACCGTGTTTTTGCCCCTTCATTGGCCCTAATCCTCTTCCGTAGTTTTCTCACCCTTTGCTCCACCGAAAGTGAAAGGATGTCCTCCGACGATCCTCAGCCACGCAAAGTCGCGAGGTGACTACACTCTGTCGATTTTTCAAAGCCACACCACGCGCTGATGTCAGCCCCCCACACACACACACTCCTAGTTCCACGAACGTCACAAAATCAGAAGTCTGAGAATACAATGAAATCACAATTTGTGGGACAAATAAAGGTTATTTTATCTAATCTTATGTTTTAATTTCTGAGTTAAAAGTGAGAATCTTGCCAACCTTCTTTTTTTTTCTTCTTCATTGGCCCTAATCCTCTTCCGTAGGAATGGGCAAGGGACTGTATGCCTTCGATAAATCAGAGAAAGAAAGAGAGAGAGAGAGAGAGAGAGAGAGAGAGAGAGAGAGAGAGACCCCAAGAAGCATGTTTTTTTGTATCACCAGAATAAAGTGTAATTATACATCCACTACAGTAGGTGGCAGTGGCACTCTCATTATCTCATTATGTGTGCAGGTAGTATTAGCTCTAAACCGAAGGGCATGGCTTCGATTAGCTGGCAACCAGTTCAGGGTGTTCCCTGCCTAGTGCCTGAAGACAGCTGGAATAGGCTCCAGCACAACCGCGACCCTTGCGAGGATAAGCGGATTAGAAAATGGATGGATGTATGGATGAAGTGCAGGGGTACCTGGATGCACTTGTGAAGGCTAAGACATGCTAAGGTGCAGGAGCAAAGTAAGTCTTCTTCAAATAAAATGCTCTGCCACCTTTGCATTTTGCAGTGTACACTTCTGTGAAAATGAATACCTCCTGTAGATAAGGATGGCTACTGAGGTCAGTACTGAATGGCCTCAACTGATTTTTTCCGTGACCCTAATAGCAAACTCTATAGAACATTATAGAAAAAGTAACAAATGCTAAACACACCTGAAGTATACAGCAGTACCTGTATTCGGAATCATTCAGTCATCCCAACAGAGCCACTGACTAACGTGACACACTCTACAGGCGAGGCGGCGTCCTTGACAAGAGCCCACGCTGGGGAGGAAGGGAGGCAGGCCAATCGGATCGCTCGGACAGCCGGAAGCAGCAAGCGGGCAGCCAATGGCTGCAGATGTTTCCATAGTGACTCCTCTCTTTCACTGAGAGCTCCCTCCACAGTACAGTCATGGCAGAGCCACAAGCTGGTTTTCCAAATGGAATCCACAAGGGAGTAAAGTGAGAGAACATTTAAAGTGTTTCTTCTACACTTTTAGGACACGGTGACTATGTATAGAAGTCCCGTGTTTCACGCAGGACTATGTTCCAGACCAGACACAATCGGTGAACATTTGCAATACCTCTCCCACAAACATATTAAATCACACTTAAAAGTTTTCCTTCATGCTTATTCTCAAACTCTCGCTGTCAAGGAATGGGAGACTATCATATAACATCACTTTGAGAAAAGGAAAAGAAGACTTTTGCTGGCAGAGATCTACAAACAAGAGGCAAAATGTGCCTGCTTCAAGTAGTTAATTAGTCAAACTTAGTAAAACAAATATAGTAAATACTAAATACACAATTTGCATTTAAACACCGCAATGTTCAAATAAACCATATCATTTTGGCTAGGCCACTAGCTTGATGCTAATATATAATGCTAAACACCATTGATGGGCTAATGTAAATTGGCAAGATATTATTATAATTTACTTGCCACTTTAATGCACATGTAGTAGCGACGCATCCAGACAGAACATAAAACAAAAGAGAATTAAACAATGCAGATTTCAATCGCTAAATATTTTACTGAACCATTTCCTGTAACGAAAGTCCGTCATCTCAAAGCTAACATCAGGATCAGATGAAAATGACCAGATTTTTACGTTTTCTCAATTTCTGAAGTCAGAAATAAAATATTGGATTTGTTTACTTGATTCAAAACCCTTGGTGAATTATAGTCAGATAAAAATGTCCCCGTATCATGTTGGGATGCTTTTATTGGACTGAGATGACTGAGCATTGTTTTTCTCCTCAGGAAGCATTGATGAGGTATTGGATCGGAACTCGATATTGGCAGATACTAAAAATCAAGTGACTTGGACTCAGACTCAGGTGCCAACAAATGTGATTGGGACATCCCTAAGAGTAATTTTAAACCTAAAAACAACTGCTACATTAAAACACACGGAGCAGCAACGCAAACAAACAACATACAATAAAACTCACACGCATATATTCTTTCTCCTTTATGTGAACAAGCACTTTTACTGCATTATGGTATGAGACCTTCTCTGCCTATTCTCCTTGTTCTTAATTCCACAGTATCTCTTCTAGTTCGGTTCAGTGCTGCCCCACATTGTGGCATACTCACTGAAGGTGCCCAACTCAAAATGCGGAGTTGCATGTACTGGATATTAAAAACACTGATGTCTGACTTTCATGTCTGACGGTGGCAGACACAGACGACGCAAGCTGTGGGGGTGGGACGGTGCGAGCCAGTGTGTGTAGGCGTGACTCTCTGTGTGTGTAGGCGTGACTCTCTGTGTGTGTGTGTGTGTGTGTGTGTGTGTGTGTGTGTGTGTGTGTGTGTGTGTGTGTGTGTGTGTGTGTGTGTGTGTGTGTGTGTGTGTGTGTGTGTGTGTGTGTGTGTGTGTGTGTGTGTGTGATGGAGAGCATGCAGATAAGACACTGCACTGTCGACACTGCAGTGGAGATGGAGAAAATGGAATAGGAGGAAATTGAATTTGAACAGCCACTTCCGAATACACGAACATTGGCACGTTGTCTTTCAAACACAAAACAAAGCAGCGGCAAGTACATAATGCAGTCTTGCTTGGTTCTGGTCCTCCCTGCAGATCGATACAAACTTGACTCAAGGGGATAGTGGCCGCATTTTAAGGTCTGCGCATGACATCATCAACATGCTCCCCAGTTGCTGTCATCACGCTCGCCACATCAAGTCTGTGTTCCAAATCATTTACTATTATCCCCTATGTAGCATGCTAATATCGTGAGTTGAACATTTTAAGGTGCTGTTCAAACATGTAGTTGGGTTGGCAATTGTAATCGTAATTGTTAATTACAAATGATTCATTCACTCTTATGTTTTTGTTGCACTAGTTTTCAACAATTTACGGATCTAGAATGTTCACAATCATGAAGTCATGTTACACCAAGAACATCTTCAGTAGTTCAGGATAAGATCAATGACAGTTGACTGATTCAAAAGCATTCTCCTCCAACACTGAGGTGATCCTGAAGAAATGCCACCAAAGGATGTACCTGCTCAGGAAACTGAACTCCTTCTCCGTCAGCAAGAAAATCCTCCTGACTTTCTACCAGGCTTTCATAGAGTCCGTCCTCTCGTTCTCTTTGGCCTGCTGGTTCCACTCCCAGAGTCTGCAGGAGAAGAACCGCCTTGACAGCATCAGCAGAGTGTGCTCCAAGATCATTGGACTTCCCACTCGCCCTCTGATTACAGTGTGTCAGCAGCAGATTCGTGGTCTGGCTGCTCAGATCATGAAGGACCCCTCACATGCTCTCTTCCCCGCATTCGAATGGCTGCCTTCCGGTCGCAGGCTGTGGTGCCCAGCTTGCAGGACAGCGAGGAGGAGATCCACCTTCGTCCCCCAGGCTGTTCTTCTCTTAAACTCTTAAACTCTTAGTCCAATGAATCCTCCCACCCCCACCACACAGACTCGCACACCCCATTGTGCAATACGGGTTACAGTGCAATACTTTGATGTGCAATACTGTTTTTCACAGTGCAATTTAGTTCTCACTGTGCAATACTGTCTCTACTGTGTCCTTACAGTGCAATACTTGACGTGCAATACTGTTTTTCACAGTGCAATTTAGCTTTTACTGTGTAATACTGTCTATACTGTGTCCTTACTGTGCAACCCTGTTCGATGTGCAAAACTACTTTGCTGCTGGAACCATAACCTCAAGACCTCAAGTGCTAAGCTACTCTCATCCTATGTTTTTCCTTTGTTCTGACTGTCTTTATAAGAAGCCACTCTAGCACAACTCTAATTGCCCCACGGGGATAAATAAAGTTTTCTGAATCTGAATCTGAATCTGAATGTGCTCAGTGATCCACGAATCATCAGTGACAGTGAAAGTCAGTGCAGGAGCGAGGATAGTAATTAGGTTAAGCAACAGTACTACTCTTGTGCTCATTAAAGCAGCAGGTCTCGTTCCTGTAGCGCAAACGACAAAATATGAAGCCGTGACTCATCTGCACTTGGCTGATGAACACATGAGAGACTAATGAATAGTCGCTGGCTTGTTTTCACTTCTTACACTTGAAGACTTCAAATGCAAAGCAGACGACTTTTAATTTTTGTGAATTGGGAGAATTTTTTTTTCTGGTTCAAGTTGAAGCTATTTCACTTTTTAGCACTATGCATTTGTTACAGTATTAATGTCCATGTGCATAAATAAAGTTCTAGTGATTGACAAAAATATTCAAAATAACTTTCCGTAACAAACCCTCTGCCTCCTTTTTGATGAACACTTGTGTCTAAATGCTACTGTATTTTATTGTTGGGGGACCTTAATACTTTTTGCAAGGCATTTGCAAACCCTTGTATGAAGCAATCAAAAGAATGCTAATTACTTCTATCCTCTCTATGGCATTTCACATTATATGTTAGCTTTAGGCTATTGGAAAGGTGTAGATTTTGGTGCTCATCTAAAATGCAATTGCTCGGGTGGCCCATTCTAGGCAGTAAATGTTTGCGTGTACGTTTGCATGCGTGTGTTTGTTTCCTGATCATCTGTGTTGATATTAATTAATTAAAGACATACAAGATAGACTGATGCATAGTCCACAGCCTTGAAACGTGAAGTTGTCATAACTGGTTTTAATAATAAGTGAACCAAGGGGACTGCAATTCTTCATTTGATAATGTGTGTGTGTGTGTGTGTGTGTGTGTGTGTGTGTGTGTGTGTGTGTGTGTGCGCGTGCGTGCGTGTGTGTGTGTGTGTATGTGTGCGGGCATGTCGTGGCAACACAGCGTGCCAAAGTGGTGCAGTGTGTGACCCTTGGAAACAAGGACAAAAATGAATGAGTTAATTTCTCGTATTGCAATCAAGTTCACAAATCAAGTCGATAATGGTGGCGAATTAAGAATTGGACGATGAAATCTGGTGAGCATCTATTCATGTGACCGAGTAAAAAAACAATCACACGCACACACAAAAAAGACGAAAATTCTGGAAGTTGCAATTACGCAAATCGGGTAACAACGGCAATTTCTATTATCTTTTTTTTTTCTCCGTGCATAACAATGAATGATCACAAGGTAAGCGAACAGATCGAGCAGGGCAAAAATAAAAAAACTTCGTTTTCCCACTCTTGACTGTACTAATACCGAAAACAGCCATGGACAAAGTGCTGTTTTATTTGAACGTTATGTTAAAAATTAATCACAATAATTTAGCGGCAGCCAAAGTCATGCAGCATTCAGTATTGTACCTTTATTTTTCGTTTTCCATTTTTCATTATGACAGAAAATATAGATTTCATATGGAAACTTGGCCTTATCAACAAAAACACAATGGTGAGAGTTACTGTTTTTCAATATTTATAATTACTTAGCATATTGTCACCATCCTAAAATAATGGCCAATCATTTTTTATATATACTGTATAGCCATTTCTTTTATATACATAGCCCCCATCCATTAGGAAAAAATGGCACATTGAAAACGTTGCATGACATTGTTACGTGAGGTGTTGCGTTTGTCCCCCTCAGTGGAAAAGTTTGTAGATCCCAGACATAAACCATTTAAAGGGGCTTCAGTACAGTAAATACAAAGTGAGATGCTACGCGGGCTCCCTCTAGTAGTACACATGGGAATCACAGCAGTTTGAAAGTTACATGTCAATGGAAATTACATTTGAAACGTGAAATACAATTAACCCTGGATAACCCAATAATCTTTTTCTTCTTTGGAAAATGATGAATTATACATTAAATGACTGCTATATGGTCGCTGAACACCAAAATATATGTTTTTTCAAATATTCAATGCTTTAATCCTAATTTAGGATTTGGGCCAAATCTGACCCTTTGGGATTTAGGGGCAGCATTTGAGTAGCAGAATTTATAGGGGCCAATTTTGACCCCGCGGGTTCTCCAGGGTTAAACATATAGTAATGAAAGAAAATATCCCATTAGCTGGTGACAGGAAAATGAAGATAGTAGGTGTGAAGGTAATTCGAAGTTGACCTTTACACACATTTGGGGTCAAATTTGACCGATTTTGACATTTGATAGCAATTCCTTCAATTTTCTAATTTTCTTACGTCACGAGGGTCGTGTTGGAGAGCCTATCCCAGCTAAACTTCAGGCATTAGACGGAGTACACCCTGAACTGGTTGCCAGCTAAACCTAATCCTTACCACCAAACCCTACCCCTCAACCCTATTACTTATTAGAATGCTTTACGTGCGTGACGTAGTTTTTCTAAATTTAGCATATTTAGCCAGCTCCTGATGTATTTGTTTTGGATTCATAACTAGGGTCATGTTTTCTTTAATTCAACTAGTTTTTGTCGACATGGAAATGACATTTTATGCCTGTTCGTCTTATCACTTGGGGCCTGACTAAGCTCTGTAAATTTACTTGTGTCCCTTTCAGATTTTTATTTGGCGAAAGCCTGCGTAAACGATTGTCTGAAGAGTGGCAACGTCAAGGCGGCACTAATGGCATCATAAAACACCAGAAAACGGTAAAGATTAACAAAATAAAATACATTACAAAATTAGTCGTGGTTACGTTTTAGAAGTTTAACAAATATTTTTTAATATATATACAGGTATATGAGTGATATAGATCTGTATTTTATAGTAAAATGCAACAACTATTCAAATATGCAATATTCAATAACCGGAAATGCTGTCCCTCTTCAAATCAGATGTTAGCTTGATTGTTAAACGTGAGTCAGGTGGTGGTTTATTTGTTTTTTTCGTCTCTCGGTTGAAAGGTTCATCTACGTATTGACGTCGCATCACCATAAACATGCCCGTGAGTTCTCTTGACATATTTAAAACATGATAAGACCTGGATGTGGAGCTTTTCTTTTGCATTAGCACGCCTCGGGGTTTAGTACTTAGCGGTGGCTTCGCTGCTAAGCTAGCAATTGATTGTTTTGACACGTAACACTTGTTCAATGTTTTCGAGAAATGTGGATTCATGTCGCCACAAATTGCCTGCGTTACAATTTAGAAAGCGGACTTTGTATTGGGCAAGTGGTCTGCTTTCGACACGCAAAATAGCCAAGTCACTGCAGCAGAATTGTATTTATAATAATCATTGTAAAATCCATCAATTATTTTGATAATCGCTCAATCGATTGTCATTCGTTTACTTAGAATGATCCAAACCAACATGGCGTTTCAGCCTCTAAATGATATTCAGATTTAAAAGTAATTATTTGGTTTATATCTATCTCTAAGAAAGTAGACTGATTTTGTCTTTAATCAAAATACATTTGCAAACGTCGGCATTTATTTGTTAAAATGACTATTTTATCAATTATTGAGGAAAAAATGTCGGTTTAATCTTTTAATTTAAAAAAACTTTATTTGCAGCCATAGTATGAGTAACCTGTAGTCGAGGTGCTCAGAAAAAAAGTCAATTAAGTAAGATAAATCGACCACAAAATAGATTTCCACAATTATTTTTTGCCCCAAAGCTTCTCTGGCACCAAGTTATGGCATTCACCCAGACATTTCCAGTGTACATAAAACTACATTGTACTCACCCTCGATTGGTGTTAAATTAATTGCACCAAATTCATCCGATCATTCGATTATTTTGTGGAGTAATCAGATAATTAATTTGAAAAAGATGACATAGTGACACATTTCGCCATGCACTGTAACTCAGTTGAACAAATGTTGGTGAGAACAACATTGGTCCCTCGCGTGTAATATCCTTTAATTGTTGTCCTTTTGTTTTTGTCTAATCAAAACCGTACCAAAACAATAATAATAACAAAAAGATTTACATACAAATTTACAAAATAAACAATTGAATCTAAATCTAAAAATTTCTGAGGGTGACAGTGCAATCTGGTCTGACCCTTTTATTCAATGTG
The DNA here is from genome assembly GCA_026261675.1 of Hippocampus mohnikei. NCBI lineage: Eukaryota > Metazoa > Chordata > Actinopteri > Syngnathiformes > Syngnathidae > Hippocampus > Hippocampus mohnikei. Next base: position 14,353,900 of record JAKGUB010000557.1, on the reverse strand, counting down.
CCGCTGCAACAAACCAAGAACCGATGACTTGTCACCAGTTGGAACACACGTTCAATAAAATGTTTGTAGTTTTATGAACCGGAGTTCTTGTGTAATGTGACAGAAACACGAGTTTGCTGTGGCCATGACGTGTGAAGGATGTTCCGGTGCTGTCAGCCGAATCCTCAGCAGGTTGGAAGGTGAGACTAAAGCCCATGCTGATATTGAACATTTTAACCGATTTTTCAAACGTAAAAGTCCAATGATCGGATGTCTTTGTACGATTATCCAGAGTGATTATACTGCAGGAAGATTTCCTGTTTCATCCCCAATCTGCTTGGGATAACGGATAAACCGACAAATTGTAAATATAAATAATAGGAAAAGTTTACACACCCCTGATAAAGTGCCAGGGTTTTCCATCCATCCATCTTCTACCGCTTATCCGGGGTCGGGTCACAGGGGCAGCCGCTTTAACAGGGAAGCCCAGACTTCCCTCTCCCCAGCCACTTCTTCCAGCTCTTCCCGGGGGATCCCGAGGCGTTCCCAGGCCAGCTGGGCGACAGTCTTAAATCATTAAAAAAAAAAATCCACTCACCATTAATCTGACCTGTAATTTGTAATGACTCAATTAAGAAAACGGAAAAGTAAATGACTGGAATTATGTGCTTGCAAAAGTATGCACACTCGCTTATAAAGTTGGTGAGGATGTGTTCAGAATTCACCAGTCACTTTGAAACACAATTTCGATGCAAGCCAGGACTCACCTGCCACCATTTAAAGTGCCTCTGATTAATCCCAAATAAAATTCAGATGTTCTGGTATGTGTGGATCACTCACGATCATCTTTTAGAACCGTGATGACCAAAGTGGTGTGTGTAAAAGAGTCACAGAATGAAATGTCCAAAATATGCATAATGTGACAGACATCATTTCACAAAATGTCCCAATGGTTGGTTTCATAGATGTCAAGTTTGAAATTGACCTCCCGAATCAGCTGGTGTGGATCGAGTCGGACAAGAACGCCGACATTCTGCTGGAGACGCTAAAGAAGTGCGGCAAACAGGTCACCTACAAGGGCATCAAATGAAAACAGGTAATGCTGCCATTGTTTGATTACATCATTTATTTCAACAAGTTCAACTTCTGTTAAATATATACTTCCATATAATGCAAAACGATGGGCTAACGGAATTTAGCATCAATGTTACAGTATTGACAAACTGAGCGCAAGCATACATTCTCTCTTCTCTTTGGGAAAGATGGTTCTTACACACGGGTGTTACGTTAGGGACCTTCTCTGCCTATCTTCCAGTAGAGCTCAGTGCTGCCTGCTTGGTTGTGGCACAAAATGGTACTGTACTCAAGGTGCAGATGTCTGATGTCTGTACTGTGGAAAAACAAAACAAGGTGGCTTAAAAATCTTCAAGTTTAAAAATAAAAATAAACTTAACATTAAGTCACACAATAAACATCACATAAAAAAATATCAAAACAGAGACTGAACCACATATCCACAGGGTCTCACGTAAGCTCTACCCAAAAAATGCATGTCCAGTGATGATATATGCTGCACTAACTGCATGTTCTGTTGTGTGTGTGTGTGTGTGTGTGTGTGTGTGTGTGTGTGTGTGTGTGTGTGTGTGTGTGTGTGTGTGTCACAGGGACGAGCCACTTTGTGTGGTGCCAAATGAAGGAATGAGCTTCAATTGCGGACATCATAGGATTAACTCTCAACGACATTCTTTTATTTAAATTGTGACTTGTACGTGATGCATTCCATGCTAACACCATCAAAGAGATGCCATTATATGCTGATTTTGTTTTTTAAACAGAACAGCAATTTTTACATCTTTTGATTTCTGTCCTTGACACCACAATTAATATCTAACACTAAAAACAAACCAAAAAAAACCCCAACCTTAAAAAACATCTTCACTCACTTTTGTAGCAATGAAAAAAATTGCATGCTACTCATGTACTGTACATTATCAATGCAATAAAGTTACAAACTTCAATGCTCATGTTTCGAGCAAGTTTTTTCAAGATTGACACCGATGAAAAAATATCCTATATATATATATATATATATGAATCAATTGATAAAATCTACTGAATTGCCCAGTCAAGGAAAACAATGCTTAATAATTATAGGCTGATTTTGGCTGGAAAATGCCATTGTTATACTATTAATGTGAGGCTAATTATTTTCCTAACTGTGTGTGTGTGTGTGTGTGTGTGTGTGTGTGTGTACGCACATTTTTAGTCGAAATCCATATTTTACACCAGCAGTAAGCACATTGGGCTCAGTTGCAATTGCGTTCATGTGCCGCCAGATAGCAGCAAAATTCTATCAAGCATAAACTTGAAATAATTCCCCCCCGAAATGTTTCCATACGTTATGCGCTGTTAATGTTGATTTTTTTTTTCAGTGGAGTGAGCTTAACATTGATTCAGCGCAAAAACATTTGAAGTTACATTTTCATGTTTTATCATTTAAAAAAATATAATTATATAAATCACGGCACATGCTCATATAAATGTCACCGGGGACGGTCGAGCTCATAAAGCTTTCTCTGTATTTAATTCACTTCAGGGACCATTATGATTGTTACTTTCCTAAATTAACTGGTAATTTAATGATTTTACTTTCCAAAACTACAATTTTGATCTGAATATAACCCTTGCCCCCTCAATTTAGTATCGTTTTACTTTCAGTGATCAGAGTGAATCATTCCTACTTTCCCAATTATTATTTTTCAAATTCCTTTCAGGGCTCATAACTAACTGTGCAAACTTAATACGTAAATGTAACTCTGTTTTGCAGTTTCCTCAGCAACTTTCAGGCATCATGAATAGTACACCAGTTATAATGAACACATCCTGCGTTATGACCTCTAAACAGCTTTTTAAAAGCATTAGGAGGCCGTAAATTATTAAATACAATTTGAAGGGGACTACATTTGCATGACTCAAAACTGCTTTTGCGATAAACCAATCAAATGCAGAGCACGAAGGAGGCGGCCAATCAGGAGCCTACTATGCATTTGGAGAGCAGCTGGTGGGTATGTCTTATCAGGAGCCTGATGGATGCGTGTCCGGGGCTTCTTGTGACAGGATGCAGAAAACGATGATTGAAGAGGCCCGCCGTTTATTCACGCGCGTCCCCACATGAACGCCGATCAAATTAGAGCTTTATGAGCTCGCCCGTCCACGCTGACATTTATATGAGCAAGCGCCGTGATTTATGTTTACGGCCCAGGCGCCGGCAATAAATAACAAATAAGTCAACAGTAAACAAAGTAGCCTGCAATTAGATCGGAAGGGAAAGCCACGCTGGCTGTTGAAGTTCAGGGGTCACAAACGCCTGCAAACCCTCCGCGCATAATTTTAAGATGATAACCATGATCCATGGACAAATAAATCATCAATTAATCCCTGAGAGCAGGAGACAGCTGCTCATTTCCTGTTTGCAGCTGTTGTCTGCAGAAAAAAGGTTTAGTGGCTTGTTTTTTTTCCCTCCAGTTTGGAAGTTTTTGACGTCAACATTAGCCTAACTTTTGGGGTATTTTGTGCCAAGACGTAACGTTGGAATCATTCTTGTGAGGGCTGAACGTTTTTGAAAAACAATCCATTGACGTTTTTTTTCTTCTTCACTCAGTATTGCGATGTAATATGTGATTATTTTTGCCATGTATGTTTTATTTTTTTGTGGATACACCCAAGCGATAAATTAATCTGTATGGTAAAACTAACTTACCGGTACTCAACATTTTGACACAGTGACAACATTCTGCCAAACAAGCACGAAGAGGAATTCTACCCCTCTCCGCTACTATTATGCCACCATTGTGTTTTTAAAATTGCATCGTAAGATAGTGAAATGTCAATTTGACTTTGATTTATTGTTAAGCCACAACTTCAGATGGTGCTTGATTGTCCCATGAAAATATTTGCCTTCGTCAGCTTCCTGTCGGCCGGTACACACACACACACAGACAGACACCCGGGCTGCTTCTGTTCCGATTTTGCCTTTTCCTCACAGAGGACGTCAAAAGCTCGACTATTGTATGATTTGTAAGATTCGACGGTTGTCTGGGGTGTGTTAAGCGTGAAATTGCACCAGTATTCGGGTCAGGCCCAAATTGAATAGTCATTAAAGAAAAAGGAATCCTAAAGTCGTACATTTTTTTCCTTTACTGTAGAAAGCATCAACTCACCCCCCCACCCCCCAACCCCAAAAGTAGCTGAGCAATAAATTCATTTTGCATTTCATAATGGCACATAGTACAGAACAGCCACTTGATGGCAGCAAAGTATAGCTTTATTGCTGATCATTTATTTCTTAGTTTAATTTATTTATTTATTTATTAGCAAGACCGAGGAAAAGTGAGGACGATTGTCATACTGAGGAGGAGGAAGAATGAGGATGAAGAGCATCCATAATGTATGTGCTCGCTGGGAGGAAGATGCAGACTGAGGCTAATGATGGCACATATGCTAGGTAGGGGGGGGGGGAACATCACAAATGACATATACACTCACCCACCCACACACACACACACACACATACACTCACCCACCCACACACACACACACTACTGGCCATCGTGACATCTCCTACAGATCTTACAATGAATCCAATTATTAATTGGTTATGAAGAAAAGTTTAATTATCAAAAAGTTGAACGTATTTATTCAAAGTTGATTGCTTGATATTCATTAGTCACCACATTAGGGACACCCACGCAAGCAAGACAAATAATAATAATAATAATAATAATACATTTTATTTATAAGCGCCTTTCAAGACACCCAAGGACACTTTACAATAACAAAAACCCTCTCCAATAGGAAGAAACCAGATAAACTCTCAGCTGTCATACATGTGCAAAGAGAACCACTATTATTTTTTTAAGTCTTGTGAAGTTAGTAACTTTTTAGTATTACTATTTTTTTTTCATTTAAGAAAAGTCTCAAGGGCCTACGCTTGATAGGACACAGGAAGTCTGCTAAATTGGTTCAAAGCCCTGCTTTTCAAGATCATTTTGGAAGTCAAAAGTTGAGCCCATGAAGCGTGTTGGAACTTGAAACGCATGTCTATCATGAGTAGACCCACAAAAAAAAAGTAAACGAACCATGCCTGAGAAGACACACAATCTGCAATTGTGTTTCATTTTGGCCATTTTTTAGTTTCTTTTGGTCATTTCTAGCTCTTTGAGATTTTGTCCGATTGCTACCAAATTTGACCCTTTATGAAAGGCAGATGGACGACATTCAATTGCGAATCATTTCACTTCATATCATTGCGTATATGAGGAGCATGGCTCTCCTTTGCTGAAATGGCCTTCCAGTTACCTGTATTGCATTACACATTCAAACTATACTTCTGCAAATTCTTTGAAGGACGACTTTTTTTTTTGTACCTCAGATCTCTTTGTCTTTGGCCCCAGTTTGATCTTGATTCTCCGCTTTAGGAACTTCCAAAGTTTTGGGCCTTATTAAAAAACTTTACTTCTTTTTTACGGTGCACGGACAACGTGGTCTTAAAGATGGAGGCGACAAAGGCGGCGGGATTAAAAGCACCTGAGCGAGGCGGGAAAAGCGAGCGAGCGAGCGAGCGCTAACTGGCTGCTAATGCCTTCCTGTTTAATCACAGCAGCCCCTCACCTTCGTGGAGAATATCTCACAGACGCTTGTCAGCGAGACTGCGGCAGAAAATTTACGATTTATCGAGCCACGCTGGATTTTGTGTAAACTGGGGTTAAAAGAAAACGGAAAATGTCGTTAATTGACACCAGGGAAGGATTGCTTCCCCACCGAGAGACGCCGTCTGTTGCATCCGCACTGATTAAAGAGCGTCATAGTAGTCTCGTTTGTTCTTGTAAGGAATCAAGTGTCATGCTCGGAACTGAAAGGTTGGGTTTTAACATTTGCGAAAATAAAAGAGATTTACTTTCAAGATTTGGTGGTGATAATTATGCACACACAAAATATGATTAATTCTATTGACTAGCGTAATGCAGTCTTTCTGTCAGTGTCAATCTTTTCACAGCGTCACAATCTGCAATTGCCACTTCAAACTATCATGGCAGGCTTCTTATGTATTTTCAGACAAAGCATTTTGAGACTTTTTCTGTGGTTTATCCATGATAGACATGTGGACCAAATGTCTTATGCTACATACAAGTGGCTTTGGGGCCAGAATATCTCACTGGGCACAAGTGAATTAATTGAGCCTCAAATTGATGCTTCAAACCAAAGTGGCTGACTTCCTATATCTTTTCAGGCATGTCTTCCCGGCAGTTTTTTTCATTTTTAGGTCAGCTCATGATAGAGATGGCCACCAAATTCCATGTTGCTAAATGAATCAGGACTTATAATTTCAGCTTCAGAGCAAAATCGCAAGATTACTCTTTTCAGGCATGACTTCTTCAGACTTTTTTTGTGGGTATTCTCATGACAGACCTCTGTACCAAATTTCACAATGTTAAGTGAAACAGATTTTCAGGGCATAATTTTGGGATTTCCATGAGTGGCCAAAATGGCGGCTTTGAATCAAAATGGCAGACTCACTGTGTTTCTTTGGGCATGGCTTCTTTAGACTTTCTTGTAGGGCTACTCATGATAGACATGCCGACCAATTTTCAATTGCTAAGTGTACCAGGTTTTGGGGGCTGAATTTTTAAAAATCAGAATGAGAATCAAAATGAGCCAAAAAACGGCTGCTTCAACTCAAAACGGTTGACTTCTTGTACATTTTTGGGCATGGCTATTTGAGACTTTTTTGTGGGGCTACTCATGTGAGACATCCATCCATCCACTTTCCAATCCGCTGATCCTCACAAGTGCCGGAGCCCATCCCAGCTAATCGCAGGGCACACAGAAGCGAACAACGATCCACACTCACACTCACACCTAAGGACAATTTTGAGTGTTCAATCAGCCTGCCATGCCTGTTTTTTGGAATGTGGGAGGAAACTGGAGTACCCGGAGAAAACCCACGCAGGCACGGGGAGAACATGCAAATTCCTCACAGGAAGGGCAGAGCTGGAATCGAACCCTGCACCTCTCCCTCAAGTTGTTTAATGTCTACCAAGTTTCATCTAGCTAAATTAAACGTGCTTTGTGGTCTGAATCTACCCAAATATCCAGGGGAGGCGGTGCTACTGAACCATTTTACTTGCAGAGCACGGGTCTGTGACCCAAAGTGACATTACTGCACTGTCACCGTAGCTGGAAGAGGACACCTGAGACGAGCCAAACTAAGCATAGTCGCTGTCATATCCCACAGTCCCCGAACACGTCGTGGCCTGACCCTGCAGGAAGAAAGTTCCCGCTGTAAAAAGTGTGTGGCGGGCCTTTTAAAGCCGCTGGAATGAATAATACAAAGGGGCCCTGAATTATTAATGCAGATTTTTGCACACAATCTGCGGCGGCCATTAGGGGGACGTGTGACGGATCTCATTTGATTTGGGCAGATTAGAGGGATGGGCCCACCTGCAGGGATTATTACGGTCAGATTATTCAATGTGTTTCAAACATACTGGGAATGGGGAGTTTCCAAACTGGGAGTCTGCGAGCCATACGGAAAGGATTCGCAAAAAAACAGCAACAAAATACTTTCTTTGTATGTTGTATCATTTTGCATATGCAGCCAGTAAAACCAACACCACAAACCAAAATATTGCATTGGAATGGATTACTAGCAAGACATACTGCGTAATCTTGATCTTTCCTGCATTTTAGAGGCAAAACATGAGATATGTGTTCCGAATGTCGCCTTTTTGTAAGTAAATGTGGTGCTCGAATGGAACTAAGTCACATTTAAAGAAAATAGCACTATATAATATGACAATTACACTCATGAAACCACAGGACCGGAAATCATTCTTTGCTGAGGATAAATAATATATACCGGTACCTGAAAGTATTGTTGTATTGTCTGCCTGGGTGTCACTGTTTGTGTTTAGTTATTTGCCGCTAAGAGTGTTATAGCACCGCTCCATACATGCTATTTGTTAGCCCGTCTATTGTGTTTCCCACGACTATGAACAAAAAACTAGCAAACTGTGTGGTTTTTTGTATTACGTATACTCTCTCTCTCTCTCTCTCTCTCTCTCTCTCTCTCTCTCTCTCTCTCTCTCTCTCTCTCTCTCATGTATCAAAATTGCTGGAGCCTATCCCAGCTGACCCTGAACTGGTCGCCAGTCAGTCGCAGGGCAGATATAGAGACAAACGACTATTCACACCCACATCTACACCATCACTGAGTGCGAACCTGTCCCACACTGCCCGCACACGTCCAGCGAGTGTACCACTACACCTTTAACAACATTATTATTATTATTATTATTATCAATTATTATTATATATTTATTATAAAAGTATGATATTGATGTATTTTAGTGTCAATATATAACATTATCAGGTCATTTTGTGAGCAAATACCATGTCACGTAAATATTGCATTCAAATGACAAACTGGGCAGTTTAATAACAATAAAATATAATCAGTAAAATGGCCTTTTTGAGAGCAGATTTTGTCTTTTCATGAGAAAATGTTGCATTTAACGGAAAATACGGGTGATTTCAACAAAAATCTGATATCTTACTATACTGTACTTTTTAAGGAAACAACTACAAATATAGGCGTTTGGCAAACAAGTGTTTTAGTGACAAATCTTTTATGTCCACGCATGTGTCGACCGTTTGTGAGCAAATCTGGTGTTTTAATTGCAAACTATTTCCTTTAAATAGGAAACCAAACGTCATGCTTCGAATAGCTTGCTTTTAAACAAATGGAGTGTTTAGTGACAAAACACAATGAAGTCCTTTTTTTAGTCCATTTCACTACAGTAATGGCAAAATATTACAGATAAGTGGAATCCTAGCTAGCCTATCAAATGCAGAATGCAAACTTTCTGTGAGCAAAAGTGTTTCAGTAGAAATATAGAGTGCGGTTTTCTATCACTTCCCTGTCCAAATGGATTAGTTAAATGACAATAGATAATGTTGTGAGGCAAATTTGGTGTCAGAGAAAAGAAGTGTAAGCCGCGAGATGAAAAATTAAGATTCCTTTTGCACACAGTCACATCAGACGGCTATTGATAGGAGTGCTCACACCCGCACAAGAATACATCTTTGCAGGCTGCGATATGACTCACATTCCAATCATTGCACGGAGCTGCTTGTCTCACTCAAATTTTCCATGCTCTAATTTGTTCACCAGAGGTTTGTTTTTTTTGTCCAGCCATCTAAAACAAATGGCAAAATCACGAGGGTGGGAATTCACATGCAAGGTGAGGACTTTGCTGATTTAGTTGTGTTCACACACACCTGCCGGACAACAACAATGATACTAAAAGTCAGAGTCTGAGCAGATGATAGCTAGCCAGCTAGCTAGCCTATTAGCTAGCCTATTAGCTAGTCTATTAGCTAGCCTGCTAGCTAGCCTGCTAGCTAGCTAGATTAATAGATAGATACATAGCGTGTAAAAAATATATCCACTTCGTCACCTATTATTCAAATTAAAATCATGGGCAGTTTAGCTAGAAAATACATATCGATCTAAAAATAAAAATGACGAATATCCACTTTGTCTGAAAATAAAATGCTTATAATGTAGGATATGTTCACATTACACGGAGCTGAAATTTGAAATTGATTGATTTAGTTTACATGAAGCTCAATGCAAATCACGCATTTTATGATAATTAGAATCATAAAATAACTAGGTACAAAAAAATATCCTCATAATAGTTAACATATTTTCTCCTCTTAGTAATTAAGATAAATTCACTTTACAACCCCATCCATCCATCCATCCATCCATCCATCCATCCATCCATCCATCCATCCATCCATCCATCCATCCATCCATCCATCCATCCATCCATCCATCCATCCATCCATCCATCCATCCATTTTCCAACCCGCTTATCCTCACAAGGGTTGCAAATGTGCTGGAGCCTATCCCAGCTGACTTCAGGCAGTAGGCGGGGACACCCTGAACCGGTTGCCAGCCAATCGCAGGGCACACATAGACAAACAAACATTCACACTCACAATCACACCTAGGAACAATTTAGAGAGTGTTCCGTTAGCCTGCCATGTATGTTTTTGGAATGTGAGATGAAACCGGAGCACCCGGAGAAAACCCACGCAGGTACTGTGAGAACATGCAACATAAGAAGGCCAGAGCCGGAATCGAACTCAGCACCTCTGCACTGTGAGGCTGCTCACCAGTTGCTCACCATGACCGCCAGTGTACAAGCTCACGACATAATTCTGTGTACTCATAGTTTTAATTACAAAAAGAAAATTGGGGGGGACTAATTTTAACCAGAATTTTTTAATATTAGTTTGAAAAAGAAAAATCTTTTTTTCCCAAAAGAACACTTAATTAATAAACATTTCAACACTTAATTGTGATTTATCATACATTAAAAAAAAGTATTCAACGTATTTTTCATAATTAACCATTGAGTTACAATAATTAATGCTGAATAATGTTTGCCTCTAAATGATAACCTAAAGTCAAAACCTTTTTGATGTTCCAGGAGGAGAAATAGGAGGTTGTTCCCTTTGAACCTGAACGTCTCCTCCTGATGATCTCCTCCTTGTCATCATAAAGCAGCTCTGATCACACAAGACGCCCCACAAATCATAGCAAGTAGGAGGAGGAGGAGGAGGGAGGAGAAGGAAGCTCCCCGGAGAGCAGCGAGGGGGAAAAAAAATAAGTCTGCAAAGCATCAATTAACATGTCAACTCTTCTCCCCAAACACCCCCTGTGGAGGATGTGAGGAGGAAGAGAAAAAAAAACATCTGCGATACGTTGAGAGGCTGGACTCCTAACGGGTGTCAGCCGTCAGCAACAGGGTGTTCAGGTGAAATATCTATATATATATATATATATATATATATATATATATATATATATATATATATATATATATATATATATATATATATATATATATATATGATGAAAAATGGAATAAATAAATCCACTAAAAGCCTGCAGGAGAGCTTCTACTCAATATTTGATGTTTTGAGAACCTTGGATTCAATTTGCACTCCCGGAACACTAAATTAGGTACACCTTTCAATGAGCTCAAATGGGAAAAAACAAACAATGGTACATTTTTTAAATCACGTGATAGCACTGTATTGGATAAAAAGTGTAATATTGAGAATTGAAAAAGAAATAAACAAGTACTGTCGGAGTCCCGTGACTTCTTAAAGAGGCGTGGCCTAATGAGTGACATTGAGAGCTGGAGTTGGGATGGTCGGTTCGTCTCCGCGTGAGTGTCTTGGCGTGAGGTGTTGCCTACAGCAGCTCCTTGCGAGTTTTGACCGTTTGTTTGATTTATTGAGCGGCTAAAAGTGCGAGTGTGGCTCTCCTCGCCCACGTGAGAGGGCAAGGAGAGCCGAGTCATCAGATGCATGAATCATTGAATTTCTTTCCACACCAACTCAGTCTCGTACGGTCGTAAAGCCTTGTCACAAGAACTGATGCAGCCTGCTCGGATTGGGACACAGAACGTCTTTTAAGACAGTCCAACTGTCCTGTTGCAACCGATTCAGTGCCGTGGGAATGAAATGACCTGCATGAATGGGAGCAGTCATAAGCTCGGCAGTCAAGGTCTCACTTACAAAGCTTCCCTGAACTGAGACAACGCTCCGAGAAAGTCCGCAACATTCTGACAGCGCAGCGTACAGCGAGAAGGCTTTCGAGTCAACAAAAGCGGCGGGTTGCATTGCGCAGACCGTGCGAGATGAAAGCGTCACTTCTAAAGGTTACACAAAAGCGCCGCGCCAATGTTCCTCTTGACACGCGCTGCCGCCGCCATTTCCTCAGATCAGTCAGAAACGCAAAAGCCGCCACGGCCGCCGCCCGCTTGGCTCTATCACAGGAAATCATCAGGCTTTAATAGTTTTTTAATGAGTTTGCAGAATGATGGCGGCGCGCACAGGTGCAGCGGCTCTATGCTCTCCAGTTTGGTGCTTACTTTATCTACTTATTTCTTGGTTATTTTTTGAGGTTTGCGCAACCGCTCTTACCTATAGTCATCAAGAACTTATTGACCTAGGTCGGAGATGCAATCTGTCCATTACCGGCGGTTTTCATCACAAATTCAACATCCCGGAAGGCATAGCGAGACCACCGGGCTCTCCGTGGATTACCAGCCCATTCAGGAAGCGGAGAAGGCGGCGAGAAAGGAAGCAAAAGCGAGGCTGCCGGTCGGGCTCAAATGCTAGGCTAAGGAAACAACCTTACAGGCCTGCATTGCCGAGTCTCTTCCTGTCCAACGCCAGATCCATCACCCACAAAATCGACGAACTGGAATTACAGTTGGCCACAAACAGCTTTGTGCGGAACTGCAGCGTTATTTTTATTACGGAGACCTGGCTGCACCCGCTGATCCCCGACGCGGCAGTCGAGCTAGCAGGCCGCACGCTTCACCGGCAGGACAGAAACAGCGACTCCGGTAAGAGCAGAGGTGGGGGACTTTGTGTTTACGTGCACAACGAGTGGTGTAGCAACAACAGGATCATCGACACGCATTGCTCACCTGACTTAGAGGTTCTGGCAGTTTTGTGCAGACCCTTTATCTTCCGAGGGAGTTTACGGTTGTTATTGTGCTCGCCGCTCTATATCCCACCCGATGCTAACGTTAGCACGGCCCTTAGCGCCTTGACCGCCAGTATAAACAAACTGCAGCTTGCTCACCCGGATGGAGTCTGTATTATCGCAGGCGATTTCAACCAAGCGTGCTTAAAGACTGTGCTTCCTAAATTCACCCAGTATGTGAAGTTCGCCACTAGAGGTGACAATACGTTGGACCGTGTTTATTCCAACATTAAACAGGCTTACAGAGCGACTCCTCCCACATCTCGCTGGATCTGATCATCTCTGCCTTCCCTCATCCCCACTTACACTCCTCTGCTGAAGAAGATGAAACCACAGAAAAAACAATAAAAACTTGGCCTGAGGGAGCCCTCTCTCAGCTACAGGACTGCTTCTCAAGGACTGAATGGGATTTATTCTACAACCACAACCTGCAGGAGTACACTGACACCGTACTCTCCTACATCAAAAACTGCATTGACACAGTCACGGTCAACAGAAAGGTCAGGGTTTCTCCAAACCAGAAACCCTGGATGAACAGAGAAGTCTATTCTCTTCTAAAGAACCGCAACACCGCCTTCAGGTCAGGGGACAGGGCCCTGTACAGCGCAGCCAGGTCAGACCTGAAAAGAGGCATCAGGGAGGCCAAAGCGGCCTATAAGAGGAAAATAGAGGACCACTTTGTTGCGAATGACCCCAGGAAGATGTGGCGGGGAATAAATCACATCACAAACTACAAAAACAGAAACAAGGTGAATGCTCGGACTGATGCCTCGCTGGCAGAGGAACTAAACAACTTCTTTGCCCGCTTTGAAGCAGCCAGAACCCCAGCAGACACTCCACAAACACCTCCCCCCAGAACTTCCACACTGACACTTCTGGAGCACGAAGTGAGACGTGTGCTCAAATCTGTGGACCCCAGGAAGGCGGCTGGCCCGGACGGCGTACCTGGCAAGGTACTAAGGGCATGTGCGGACCAACTGGCTGGAGTTTTCACCAGGATTTTCAACCAGTCTCTGTCACAGGCTATCATCCCATCCTGCCTCAAAACCTCCACCATCATCCCCGTCCTCAAAAAATCATCAGCCGACAGTATAAATGACTACAGGCCTGTTGCACTTACGCCTGTAGTCATGAAATGCTTTGAAAGACTGATATCACAGCACATCAGAGCCTGCCTGCCTCCTACTCTAGACCCTTACCAGTTTGCCTACAGAGCAAACCGGTCCACCGAAGACGCTTATAAACATAGCACTTCACACCGCTGAGTCACCTGGAGCACCCGAAACTACGTGAGAATGCTCTTCCTGGACTTCAGCTCAGCCTTCAACCACATCATCCCGGATATCCTGGTCCAAAATTGACTCACCTGGGCATCTCCACTTCCATCTGCCAGTGGGTTAAAATTTCCTAACGGACCGCCCACAATCCGTCAAACTGGGCCCCCACTCCTCCTCCACCATCACACTCAGCACCGGTTCTCTCAAGGATGTGTACTGAGCCCCTGTTGTTCACTCTCTACACAATTGACTGCTCTCCGACCCATCTCTCAAACTCCATAATTAAGTTTATGGACGATACGACCGTGGTCGGACTCATCTCAGGGGGGAATGAGTCTGACTATAGAGACGAGGTAAACCGACTGACAGCGTGGTGTTCAGAAAACAACCTGCCACTGAACACCACAAAAACAAAAGAGATCATACTGGACTTCAGGAAGAGACGAGCAGACCCAGCGCCGCTTTACATTCATGGAGAATGTGTGGAAAGGGTGAGCTCCACTCGGTTCTTGGGTGTGCAGCTCTCTGCGGACCTATCCTGGACGGCCAACACCATGGCGGTGGTGAAGAAAGCCCAGCAGCGACTCCACTTCCTGAGGGTGCTCAGGAGGAACAACCTGGAGGAGAAGCTGCTGGTGATGTTCTACAGAGCAACCATCGAGAGCACCCTAACGTATTGTATTACAGCATGGTATGCGAGGTGCTCAGCAGCAGACAGGAAAGCGCTGCAGAGGGTGATTAACATGGCCCAGAAGGTCACAGGCTGCTCTCTGCCCAGCCTGGAGGACATTGCCAGCTCACGGTACCTCAGCAGAGCTGCCAACATCATCAAGGATGCATCCCACCCCTGCAATCACCTGTTTGTTATGTTACCCTCAGGCCGGCGTTATAGATCACACAAAACCCGAACAAGCAGATTCAGAGACAGTTTTTTCCCCAGAGCTATTACTGCAATAAACAATCACAGAATATAATAAACCACTGCATCTAAACCCATACTCACCTACCTCACTTAGGCAATAAATGAGCCAGTCATTCAAGTGCAATATGTGTCCTGCGTGCGAGAAAAGCCTCAGTCCACACTACCTCTACTGTTGCTGTTGTTGTTGTTGTTGAATATTGTATTTATAAACCGTCATTTTATTTATTTATTGATTTTATCCTATTTTATTCTCTTTTTATTTATCAAATGCACTAAGGAGTAGCACCCAAATTTCGTTGTATGCTATACAATGACAATAAAGGCGATTCTGATTCTGATTCTGAGAATGCACTCTGGCGACAGGCCGTGCGCGCCAGAGCCAGGCTGAATAATGTATAAGGGCAGAGGTAGCGCTAATGAAAAGATGATGAGAGGCATTCCTGAGAGACGGAATGAACGGTCGGCAGGACGGCGCACGCTAAAAGTTGAATGAAAGCACCAATTAATCTTTGTGTGCTTACAGGAGAAATTAAACAAAAGGCTCTGGAAAAAAAAAACACGGCAAGCGCAGGTTGAAGGAAAGAGCTGGAAAGCGAGCGCTCAGGTGAACAAAGAGATTCCGCAATCGTTTTTAATGATTGCAGTTTTCTTTAAAAAGTTTGGGAAGAAAGCAAAGAAAAAAAGTCAAAAGCCAAACTTTGTCAAACAAAGAAACTTGAAACACTCCCGGTTTTAAGATCTTTCAAAAGCAGGTTCATGCTTCCTTAAGACACCAAGGAACCGCGTGAAAGTAACACCATTAAGAAAATACGCATCGATAAAAGGAAATAACACCTACTAAGAACACTGAGCATCGTCTTGCATCAGCGACCTGCCGGAAAATCCGGACCTCGAAGCACTCTGAAAGTTACAATTTGTTCGGATTTGGTGACGGCAGATTGGCGCTTCCGAATGGTGCAAAGGAACCACGTGAACGTAGCAACTGTTAAAAAAATGACATGTCAATAAAGACGACCCAACAGCCACGAGGAACCAAAAACGCTCTTCGTGGTTTCCATGGCTTCAGATATAGGTTGCTGTCTTTTCAGCAATCCGGTTATTCACATTTGCCTTTTTATGTGACCGGACAGTGAAGTCGTACAACTCTCCGAGGATGCATGTTTTTGATGTGAGTGGGGGTGAATCGTTACTGGCTTTGTTATGACCAACCAATTATCTTCGATTTGATTACAGTCCCGCAATAAACGGAGTAGAGTTCCTTCATCAGCATTGCATTTTACGGCATCGACTGTCATCATTCAGGCCCATTTTATGGAGCTGTGATGGGGTGTCATAAAATTCTGTTTAGAATCTTTCGCTTTCTCCCATTTTGTCCCTTCTTCCGACTGCTCGCTCCTCCATCGCTCTCTGTCACCCTGGTCGAGGCAGAATAGCCGCCCGGCAGCGAGGACTGCTCAACCCGTGCGGCGCGCGGGGTTCTGCCGCAAGATTTCACAAGTGGCCGAGACTTTGCGGCGATTGCAAATTTGAATCCCGTTTGCATGACGATGTGGCAATGTTTCAAATTGCAGCCAATCAAAATGCAGGGAAGCTTTCACACAGGCGAAAAAATCAATGCCTCCAAGTGATAAAAATACAGTATACAAAATGCACATATTTATTTTATTTTACAACTATACTGAACCATATTTATCATTTCAAACAGCTGTCCAAAATTCCCAGAGATCCCTGATTTTTAAAAAATGGAATAGTGGATCAGTTATGCCGAGTGGCTGATCTTGGACGAGGAAATTATAATCTGCCCAATCGCCTGTCAGTCACGATGAGTCTCGCTGACATGATGTGAAACACGCAAGAAAAGGCAAAATTTAGCAAAATGAGATTAATGTTAAAATGACTAACTTTTCTTTTTTTCATGATTATTATTATTATTTTTTAAATCAAAGCCAGGCAAAAATTCGTGTCCCGTCGGAGTTGCGTGGCAGCTTGCCACCTCATCCCATCAGTGAAGTAACATCGACCCTGACACTGCGTCCCGTTCCTCAGTCATAGGAGACTTCCCCGCTGCTTCAGAGGATGAATTCGGTGGATGCGGCGATGCCCACCTGAGCACCTGTTGCAGGCACTCTTCTCTCTACGGGCTCTACGATTTTACTCCAAATCTTGATGCCGATGCAGAAAGTTACATAACAGCAATCGGCGATGAAAAAGACTCATAAATAGCTTTGCTGAGCGCAAGTCCTGTAAAATGAACTTGCATCGTGTGAGTACAGATTGAAGTGGAAATTACCGAGATTGAAATCTATAGGAAAGTACCTGTAACCTTTGAAACAGCTTCAAAGGTTGTAAAACAAAATATCATGGATTGGAATGCTTTTTGTGAAATTGTTAATGTTCAATAAATGAATCACATTAAAATTGGACACCTTGTTCTCTCGAGTGGCTATGCGTATGTGCGTGGGGGGGTTGGGGGTGGGGGAGGGTGCTCCGTTGTCTAGTGCTTGCTTATGCGGGGTTCACCTATGTTCAGTTGAGACACTACCGGTAAATGTAAATTAAGAAGTGTAGTTCTAGGCCCGTACTGCTCTTAGATCACTTCTGTTGTGATTTGGCACCATATGAATCAATTGTACTGAACAGACAACCAAATCAAGAATCAGGGAGCTGTATGACACTCTCTCTCCCATTGGAGACTTTCTGACGCTAGGAAGCTTCTGGAAATGAGGAAGCAGTAAGACACCCGGAACACACGCTAAGTCTCTTCACCCAGGAAATAGACTGTGACCGTCAGTCATGAGTTGAGCGCTAGTTGTTTTGAACCATCCCGGCGTTCAAACATTTATCCCCTTCTACGTTTTAAATCCATCCTAAAAATCCTCTAAAGGTTTCATACAGAGCTTTCGTTCGTTTTGTATGTGGCCCCTAAAAAAAAAAAAAAAAATCTCAGCAGGTCAGGACTGGTGTTTGCATCATTCCGCCAGAGTTTAATATGAGCAAAATGAAAGTTTTTAGTCTCTGTCTCTGGGAGAGAAAATGTGACGGAAAACCTTCCCGTCTCGTCTGGTGGCAGCCAGATTAGCCTCATGCTAATTTCCACTTGAATCCTGAGCTGATTTAGCATCCGCACAGACGGCGCAGGTGGAGCGTCGACACACTCTGGATAAATCCAGCTGGCTTAGTGTTAATATTGTTCTCTGTGACTTATCCTCCATCACTCTGGCCCGCTGCTTGGATGAGGCGGCTGCCGCGGCCCCGGCGGCCCGGCAGGCATCGCTACTGCTGCCGCCATCTTTTATTATTTATGAATCTGATTAATAATCTGCCGTCCTGCTGCAGGAGAGAATAAGATCCATAACTGCACCCAGAAAAAAGCGGCGGCTGGTAATTCCAACCTCTGTGTGCACCAACGAAAAGAAAAAAAAAAGAAGAATATGAGTCTCCAAAATCCCAGAGTCAACTTGTTGTAGTTGACTTTTCATGGGGGTTAAATTGCATGGGCCACAGGTTAAACACTGGTGGGCAGGAGGTGGACCGACACGCTGCTTTAGAGAGAAAAAGAGAAAAAAAAAACCCCAGCAACAACAGTGAGAGGCCGTGAATTTCATTACCTGGAAAGAGATACTCGCATAAATATAATTTGGATAATTTTGAGCTTCTGAACAAAGTCGACGAAACACAAACACGAACTCGTACCCCTAACACTTTCCCAAAGTCCATACCAAAAATCAGCAAAACCTTAAACCTAACCTCAAATCTTGGTATCAAGGTCAGCAAAACACGAACAATGCACCCAAACCCTGAATTAGGAATTTTCAAACTGACTAGGAAAAGTCCACCAGAACGCTACTTGAATTCAGAATTTCCAACCCAAAACTAATAATTTTCAACTCTTCACTAGGAATGGTGCAATTTGGAACACTAACCGAATTCAGAGTTTGCACGAGTTAAACTCTAAACTGGGATTTTTCAACCTTTAATGAGTAAAAGATGCTATGGAACACTACTCGTATTCAGAGTTCGCACAAGTTGGCGAGGAGCCCGAACCTGAAATCCAAAACCAAGAATGTAACCTTAACTATAAACTGACACATCAGACATCCCCTCGTCCAAACGCTGTCTATCAAATCGGATTTTAAATGTAATTTTCCACTCTGCCTCACTTTTCTTCTATGCGAGATATACATGCACTCGCGTCTGACAATGAGGCACTCTATAGTGGCCAAGCCAATGCAAAGCTCCTGTCCAGATGCTTGCTGTCAAATTGGACTTTAAAAAAACCCAATCTCCTCACTCTTACATCTATCAACTTGATGTGCGCACACTAGTGACCGACAATGAGGCACTCTAAAGCATCCAAACCAATTGCCTTAAATTAGTTTGACAAATTTGGGGTCTTTTTTCAACGATCTCATATACAAACTGTACACTTAAGTTCAGTCCAACAAGTTTGATTGTTTTTCTCTGCTCCTTTTGACCCGTGGTAATATATGTTAATCCCGTGTGTAACTGTAGGGAGGTTTTATGCCAATTATTCAAATCAACCTTTGAATAACCTGAGAGGCCGAGCAGAATGAACCTTATCCTTTGTACGCTGGTTAAACATTTTAAAGCGCGCCGAGTGTTTGCAGCCCACTTGTCGGCGGGGCCGAGCCCTCCGACCGCGTGAAAGACTGGCGGCTGTTGTGATAAGAGTGGCGGCAGTTGGGGGTGGTTCAAAGGTGGAGAGCGGCAGGCCATGCAAATGAGCGCCGCTCTTTGCACCTGGCATCTGATAAGCGTGACGCTAATCCTTCACCTCCGCTCCGCCACTTCCTTTTTTTTCTTTTTTTTGGTGATATCTCTCAACCTTTCTCGACGTCGCTTCATTTGCTTCGCATCTCGTGTCGTATGTTCTTCCTGACACGCAGCTATTTTATTCCTGTTCCAACTAAAACGCTTGACACGTTTATTAGATGGAACGCAGATATTCTAATGTAACATTATGACGTCATATTTAAATGTCTATACACTGCCAACCCATGCTGCAAGCCCTCGTTTGAAAACCTAACCCAGTCTTAAAAGTTTACATCAAAACTGTCTTGAAACCCTACTTTAAACTCCGAACCCTTATTTGAAACCTTAATCCAATTTTAAAATCCCATTTTGAGCCCCTAACCATTGTTTGAATCGTTCACCCTGGCTTGAAACTCGACTTTGAAAAACTATTCATTTAAAACCGTTCTCTTAACGCTTGGTTTGAAGCCCTATTGGAAATATCTTCATACTTTTCCCCCCAAGCATCAAGACCGTTTTAAAACACTGAATTTCAACTCTGACCCTGGCTTGAATCCATTTTGAGCCACTTACACTGGGTTGAAAGCTAACATTGAAACCCTAAACCACATTAAAATCCAATTTTTGAAGCACTAACCCTTGTTCGAAACTCTGAAACTCTATTCTAACACCCCAATAATTTGAAAAGCCAACCTTGCTTACAACAAAACCTTAAATTTAATCCCTAGCCAAGACCTGAAATGCCCATTGGAATACCTACCCGTCTCAAAAACCTTCTTTCCACCCTCAATCCTTCAAATGCGACCTTCGGCTTGAAACCCTACTTCTTTTATCCGGTCCAGCCAAAAATATGATGACAAAGAGTCTCAAAATCATTCGGAAATATACCGAGCTGAGAGTGGTCACATTTAGTAAAGGGGAGATGTTAAATCTTGCTTCCTGCAGATAAGGGCGTAGCTGTGCATATATTCAACAATCTATGAGGCAGGAAATTAAAGCGAGCCATTTTCTTCAGTCCTCCTCCTCCTTTTTTTCCCCTCTCTTTCTTCCTGCTGCCGCATGCGAATCACACTCATGAATCTCAAACAGCACGTTTGCGTCGAACCTCCTGTGTCTGAATCACTTTGAACAATTTGCCTTTGATGGTGCTAATATCGGCTCTGACCCGAATCCTGTTTGGACCCTGGGCAGGTAGATGACACGCTTTCTCTTCTTCACGCCGTCAATTAACTGCCGCTGCTGCAAAATAAGAAACAACAGCGAGCCGGCGATCTCCCCCCAAATGGCTGTTTCAAAACAAAATGGACGACTGACTGTTTTCTTTGACACGTTGAGTCGGGTGTATGTTAACCTCCATGGCAGAGGCTCCGGCAAACTCCTGAGACCGATTTACCGAACCCAGGTTAAGAATCACTGGGCAAGTCAAATTGACCCCAAAATTTCTGTTTTGAAAGAAAATCTCTGATCAAGGTTGGGTCCTTGAGAGGTTTTCATGTTTTCTGTTATGATAGACACGTTCACCAAACTTCATGCTAATCGGCCAACGTTGAATTTGAGGCAGATTTGTTTTTTTTACAAACGTTTTAAGCAGTGTATGTCATCAGAATAGTTTAATTGGAAATGAATAATATTTTGTTTCAACTTCAAGGCAAAGAGGACATTTATTTGTTTTATGTACATTATTTATTCACGTTGTGAAATATTTCTTTTGTAAAATTAAGTTTCGTGATTTAGATTTTATCGCTATTATCGCGAGACTTGAGCTGTGGTAAGGTGGTTTTGCCCAAACACGTACAGACGCTTGAACGCAAGACATACGAAGAGCAGAAGCTATAAGGACTGTTCGCTAGCTGTTGAAGGTATTTTGTGATTTATTTGGCTGTGTATATGAAACTAAATGCAAGACATGATTGTAATTGTTATATTTTGTCATGTAGAAACCGAAAGTGTATTTTTGTTGCCCAAGACCTCCGAAGTGGCAGGTGGCAATGAGATTAGCTTTAGCCCACATTTTTCTATTAGCCTCGTATATTGTACAGTATCTCTATTGTAAATTGCTGAATATATTTTATTTTACCAACAGTTTTCATGGTGTTGGTGTACTAAGGCAACCCTAAAGACACAATTAAACACCCGTCATTTGGAAACCGTGCCCTGGTTTTGTTACTTTGGAGCTACACAGTGCTACTGAGTGAATTTTGAGGGGTTGTGTTGAAATCCTGAAATTTTCCCACAGATACACAGGCTTGCCGAAATTGCTTTGTTTTTGATCATGATGAGAGTTCCCCCCCAAAAACTACAGCAAAAACTCCATGAGGGCCTGTGCTATTATATTAACAACAATCACAATAATCATTATTATAATAGGAATACAAATACAGGCTTCTCTCTCTGTGCGTGACATGACAGCCAGCCAATAAAGAACCGTTTTGGCCAGGCAGCGCCCGCGCTAAACTCCAGGAAAGCGGCTCACCTCCGCTGATGCATCGCATGACAAAGTGGCTGCTTAATCATAAATGTGTTGCCATTTTACAGCACCGGCGAAGGTGACATGGGCGGACTGCAAGAAGAAGGCGAAATAGGCGGCGGCGGCATGTTATAAAGACCGCACGAGTCAAGCGTGTAGCGCATAAATCACATGCCTGTGTCAGAGCATTACTCATGGAAATGTCTGGCTTTTTGTGTGTGTGTGTGTGTGTGTGTGTGTGTGTGTGTGTGTGTGTGTGTGTGTGTGTGTGTGTGTGTGTGTGTGTGTGTGTGTGTGTGAAAAATCCCATCCTGCTATTAGTGGAAAATCATCCACAAGTAATCTTGGTAATTGTCATTTACAAGCCAGTGAACAGTGCTCATTAATGCCACTTTAATTAAACATACAATCCTGCCATAAAACCCTATCCCGGGCTTGAAACCCGAATTTGAAACTGCAACCATTTTTTTGGACACTGAACACTGGCTTTATCTGTCCCTATCCCTCTATTGAAACCCCAATTTGAAATCACGACATCTGTCTTGAAACCCTAATTTGAAATCCTAACATTGGCTTGAAACATGAATTTGAAATCCTAACCCTACCTTGAAATGTAATTTTGAAAGCAAAACAACTAATTAAAAAAAAACAAACATCTGTTGCTTGAAACACTAACCCTTGTTTGAAGCATCAACGTATCCTTTAAGTCTTCATTTGAAACCCACATTTAAAACTCTAAGGACTGTCTTGAAACCTTAATTTAAAACCCTAAATATAATTTGAAACCCAAATCCAGTTTTGAAATTTCAGACCCTAAACCTGTACTGCATTGAATCCCATTTTGAAACACAAACTCTCCCTTAAAGCTCCAATTGGAAACCCTATCAGTTGTTGAAACCATAAACCAGATTTGGACACCTAACTTGAAACACTAATTAAGACCGAACAATTGTTTGATCTACTATTTCAAGTTTGAGTCACTATTTTGAAACACCAACCCTTGTGTGAAAACCAGACCGTCTCCTGAAATCCCAATTCAAAACCCTAAACCTGTCTTGAAATGACAATCTGAGACCCGAACTCTTATTGAAAACATTAGCTTGTCACTAAAACTCCAATTTTGAAACCTGAAACCCAGGCTCAAAACACAACATTGAAAACCCAGTAAATAGCAAATAGTCATTTGGAACCCTAATACAGATTTGAACCTTTAATTTGAAACCCTAAACCTGTGTTGAAACCATTTCAATCTCAAACTCTATCCTGCAACTCTAATTTGTATCCATATCTGTCTTTAAACCTTAATTTAAAACTCTCGCCAAGGCTTCAAAACTTGGTTTGAAACCCTAATCCATATTTGAATTTTTAATTTGAGACCCTAACCCTGTCTTGGAATCTCTGAAACCTTAATTTGAAACTTGAACTTTTTCTTGAAACCCTATTCCACACTTAAAAACAGTATCCATCTGTGAAACATCTCTGAAACCCTGGCTGTCTCACCGTTGCGCGAGGATCAAGTGGCTGCTGAATCCCAAACCTGTCGCCGTTTCACAGCGGCGCAATATTCATGCAAATGGAAACGGGTGTCATTTTCCCCAAAAGTGGCATCCTTTTATTGGAATCCTCACAAAGCGCCGTTACCCACCAAATTCAAGTCAATATACCAGCAAATGAACTGTGCTCATAAAAGCCACCGTGTCAAATTAGATTAAACATGCAAGGCATTAGCCGGCCTACCTGTAGAGGCATTTTCATTTTCACGCCATTACGTGGCAATTATGAGTTATTATTTGTTAATTTTCTTGCCGCGGCTAAACCAACAAAGCCAGCAGGACTAACAAGCAAGCAAACAAACGTGTTGAAACACACAAATGAGGCACAGGTGGGCAGGCAGGAGGCTAATTGGACACTCGGAAAAAAGGGCAAAAAAAGAGGAGAGGACACAGCTGGCTAGTGCGAGAGGGCAAGAGTGGAGGAAGACACAGGAAGGCCACCATTTTGGTTTTAAGTAAGATCAAATATGTCAGTTGGAGCAACTTACTTTCAAAAATAAAATAAAAAAAAAGCAGCCCAGCCAAATTGGCTCCTCATCATACAATTTATATATCAGTCATGAGTAGACCCACAAAAGAAATCTCAATAGGCCATTCCAGGAATGACATAAGAAGGCTGTGCTGTAATTATGCTTTAAAGGGTCCGTTTTACTCTCATTTGCACCAGTTGCGCCAACTTGATCATAAATTCATATTTAGAAGCCAGTTTCACATTTGGTAGACTGGTCTATCTTGAGTAGAATCACAAAATGTCTCAAGAACCCATGTTTGAAGCAATTCCAAAGGATGTCTGCCATTTTGTTTTGAAATGGCTCAATTGACGCAAATATAGACGGCATGAAATTGAGAACCTTTGTCTATCGAGCAAAGATACTCAAAAAAAATCTTCAGGAGATGTGCCAAAAAAGACAAAGAAGTCTACCAAATGTGAACCTCATATCCTAGACAAATGGACAAGATTGAAAAGTTAAACAATTTGTTTTGGTGCCACTACATGTCAGCGGCACATTAGAAAACTTGCACTGAAAAACGCATAACGCTAACAAATCAAGGGAAAACACATAACCTCCCTTCTGAAACTCTGATTCCTATCAAACGCGCCACATTTCATGTTCCACTGGGCTGGCTCAGGCCTTCGGGCCTCCAGTTTGACACCTGTGCTTTAGCTTAGCCTCAGTGAAAAAAGAAAACAAACAAAAAAAAACACAAACAAGAGCGGCACTCTAATTGGCCGCCTTTAATTAGCCAGCTAAGGTCTTCCGTCCCTGTGGTCTGAGCACAGTTGAAGACTTGTCGGAATGAGGCCTCTCCTCAGCGCTAGGAACTCCTGATTGGGCCCTCAGCTTTTTTTTTCGCCGACATTGCATATGTTTGGTTCCACCGAAAATGGCAAGCAATCTTTTGCTCGGCGTGTGTGTGTGTGTGTGTGTGTGTGTGTGTTGTTTCCAGGTAACAGAGCCCCTCTGAGCCATTTGGAAAGCCTGTTGTTTGTTTTCTTTCAACGCTACCACTTGCCCTCAGTGGGCCGCTAAAATGAGCACTCTCTAATTTAACTTATTTGATTTAGCGGGCAAATTAAATGCCCTCGTCACTTCGCGCTTCTCTGCATGGCGGAAGCATTAGCGCCCTGTGTTTGCTTTGATTTTTTTTCTTCCTTTTTTTTCTGAAAAGCAATCATTTCTCCCAAAGTGCATCTCTGTAACCGCATTTGCTCTGATTAGTGTCGTAAAAGACGTCTCGCCGATTGGCCTTTCCGAGAAATAGCCGAGCGACATGAGCGCACTTGGGTCAATCGTGGCGGGTGTGTTTTTTTTTTTTGTGTGTGTCCTTGCCGCAGTGATGAGAAACAGCTTCTCATTTTGCAGAGGCGGGAATGAACACTCAGCCTCCAGCGTGATTATTTTTGTTTTCATGTGGGGATTGACAATGCGGCTCACATTTATGGTCAACGTGCATCTTTAGACTTCAATACAGCATTATTGCAGCGATATATTTCTGCCAGAAGAGAGGATATGACTTTCATCCCACGCATGATGTTTGGTCATGTTTAAGTGTCGTCCAGCTGGCTATAAGTCAAGGTTTTAAAATTTGGTCGTGATCGGACAAAGTCACCGGTTGGAATTTGTATTTGAAGGGCCTCTGGAAATGGACAAACTGCCGAAAATCGTTGTCTCAAACCAAAATGGGAGACTTCTTTTTCAGGCTTGCTTCTCGTGATAGACATTGCTGCCAGATAGCATGTGGCTAAGTCAAACGGGCTGCGGGGGATGACTTTTCAGAACGAATTGAAGGGAGCAAGCTTCCCTGTAAAATCGTCACTTCATACCAAAACGGTAGTCACAATTTTTTAGTCATCTTTTGAGGGTTCCTGTGGTCCCAATCTTGATAAAATGCCCACTAAATTTGATTTTGCAAAGTGTAACTGGCTTTGATGAGGGCTGAATTTTCAAGCTCAGCGAAAAGACTTGTCATGTTTTGCGGTGGGTCATCAAAATTTGCTGCCATGTGCTCTCCAAATCCAATTAAAATAAACTCAAACTCTTCATAATGTAGCATTAGCGATCTATTTATATATTTGGACCAATTTGTCTTTGAAGCGTCCCTGGAAATGACAAATCATGCCAAAAGTTGTTGCTTCATACCAAAAACTGTGTTTTCATTTGGCTGCGGGTGAGCAAGGACCCTTAGAAAATGGCCGCTTCAAACAAAATGGCAGACCCTCTGTAACTTTTCACGCTTGGCTACATGAGATGATTTTTTTTTTGTAGGTCTCCTTATGCCTGCCGAATTACATGATGTTAAATCTAACTGGCTTTTAGAACTGAATTTTCAAACTCAAACTTATTCGAGTTTTGTGTATTACGTGGAGTAAGAAACATTGGCGATATGCTACATCCACATGACATGACAAAAACTCAAATTCTTTGCAATTTAGCATTGGTCATTTCATTGGGATTTTTTTTTTAAATTTGGCAGTTGTTGATCACAATCTCTTAGAGGAGTTCAATTTTGAAGAAGTCCGTGAATTTGTCAAAAGACCCTAAAATGGGTTCTGCTCATGCTAGACATGCCCGACAAAATTTCATGTTGCTTCAAGAAACTGGCTTCTGGGCTGAATTTCAGACTGAAATTGTATGTGGTCTTCCTGTATCTTATCAGGCATGACATCTTGAGACGTTTTTTTTTTTGTGGCTATACTCATGGTAGACATACTGAATTTCATGTTGCACGGTATCACTGGCTTCGGGGCTGTGAAATGTAATGTTTTTCCGGCATCATCAGTGGTACTATTCAAAAAATGTGGTTGAATGTTAATGAAGCCACCTCCATCTCCTCTGCCATTAGAGGCTCCTGGCGACACTGATGCATGCTGGGAGAGGTGAGCGGGCGTGACGCGGGCCTGGCAGGCAGGCTTTAATGCAGCTCTCAGGCGTCCTCCTTCAGCCCCCCCCGCCCCCCACTAGGCCCCCCTAACCCCACTACTCTGCCACAGACGAGATTAAACGAGTTTTCAATGAGGAGGCCCATCACCCTGGCAACATCAGGCATGAATTACATGATGTGAGAATGTTGGTGTCAAAGTGGGCAGGTCACGCCCACAAATTCATCAGCCAATCAGGAGCAGAGAAGCAATCACATAGCTGTATTTCACATCGAAGCAAGTAACGGCAAGTGATTTCTCAAGTACGGCGGCGGTGCGAGTACGTTTCACTTCAGACCCCAAAGCCAGAGTGACTTTTGAGCTCAAGTTTGGTCGATAAGTCTCATGAGTAGTCCAACAAAAAAGTCTCAAGAAGCCATACTCAAAGAGGTTTTCCATTTTGGGTTGAAGTGACTCAATTGTGGCCAACCAGATAAAAATAAAAAAATCAGCCCCAGAAGCTAGTTTGACTTCGCAATATGAAATTTGGCAGGGATGTGTACCATGAGTCCCAAGAAGCAATGCCGAAAAAGACGATGGGAGTTCGGTCATTTTATCTGAAGCACTTGAGTTAAGTTTTGACCATTTCCACCATCCGCTCAGAGACAAACTCGTCCTAGTTTTTGCAAATGTGTATTGAAAGTTATCTGCAGTTATAAGAGGCGGCAAGTGGGTCTAAGCTTCAACAAAGTAATTCCAGATCATTTCCTTTTAGGAAAAGTTGTTGTTTTCCCCCCATTATCTTGCATACATGTGTCTTCTTCCCTCGAGTATGATTTTCTGTCTTCCTTCCGCAGCGAGGAAGTAAATTTAGAACGCTGCAGTTGGGATTGGATTCCTGAAGAGAAAAAAGGCAAAGTTGCTTTTATAGGACAAGCACTCCATGATGCTCCCGCAGGCAAAGAAGCCAGCCTGCAGGCTTTGACTTATGAGGCGGCTGCGGCGTCCTCCTCCCATGATGCTTTGCTGCTCGGCGGAGAGGGGCCGGACGGGAGGGTCCAGGGAGACCAGTTAGTGAAGCCAAGTGACCCGCACCTCGGCCCATTAAAAGTTTGCATCGCAGCTTGTGGCTGAACAACAACAACAACAACAACTGTGGACGAGGGAGGGCTGCTGGCCGGCTGCCTGAACGCCGTCCTGAGAGGCCACATTGGGAAAAACAAAGCGGGGCCACTGGAGTCCCCCAGGAGTCCATCTGCAGTCCCTTCAGGAGCCAAGAACAAGAAACCACAAAGACTAAACACAACTTCACCAAAATAACATCAGAACATGTACAAACATCTGCTATCTATCCTGATAGCTAGCTACTTACACTGTCTACCACCGGCCAGGATAATTTTCAGTAGCCATGTGCAAAATGAACAAGACAAATAAAAGCTTGTTCAACATGATAATAAACATTTCCAAAAGGAGTGAGACTCTTCTCTCATAGAAAATAAAAGGATAAAACGACAACTGTAAGTGAACTGTAACTGAAAGTGATGATTGAATAATAAATAATAATAATAATAATCACAACTAAACAAAATAAATAATAATAATAAATAATCACAACAATAACCACAATAATACTACAACATACAAAAATGTAGCGCATCTCATATTTTTTTTTTTGTCCCCCTCCCTCAAAATGCTCCAGATTTTAAAGCGCATGCTTGTCGGAGTCTATTTTGACGCTGCCGGTGAGCTAGCGCAAATCCGCCTAGCGCTCCACCCGCCATCCCCGCTGCGCCGCCTGTGAGATGGACTTAATTAAGGCCAAAGTCGTGCGGCAGAGGCGGTAAAGCCGCGGCTCTGCGCCGCTGATCCAGAAGGTGCGATGCAGGTATTTGCTCCAGCTGTGCGGCACGTGGGGCAAAGCGCTAACTTGCTAACGGCGGATTAGCGGCAAGGCCCTGTCAGCTCGCTTTCTCACCGAAGGGGGGCCGCGTCAGGAGCTAGCGCGTCATCTGTGTTTTTAGGGAATTTTTTAAACTTCCTGGGTGGGCTAGAGAAACATTTAGAGGTGCACGCAGAATGATTCTACCTCTATCAAGAGTTTTAACTTTTTTCTTGACGGACAGTTCTGACTTTTCGAGGACATCGTTTTACTCCATTGAAAATGGGCCAGTTCTGACACTTTGTCGTTTTTCTTGGGAGATGATGGATAGGCGCAACAGCTTTGAAAAGTACTCATTTTTGTTTTTTACTTGTGTGCTGAGGGACAATTACGACTTTTTCCCATTTATCAGATTTCACTCTCCATGGACAGTTACGATGTTTTTACGTTGTATTTCAGTGGTAATGGATAGTCAAGGCATGTTCTTGTTTTCTCGATTTTACTTCTTTGATGATGAGCATTTCGGCTAATTACGATATTTTAAAATGTTGTCAATTTACTCCTCTGATATTACACCGTTTTACACATTTTCATGTGTAAAACATGTTCAAAATGTTTCCGTTTTTACTTCTGTGATGATGGACATTTTTGGTAGTTGCGAAATTTGCTAAATCTCTCATTTTACGTCGGTGTTTATGAACATTTTCACCATTTTCTCGTTTTACTTCAGTGATGTTGACCATTTACAAAAATGACAAAATGTTCCAACTTTCTTGATTTATAAGTGGATACTTTGGACAGTTATGCAATTTTCTCATTTAATTTCAGTTTTGATGTACATTTTGTCAGTGTTGATGAACTGTTCTGACATTTTCTTATTTGACTATTGTTACAAGATTTTATCCGTTTGACTTTCATGGTAATGGACACCTTCGACAATTAAGTTTTTGTTGTTTTATTTCTGTGATGGAAAGTTAAATAAACTTTTACTACTAATACTAAATTAACCTGCCAGGCATGTTTTTGGAATGTGGGAGGAAACTGGATTACCCGTAGAAAACACACCCCGGCAAAGGGGGAATCATTTGTGTTTTGTTCGTGAGAACGGCATCGAAATGCAAACTGTGACAGCATATCTGCTGGTTGATGATCCACTTTTGCATTTGAACCAAGAGGAAGTAGAAGAAGTATTTGACGCAGTTACGACAAAGCGCTCACATTGCTTTCGTTTGCCGTGTTTTTGCGTCTCAAAGTGTCCGCCGAAGGCTTTTCGCCAAAGGATTTGCTTAAGTCGTACGGACGCTGATGAGGCTAAACTGAATCTCGGGCTTGAACAGAGATGCACAGAGGAAGAAGAAGAGCAAGACGAGGATGAAGAGCGGCCTGAAGATTGTCTTAATCCATGCGGAAGATTTGCTCGCACAAAGAGACGAAGACGACGCCGACTTTAGTCGAAATCTTTGCAAAGACTTCTAAAGTGATGAAATCATCATGTCCTTGTTTTGTTTTTGTTTTTTTAAAATATGCGATGAAGCAGCATGTGGCTCATCCACCAAGGTCATTTTGCGTTAATGTCAACCGTGGTACATTATCATTACAAAGTGCTCCAAGTTTAATCTAAGATTGCCTGTTTACCAAACTCAACGCGACTCATGGTGAATATATTCTCATATTTTGATTTTATTTCAACCTCCCTGGCTTTCTCATGAATCTCCATGTTATCATTTTTCCTTTCTTGCACTGAAAAGTCTTTTTTATTGTCTCCACAAAGGCAATATAACAAGACTTTTAACTTTGCCTCTTTTGCATTTTACTTTTTATTGGTTACAAATGACAGGGGAAAAAGGAAAAAAAAGCGAAAATTTTTCCTGGGCATTTTACATATTGGAGCGATATACATATATTTTATGATAAAAAATATGATTTACTCATTCACGTGAGTTAATTTACAAATTTTGAAAATGAGTCCAATAAATAACATTTGTATAGATACAGGAATTTTAAGGCACACAAATTTATTCATGCTCAACACAAATTTAGTGCTCATTAAAAAAACTAAATTAAACTAATCAAGTGCAAATTTGATTGCATCCGATTACAATTTACTGTACAAGTAAATGTAACCATATTATTAAAAATAAATTAATAACCATTTGACAGTCAGGAAGTGAGCCTTCTAACAAATATTCCACAAATTCAAGAAATATCTTATTGAGCATTCTACTACATAACAATGAAGAAATACATTGGAACTATTTATTAATTTAGTACTTATTCAATTTGTCTTATTTATTGGAATTCAAATCTGATCCAGCTTGTGTTCAAATTGAAAATAGAAAAAAAAAAGTACTGTATGTACAGTATCGACACTATGTAAACATTAAAATGAATCCCACTCTGGCAAAGTCAATACAAAGTGAGCACAATGTTTGTATTATCATTGAACTTCAGCATTTAATCACGTCAAAAAATAGAATAAGGTTCTTATCGCGCAGGCGGCGACATTCGGCTCACATCTTATTTATGAATCTATTCCTCCATACTATTAAAAAAAAAAAAAGAGGAGCCATTCTGATGATTTGGCCCGGGTATAAATTACATCCATTGAATTATAAAAATATTCATGTTTCTTCGCCGACAGTCGTCCGCCTTTTTCATGATTAATGTACCGACTTGGAAATAGTAACCACCAGTCTGACTTTCTTCCTTTTTTCATTTTTTTTTCTTTCTATGTTTCCGCCAGTCCACGTCCGATGTCACGGACCCCATTTTGGGTTGGTGGTGAAATACGAGGTTGCTAATCACCGTGAGCGACGAGCCAGGCCGCAGAGTTCACACCGTCTTAATTAGTTTGCCGCGTACGTGTAATTATTCGTGCATTTTTAAATTCACTTAAGGCAGCGCTCGCTAGCTGCTGGCTGGCTTCATTTGCGAGGATCTGGTTCAAGAATGTCCCGCAGTTACAAATCAATCCCACATTAGCCCCTCAAAGCTCCGCATAATTACACTGTTGTCCCCCCCCCCCACACAGGAGAAATGAACCGACGGCATTTAAAAGCGGAAACCGGCTGCAGAGATACATCCAGAAATGTTCAAGTGTTGCAAAAATTGACTTTTTTTCGAGCATTGAAGCAAACTTTATGCAACAAAAAAAATGGCATGATAGGCTGATCTATCCATCCATCCATCCATTTTCCGATTCGCTCATCATCACAAGGGTCGCGCGGGTTGCTGGAGCCTATCCCAGCCGTCTTCGGGCAGTAGGCAGGGGACACTCTGAACCGATTGCCAGCCAGTCGCAGGGCACACACAGACGAACAACCATCCAAGTTCACACTCACACCTAGAGACAATTTAGAGTGTTCAATCAGCCTGCCATGCATGTTTTTGGAATGTGGGAGGAAACTGGAGTACCCGGAAAAACCCCACGCATGACCGGGGAGAACATGCCAACTCCTCATAGGGAGGTTGAAGCTGGAATTGAACCCGGTACCTCTGCACTGTGAGGTCGACACGCTAACCACTTGATACCAGGCCGCCTAGGATGATTTAGCTTGCATTATATTATTTGATTCATCTGAATAAAATACATTTTGAAAACCCAAATAGTAAAATACAGAAAAAATAGGACATCTAAAACAATCCCTTAAAAAGTAATAATAACAACAATAATAATAATACATTTTATTTATAAGCGCCTTTCAAGACACCCAAGGACACTTTACAATAACAAAAAAACACAAAACAATACGGGTTGAGCAGCGGCAGCCAAACGCGCCAGCGTTCACTCAACCCGGAAGTCACCTTCTAAAAACCCTAATCTAATTAAAACCACCGTAATCACATGAATCTGTTCCAGGCTTCCCCCTAAAAACAACAAAATAACTATATCTTTTCAGGAAATTCTTTGAGGAAAATTTAATAAAACACACACACACACACACACACACAGTAATGTAAAAATAAGTTTGCCACACCATGTCATTTAAATGCTGCTGCTTATAGTGTATTAAGCAAACAGATGGATCTCAACAGCCAATCATATTGCAGTGGTGTGTGCCCTGCCCAAAACTCAAATGGAACTCTCAACTCTTCTCTGAGCTCATCAGTACGGCACTAAGTAGGAATTTTACACAGAAGCTAAAAAAATATATGCCAGTGAGTACTCTTATATTGTCAACCGACATGCTGTTGCTGAACCGTCTGTTGCTTCAAGGGTCAAAGCATCACAACGTAGATGCTAATTAGCACTAGCATAAAGCTGTCTTTGTTGCAGCTGTTTGTTTTGAATACCAAAAGGTGTAAATCTGTTGGTTTTATGTTCAAGTAAACTTCAGCTGGGAGGGGCAATAAAAATATTTACGATCTGACCACAACATTTTCAGTTTCACTTTTAAATCCCTTTCTTGCATCCAAACACATTAGACGTGCGGGGTGGTGCTGCATAAAATGTCAGCCGGCCCTTGATTGCTGAAAATGGGTGGAATCATCCGCTTAGTTCTTATTCCACCAACGCAATATTAATGTGAAAACCATGTTTGGAATTGTGGGGGCATGTACAACATATTGCAAATAACACTTTTGACGCGAGACATTCAACAGCGATCCACTTCATAAACACAAGTACATTATTAGTTCTTTTTATATTCCGGAGAGAGACATGGTAGAGCAAATTAAAACATGAAAACAACATTCCGCCGACTTCCTGCGGTGGCAACATTGAAAAAAAAAAATTAATGACAAGTTTGTACGTGGCAACTAATTGCCGGAGTGCTTTGATGGACCTTCATCGTCAAGCGTCACTTTTCAAACTCGGCGAGTGAGCGTGCGTTTGCTTTGCTCCAAGGTCTCGTCTGTAAAAGCAGCAAAACCTTCGCCACCTTTTCTCTCGTCTCATGTTGCTAACGAGGCTGCCATTCATTCGCCACTGCAAACAAAACAAAACAAAACAAGCGGCACAAAGAGCGGCGATGCAGCAAGGGCGGCGCATTCAAAGTCAGCCTTCATGTCTTTCGGAGGTTGCTCAATGGAACGTCTTACAAATGCAGCCAATCGCATCGCTTCGTGCTGAAAATATGATGAATATTTGGATTATAGACTCTGTCTTTCATTACTGACCCAAACCAAAGGGAGAAATTTGCGTGATTTATCAGGACTTCGGAGCGACACCCAAGGATGTTTGGGAGGCCACAAAAAATATTAATGATGTAACAAGACATTCTATGCCTTTAAATAGACTTCCAATTCATGCATTTGTGCCTATAATTGGACTTTACATTACATGTACTTGAGAAAAAAAAAGAAGAAAAAATGCCATGTTGGAAGCAGCCTTAAAATTAAAACTCCTTTTTAAGGTCATCTGCCATCAAAGTGGCTTCCGAGTCCAGCAGTTGAGAGAATATAGACTTATAATTGGGGTTTATTTCATGTTTGCTTGGGGGGCGGGGCACAATTGAAGGAGCCTTTAAAATAAGACAGCATATCGAGGTTATCTGCCTTAACTGTTGTGTTGACATTAGTACAGTACATGCATTATTGTTATTTTTCAGAGCTGAATGGCAGCACACAAAAAAAAAAAATCACAAAGGAGAATTAAGATGCCATCTATTAAAATGTGAAAAGAAGGCCACATTTCAAGGAAACTTCAAATTCAAACGTCTTTATGACGTCATCTGCCATGGACTTGTTTGACAGATTTGGACATACTGTTTGTATTCTCTCAAGAAAGACGTGAAAGAAAGCCACATTTGAAGGTTCATTTGAAGTTTTGTAGTGTCATGAAATCACCGACCTTCAAATTGGCCACCAATGAGACGAGTGGACAAAGGGTGACTTCTATTTGCACTTTTTAGTTTTATTTTTAAACACAAAACCCACTTTGCGCGTTTGATTGATGCTAGTTTCATTAGCCAGCCTATGTTGCTTTCAATTGTGTGTTACCATAAAGCCAGTGCACTTTTCGTAAGAGAAAGTGGTTTGACAAAATAAAAAAAGAGAATTACACTTTTCGTATGTTCATATTGTACAATAAACTTCAAGTGCAGGGCTGAAAAACATCCCTTTGGCCTTTCAAAGTCATCAACGACGACACGGGTGGTCGTCGCTGTTTCTGACAATGCCCTGGAAGGAAGCAGGTGGTATATGAAGTCAGTCCATTTCCTGTCTGTATGTCAAATCTTCCCAGCCGCATTCACGGCTCAAATGAAAACATCTGGTAGCGTCTGCGCATGAGTTTGATATCCTGCTGCGGCGGGCTTTATCCGTCGCCTGCATCGCGCACGAATAACACCTCGGGCCGCCCGCCCGGTCGCCTTCCCAAATCTCATTAAGTCACAAAACACGGGCCAGCCTGCAATTGCGTTTTATGTTTCTCCATGTACACATGCATCAAAATAAAATAAAATAAAAAAAAAAGCCCCAGCCTGCGGCGCCGATATCAAATCATTACTTTTATTAACGGTCAGATGGCTTTTTAATAGAATCACTTCATTGCTTGGCTCTGACTCGGGGAAATTTCATCCCCGCTTTTTTTGTTGTTTTTCATTTTTGCGTCGATTGGCTGCCGCTGTCGCATCTCGCCCGTCGCATCTCGCCCGTCGCTTCTCGCGCCGTCCTGATGATTTGCTCGCAGGTAAAGTGGCGTTTTCACCACCAACTGCAACCATTAAACGCGAGGCGGAGGCGGATGGAAAAAACAAAAAAATCAAACTGCAAAACACAAACAGCCCAAAGGAGAAGGTGAAATTGCAGAGACGACCTGAGCTCTTGAAAGTCAGACGGCACTTGAAGGCATCGCGCTTGGTTATTTAAAATTTTAATATTAATAAATTTTTCCTTAATTAATTTCTGATCGTGACATCATCTGCCTTCAAATGCAGCTGAATTGAAAACATTCATTGACTTGAATTTGTGGACTTTATATCCTTTTTAATACAATTCTGATAAGACATTTGCAGTTGAAGCAGGCTTCAAAATTGGATCAAATGATCAACCTTCAACACAAATAGGGAATCATATTTA
The DNA here is from genome assembly GCA_026261675.1 of Hippocampus mohnikei. Lineage (NCBI taxonomy): Eukaryota > Metazoa > Chordata > Actinopteri > Syngnathiformes > Syngnathidae > Hippocampus > Hippocampus mohnikei. Next base: position 14,318,032 of record JAKGUB010000557.1, on the reverse strand, counting down.
GAGTGTGTATCTTGCGTCTATGAGAAAAAAAAATACAGAAGGCTTCGAACTTCGTATACCGACAGTTTGATGTCATACCATAAAGCGGGCAACTATAATTTAGTTGATGTCCCCGAAGCCTAAAAATCCCAATATGTCATGTTATCTTGGTGCTGAGTAGTGACTGAGTGTCTGGAAGTAAAACAGCAATTATCAAGCCAAAGTGCGAGAGCGTGATGCGCTAAAAGAGCCAAATAATTGGATTTGGAGTATGAAACGTTTAGGGAGAACGCACCTTGTGAAGAAAGTTTATTTGTCGCTAACCTTTGATTAGCGCCAGGAGGTTCGGGCGAAAGGAGCTAATTATTGTCAAGATCAAGCGCTTAGCCGTCTCATTATCCGCTTGTCATTTCGCCTCGTGTGCCCGCGCTGGATGTGCTCTCCTCGCCTTCGGGAACACCGACAATTCTGTTCGTGGGCGTCAATTAGACCCCATCGCCATCATCACCGCCGCCGTAATGGCGATAACAACGCGTCTAATTGGAGCACTAAAAGTTGGACCACGCTGGACTTTTAGTAAAGATCAGTCGCACGCCAGCCTGGTGATTAAAGAAAGGTCAACATTCGGTTGTCGGCTCTCCCTTGTGTTCTTACATTTTTCGTTGTTTTGTTTTTTGCAGTTTGTCAATAATAATAATAATAATAATAATAATCCATGTTCTAATCTTATCCTCACAAGGGTCGCGGGTAATACTACTACTACTATTGAGCTTTTTCCCATAAAAAATAGTTTTTTCTCCTGAAAATCTAAAAAAACAAAACAAAACACACTCACGGCCGAAAAGACATTTTTCTGAAGGGGGGGGGGAGCATCACTCCTCTGTCCGGTCCATCAAAAACGGGCCCCCTCTCCCGCTCCCCCTTCCCCTCCGGCTGTGTGAATATTTGATGGGCAGCGATATGACGCCTCACCTGCAGCTGTGTGAAGAAGAAGAAGAAAAAAAGACTTTTATTATTCTTTGATTTGAGCTGGCTCACTCTGCCACTTTCCCACTGTGAATTATTAACCGGGCCGCATAGAGACGGACGGGCAAGGCGGCGACGTTCGATACGTGATGTATCCTCACCCTGACACTTCAAAGCCCATCGACTTCACGGAAAATGTTGCAGCCAGCTAACGTGCGTTGCACGGTGAGCCGGGCTAGTTTGTGTCATTGTAAGGAGATTGTTATGTAAGATTGTTATGGCCGCCACTGCAACGTATTACATGGCAGATAGAGTGGAAAAGCTATTTTAGATGGATGAGGTATACCTGTTAGCCAACCGACCAAGTGACTGCCCAACTAACTAACTAGCTATCTATCTAGCTAGGTAGCTAACTAACGAACAAGACTGACCGCCCAAGTGACCTACCGACTTTTCGGCCAATCAACAAACCAACCCATCAGCCAAGCAACAAAATGAGCGAACCAATTGCCTGGCTAATTAATTTACCGACAAACCAAACTGCCAACTTAATATAGACGGACTGACCAAATCACTGACCAACCAATGTACCGATGGACTGACTAACTAAGAAACTGACCACTGAACCAAGCTACAAACCAACAAAAATGCTGACAACTACAGAACTAAGTGAATGACTGATGGCTGAATGGCTGATAGACTGGTCAGCTAACTGACCGATTGATTGTGGGATCAATTTGGAAGCTGACTGATTTACTCATCAACTAACGGACCAACAGAATGACGAAGCGGCCGGCTGACAGATTGACTGCTTGACTAACCACACAACTCCATGACTCACCAACAAATGAAACGAATGGCTGACCGACCAATCGACTGGTCGCTGATTAATTGAACATAAGAGCTATGCATGTTCGATACCACTTTTTACAGACCAATACAAGTATTCACGCTTTGATGATGTACCGATATCAAGTACCAATACTTCCAATACTTTTGTGATAAAAATATTTGTAAAATAATTTAGCGCAAAAATAATACGTGAACGTTGCCATTCTTTCTGAGGAGGACTTACTCAAGGTCAGATTTTTTTGCCTTAAGTGGTTGTTATCGGCAACCTCTACTAGTACCCGATACCTTAAAATTAGGCTGATATCGGCTCGATACCAATGTGTATCAGTACTTGCCAATCCCTAATAAGGGCAAAGGTTATTATTTCATCTTCGAACACCTGCAACTTTACTGGGTTTTATTTTTTCACTTTTTCCTGTCCCCGCCCCCTTCACCCCCACCCACCTCCTCTACGTAACGAGCTTGGCGCGGCCGACCTTCTGGCCCAGGCGAACATTTGCTTTAAATCAGTCCATAACGCAGCGTCTTTCAGCAAAGGCGGTAATTATTTTGCTCTTTGCGCCGAGGCCTCAGCCAGACGGGGAAAACAACATTGATGTGGCACAAAAGACAAGCGAGAGGGGGAGACGTTATGGACAAAAGGTCAGCGTCTCTTTGTGCTGGGAGGCCACGGCGCGCTCGTCCTCGTGTGCCGTTTATTGATCTCGGCCCAGTGACGTCGGCTATAACACCGGCATAAGCACTAAATATCTTGCCTCTACCGCAACTGGCTTTGTTTGTCGCTTGGCTTCCCTCCTTGCTCGGTGATAACAACATTCAACGCACACGACGACGTTTGTACAAGTAGCGTATAATTGTGTAGCTACTGAAATTGAAGTCAACTTCCAAGCAGTGGAAAGGCAGACGAGACGTCCGGCTGTCATTTGATGCTTGCTGAGTTTTATACAGTATATATAGAATTATTCATCCATGCCTACCATGCATGTTTTTGGAATGTGGGAGGAAACCGGAGTACCCGGAGAAAACCCACGCAGGCACGGGAAGAACATGTAAACCACACAGGAAGGCCGGAGCTGGGATCAAACCCACGACCTCTGCACTGTGAGGCCGGCGTGCTAACCAGTTGCTCACCGTGCCCCCATAAATGTACATATGCAGTGTATATTATTGATTTTTAAGGCAACATTTTTTTTTGTGCCTGGGAATTTAATATTCCAACTAAGTAACAAAAAAATAATTTTCATTTAACCTTTTCAGGGACAGCAATTGCTACAGTGGACAGTTTACCATGTTATCAGGTTACAGCAGGAGTGTCACGGGCCACATTGGAGTTAGCATTTCCATTGGAGGGCCGTTATGACTGAAACCATCCAAAGAAGTCAAGAATAACTGTTGATTCAACTCTTGTTTAAGTTACTATCATGTGGGGGTTTGGTAAAAAGAAAATGCTTAGAATATCTCTCTTATTACATATGAGAATTTTAGCATCATGGAAGTTGACATGTTTGATCTGCTTTCACCGGCCACAAAATGATGTGGCGGACCAGATTTGGCCCCAGGCCTTGAGTTTGACACATGTGGGTTACAGGGTGCATGAAAGGGGTAATATCCAGTTGTCTTGTCCACGTTCTAGCTTGGGGATAGCATCAACATATATACTGTAAGTTAGTGCAGGGTTGGGAAATTCATTTTGCAAGGGGCCCACATGAACGCTTGGAACGCTTGACAAGGGCCGAGCCAACATGCTCACATTAACTTTCTCCATAGTATTTTGAAAAAGCATCTGTTGGGGTGCTAAAACTACAAAACATGAACACGGACTGAATTAAACTCACAGGTCAAATCACTCGCCACTTACGTAATTGGCTGCTGTGCCTAATGAAGCGGCCTTGGGGGTGTTGTGGCCCATCAAAGCTGCTTGCGTCTCCAAGGAATGACATCACATCTTTCACACCGCCACTCGCCCGGCCCTCCAGTCACGTTTGCACGCTGGCAATTAGATTGGGATGTTTTGTAGCCGCCCCTCGTCACCCCCCCCCGGCTAACGGGAGGACACTGATGAAAACTAATGCTCTAATTTGGTTGCCATATTGCCACCTGACTATTAGATTTTTGCCCTTTGTCCCGCTCGCCAGCCACTGTGCTGCTTGGCTAACGCAATTAGCCGCCACCGCTGTGTTATTGCTTCATGTTCGCACCCAGAGGACACTTTTCATAATAAGATGAGGAAGAGGAAGAGGAGGAGGAGGGGTAGAATGTGGCGGGGGGGTGCTCAGGGCGTGTGGGGGTGGTTCGATTACAGTGGCACAAACACGTTCGATTCCGGCGACCCTCAAAATCGCCATTTTATTTATTTTTTCCTGAAACAAAAGTACAAATATCGGCTAACTTTTAAAAAAGGTATTGAGCACAAGGAAAACACTCACAAGTAGTCCTTGGACATCACTGCAAAAGTCAAACACACAAAAAATCAACTTTTATCGAAATGAATTCTGTGGCATTTAAAGTGAACACTATTACTCATATTATACCTACTATTACCTTTATGAAAGCAAATTGATTCATGTTTGTTGAAACGTTTCTTCGATCTAGCGGTCACCTGTGGGCACTTGAAAAGATTATGTTCATGGTGAATTGTGAATGGCGAATGAGTTTATGATGATGAATTGAGTGTGTTCATTCCGTTTCTGTCAAGCACAAGGGGGAAAAAAAAGGAGCCGCTTTTATTGGCCAGGAAGCAAGTCAGCTGTGTTCACTCCCACAACAGCGCAAATGCCCCCTTCGTCTATGAAAATATATACGGTATATACAAAAAAACAAAAAAAAAATGCAGCCATGCGCAAAGTTAGATGAGACTGCGAAAGAGATTCTTGTCCAAAAATAGGACGTGTCTGAATGGATAGACAGTTTTTACTTGATATGTGAGTGGACGAACAGTTTGCATTGGATAGTTGTATTATTTCCTAGCATGCTTTTCAATTGCTGTTATTTGATGCTTTTTAAAATTTTAGCTCCATTACAATTTATTCTCTGTATTTATACTTTTATTTGAATACCAGTATTTATTTTTCACTCCATTTCTTTTGTCTGAATGTGAGCTAATATTGAGCTCTCATCCAAGTATGAAACCCTCACATCTTTCTACACTTCTTTTTATTTGATACTATTTTTTCTTCTTTTTGTTATTTTTTATTATTTTTATTATCAGCAGTCAATACATCTCGAGTAGAAAGTGCAACCCGCCAGATGAGGTCAGCGCACACCGTGCAGCAATCGTTACAAATGGCATCCAGACTGTGTAAACTTTTGTGTTCTTCTCTGCCCGGATGAACACAAAACATCAATAAAGCGCAACAAAAGCTACTTTTTGCTTAAATCTTACCTTTGTTGCTCCTGAGGGGCTGCAATATCAACACCAGCCTGTGCCAATACCCCCCACACGCACATCTTGTGTGCGCCTTTGGGCAGGTCTCTGTTCAATACGGGATGAATACTTGATGCCGTTGTGCATTATTCAAGCATCATGATAATGTCAGTTAAGATTACTTAAAAAAAAGTATTTTATAGGACACGCCCCCCCCCCCCCTCCCTTGAAATACACCCACAAATCACCGGATGATGAAAATTTAGGTTGCACTTTAACAAAAGATAAGGAAGCCTGAGAAATAAAGTAGGATGCTTCCAAATAAAACCAATAGACTTAACGTTCTATTTGTGGGATGATTAAATGTCCAAAGTTATTCAAGCCTGACTTGTTTTTGAAATTGGAGTTTAACAGAAACACAAACATATTTAACCAGGATGATTTTGAACCTAAAAGTGATTTTTATAAAACAACATTCTTGTGATGCGGCAGTTATGATCCACTTCTGTCAAGTCTGCTGAGCAACAAGGAAACAGGAACATTTGAAATTTGATCACGATAAAAAACAAAAACAAAACAAACAAAAAATCATAATCAGTAATTTTCTTACTCTGTCCTTGTGATTTACTAAATGTACCAAAATTGTGATGTTTAAATTGAAAAATGTAAAGGTTAAAAAATGAAATTAGGTTATGAAGGTGTTATTGGGCAGTTATAATTCAGACCTATGAAATCTGCAATCGATGTCTGTCAGAATGTTTGCATGATACTACCTTCCCCTTAGTGGCCATTGTATGCACCCAAGGAGCAGGACAATGTCCAGTAAATTGAAGTAAAAAGTATAACAAAAACAGCCAATTACATAATATGTAATTATACATGACTGTTTTATAAACATAAAATACAGTCCTATTAGGTGCTATTTTCCGCCCTAAAAAAAAAAGAATTAAGCACAATATAATGTGTTTCTTGCACATACATACAATCACGTGTGATTTTGCAGAATCCGTCTTTAGCTTGTATGCACACGGGATCTTCATCGTCATGTCCTATTGTGTACAAACCGACAGTGACGATGATGATGACAACGATGAAGCCTTTACGGCCACATGAGTATCAAAATAAAGATGTTAGCCCAGCCGGGCCTAATGTGCTGCATCCGTCAAAACGTGGCTAATGGTCGCATTTCATGCGTGTCCATCCTCAGCCAAGAAGAAGAAAATAAAACACACAAATACTGGAGTACCATGACCTAATTTATGTATTTATTTATGGACACGTGGAGATTAATGATGGAAAAAGACAAAATGCAAAACACGCTCGAAGCAAAATTACGCAATGACTGTCTTGTCATATACGTTGTCCATGACATATAATAAGCAATTAAACAGAAACACAACATTACGATGATGTATTTTCGTGCTTCATTTTCTTCCATTTTAGCCAATTTTTACACACTCGTGATCACAGTATCCACATTTATCCCGCAATCCTTCCATGATTCATTTCTGCAGGAATGGCATGTGAATGCTGAAAAGACGACATGTTCAGAAATGTTAAATGCGAGACTGAGTAAAAGGATGATTGCAAAATGTCTCCATGAATTTAACCCTTCCATGCACCCTGTAATGTGATAACATGATAAACTGTCCACTGTAGTAACTGCTGTACCTGAAAGGGTTAAGGATTTGGTGTATGGAAAATGTGGGAATTTGGAGATTTCAAGTTAGAATTATTTGAGAAATGTGGAAGCAGGAGGCCCTATAGTGAAATATGCGCATTCATTTGGGAAGTTTTACAGAGCATATGCAATCCTGAAAAATGGGGGGAATTTGGGAAATGTGATTGTTCAGTTCCCAAAATGTTGTCAACAAGTAGCGCGTTTTGAAATCTAAATTGCTTGAATCTGTTGGGAAATGTCGAATGAGGAGGTGTAAAAATGTCTGCATTAGTTGGGAAATTGGAATAATTGGAAAATGGGGAATACTGAAAAATATGGGAATATGTGGAATGCGGTATTGGAAAATAGAGTTTCTATGGTGGCATGAAAGACGTGAACGCTTTCAAGTTGAAGTGCTTTGAGTCTGTGGAAAGCAGGAGGTCAGCCGGTAAAATGTCTGCATTCATTTGGGAGTGTCGGTAATGTTGAATCTAAAAAAAAATTGAGAATTTGGGGAAGTCAAAACAGTTTCCAGAATGTTGTGATTGACTTCAACATATTGACCGTCGGAGGGGCTTGTTTATTTATTTTTTTATATTTGAATGGTGTGAATCATATGCAAAATATGGAAGGATGAAAAATGTGGCTGCCATAATGAAATAAAAGACTTGACAAAATTGAAGAAATGCTCTCATAACGTAAACAAAATGCACATTTTAAAATTATGGCACAACACCGCAAGCTCAGCTCTGATCTTGCCTCATAAAGTATACGTGATGCTTTTCACATAAAAATACAGTATGTAATAACAATTAAAAAAAAAAAAAAAAAAAAAAGAGAGGTAACCCTGCAAGATGATTGACAGGATGACGTCAGGCTGCCTTTAAAGACGAGCCGAGATGTGTTGGATGGAAATGAGGATGAATTTCCATCTCTGGAAATACATACGCTCCACATCATAAATGCACATTCATATGGAAATCCTGTGTTATTTGCATTTCAGATGAATGCTGATCCGCGCATACGCACGCACGCACGCACGCACGCGCGCGCACACACACACACACACACACACACACACACACACACACATGTAGCACGTAATTTGCAACGAAAGCTGCCTTGGGAAGTGGGCGCGGGGGGGTTGCTCTCGAGTGTCGTTAATAAGCTTGGAAATCTCGACGGGTTTGCGACGCGTGACCTTGCATCTTCTAGCACCCACTCATGACAAAAAATAAATAAATCTGCATTGTACTATATTGTCATAAGTGTTTTTTATTTGTTTTCCAATGTAAAAATGGAACTGCATACAGTATTCCATTGATATGTATTTTATTTGAGCAATATTTCTGTTAGTTTCTTTATTTCATTTTTTTTATATTTTGAAAAAATAAACCTTGCTTCAAGTATTTTTGGTGTTGATATTGCTTAATGTATCTATCATTTTATTTTTTTTGTTTTTTTAAAAATGTATCAAATGTTTTTTGTATTTTTATGTATCAAATGTTCTTAAAAAAAGGCACTTAACTTCATTAATTTTTAATCTATTCATGTATTTAATCAAATCAGTTTCCTCATTTGAAAATCTTTAAGTTTCAATATTTTTCACAACTTATTTTCTCATTTTATTAATAAAAAAGAAATCTTGATCTCGCCCAAAAATATTTTGGTTTTGTTTTTATCGCTAATTCTCCATCAATTAAATTATGATCTAAACATCCAATTATTTTATTTATGGACTCATCATTCTTTTCTAATATGTTACTTTCAGGAATAAAGAAACAGATTTTATTTTATTGATGCAGTTAATTTACTGACGTTTTAAATTTTGTTTCATTAATTTTTTGCATTTAATTATTTTATGGTAAAGAAAAAACCCTGTTGTATTTATATTTTCATTTTTAAAATCAAATAATTTACCGTATTTTCACGACCATTCGGCGCACCGTGTTGTTGGGCACGCCCACCCTTAACTCATTGGCAGACTTCCGCATGCCTGACGTCACTTACGCCCGCCTTTTCTCTATATAAACAGCGTGTCGGCCAGAAGCGCGCTCAGTCAGGCTTTGGAACTCGGCTCATACACTAGACTTTTAATGGCGCCTTATGGTCGTGAAAATACGGTAATTGAAATTCATTAAACGTTGCTCTTTTCCAGATTTGTTTAACTGGCCCCACCCACCTCATTTGCAAATGCCAGAATCATCCAAAACATGCAGATGTGACGTTCAGGAACATGTCGACAAAGAAATAAAGCGTCAAATTTAAAGCGTCGGTTGGGGTGCAGGGTTAACCAGTTGTCGGGCAGCACAGGCACACTTATGACGATTGATATTTTCCGTGTGAAAAAATAGATAATAGGGTCTAAAAGTAGCCCACATTTGGTGCTTAATCGCCTCCTTTAAGACGAGCAGCTCTAGTGGGAGGACGTTTTCCACAGCTGAGAACAAAAAAAGCCATCCATGAGGAGCCACAATGTTCTCTGGTGGGGGGTGTGGGAGTTGTGGGAAGATGTTTGCAGCCTTCTCTGGTCATCTGCTGGTGGCGAGGGTCAAGGCGATTTTTTATTTTTATTTTTATTTTTTTAAGAGTGCTTTTCTGAGCGGGAATTGAAATGAGCTCTTCCCACAGGATGGTAGGTACCGACAATGGGAATAAGTATGGGAGTGAGGGCTTGCAAGTGGGGGCGCTCCAATTATTTCTTGGCGGGAAAACACTTGAGGAAAGACACAAGATGAAAGGAGATCAAAACGCTGTTTTTTCATGGAGCGTTATCATCAACATGGAACTCGCAGAGGACAACAGAAGTGTAAGAAGCACTCATCACATACAACGGCGCTGTCTATTCTTGCTGCTTTTGTTCTAATCAAATCTCCTTAGATAGCATGCTAACTGGACTTTTTATTGTAGTTTTTCATGCATACATGTCATTCAATATTATATTATACCCAAATGCTTTATGTGGGGTGGGGGGGGCTGTACGCAGAGTACAGTCGCTTCTCAATTTTAGCCTTTAGCTGCAAGCGTACCGGGACTTTTTTACGGCATACTGGGACTTCACATGAGCCTACAGTAGACTCTCTTTTTATGTTTCTCTTTTGCACTTTTTGATATAATCATACAACTCCTTAAGCAATTCAGGTACCTAAAATTTAAAAAACGATTTGTCATGTTCCGTATTTGGCAGCAGGTGGCAGGCGTTCATTTCTGCTGCCTGCGCACCTGCTGCCTATTTGTCGGTGATTGCACCTGCTATATCTAGGTGCTCCGGCTGTCGACTCATTGCCGGAGTATTGTATGCGGCGCCACTGCTGTTGCCCATATATTTAAGCGTTACTCGAGTACTATTGCTGTTTATTCTATTATCGTCGTCGTGTTAAGTAGATTCAGAGTGCAGGCTTTATCTTGTGTTTTAGTCCACTCATTTCCCTTGCCGTCTTTTGCAAGCGTTTTTTCGTTGTCGCGTTTATGTTTTTTTCTGGTTCTCGTTATTGACCAGCACTTTGTTTTCTATTAGACGGAGTTCCTTGTCAGTGTCTGCTATTTTTGGGATCCACTTATTCTCATTTTTTTAATGTTACGTACGAAGCGGTTCCTTTCCCGCTTTGTGCGTAACGTGACACGATTAGACGATTTTTTTTCCGGCTCTGGTAACAGTTCACTTGGTGTGTGCGCCATCATGAAGACACGTCAAGTAAGCTGTAAACACATAACGTAACACGCTGCTAACGCAAAGGCAAACTTCAAAATAAAATCTTGACCAATAATACATTGCCACTATTGTAATGGCCTTGTGTACTTTTATTTTGAAGTCGCCCCGCATGGTATTGTGAGGTTAGCTTGATTTGTCTTATCAACATTTCGGCTTGCCTTATGACGATTTTTATTACCGTTATATTATTTCTGTCAACATCAACACAACCTCATCCCGAAATCACATTGACTTGAATTGAATTAAGTACGCTAAGAAACACTAATTACGCCGTCATTATATGATATGGAACAAGTCTCTGTATCTGTCTTTTCAAGCATGTGCAAACAGTATTCTTTCATTTTTGTTGCGATATTGTGAAAGACGTCAATCGTTATCGCAGAGTCTACATACAAAACATCGTTCCTGTGAAAATCAAGCCAAAATTCAGAAAATTAGACAATATTAGCAGTATTATTGGTCAAAGCAGAAGCTCCTCTGAGTCACACACTGCTTCTCTGTCATGTGGTGTTCCACAGGGCTCAATTCTGGGGCCTCTGCTGTTCTCACTTTATCTGCTCCCATTGGGTTCCATCTTAAGGAAACATGGTATTTCCTCCCACTGCTATGCAGATGACTGTCAGATCTATGTCCCACTGAGCAAAAAAGACTTTTATCCTGCCTGGAAGAAATCAAAACCTGGATGGCACAAAATTTCTTGAATTTCAATGAAAAGAAGACAGAGGTGATACTGTTTGGTCCCAGTGGCCCTTGTACATCCATCCTGTAGACTTGGGCCCTCTGTCTCCTTATCTTAAGTCAACAGTCTCAAACATAACTTAAACTGGTCTTAAACTGGACAGTGATTTTAAACTTGACCGGCAAATTGCTGCCGTTGTTAAATCCAGCTTCTTTCACCTTCGGCAGCTGGCCAAAGTAAAACCTCTCCTCTCTCATGACAGTAATTCATGCCTTTGTCACATCGATTACTGCAATGCCCTTTACTTTGGAGTCAGCCAATCCTCCATTAAGCACCTCCTGCTGGTCCAGAATGCCATTGCTCGCCTCTTGACTGGTACTCGTAAGAGAGAGCACATAACTCCTATTCTGGCATCCCTTCATTGGCTCCCTATACATTTTAGAGTTATTTTCAAGATCCTATTATTTGTTTTCAAATCTCTAAATGACCTTGCGCCACCTTACCTCTCTGAGCTCATTCTACACACCCGGCGCCTCAGGTCTGCAGACCAGACATTATTAGAAGTACCAAGAACTAAACTGAGGCTCAGAGGGGATCGAGCCTTGTCCGTTGCTGGTCCCTCTCTCTGGAATGACCTCCCACCGAACATTCGGCAAGCCTCCTCGCTGCCCATCTTTAAAACCCGCCTCAAAACTCACTTGTATTCTCTGGCATTTGACTCCGCATGACTCCGATTTTTTCTTGGTTTTGCGGTTCGGTGCTTTCTATTGTCTTTGTTTCTGATTTGTTGCTTTACTGTTGTATATGTTAGTTGCTCCATGTACAGCCCTTTGTGTGTAGCGATGGCTGTTTGAAAGTGCTCTATAAATACCGTTGAGTATGGTTGATACTCAATTTCTGACTCAGCTGCCCAAAATTACCTGGAAACCATAAACCTTTATCCACTCGATGTTGATATTGTTAAATTCATTCATTCATTCATTCATTCATTCATCTTCCGAACCGCTTGATCCTCACTAGGGTCGCGGGGGGTGCTGGAGCCTATCCCAGCTGTCTCCGGGCAGTAGGCGGGGGACACCCTGAATCGGTTGCCAGCCAATCGCAGGGCACACAGAGACGAACAACCATCCACGCCCACACTCATACCTAGGGACAATGTAGAGTGCTCAATCAGCCTGCCATGCAAGTCTTTGGAATGTGGGAGGAAACCGGAGCACCCGGAGAAAACCCACGCAAGCCCGTGGAGAACATGCAAAATCCACACAGGGAGGCCGGAACTGGAATCGAACCCGGTCCGGTACCTCTGCACTGTGAAGCCGACGGGCTAACCACTGGACTACCGGGCCACCATATTGTTAAATTGCCTCGCCAAATGTATAAATGTAATATTTTGTTTGTAGTCCCAGCTCACCAGTAAACGTTTTCAAAGAAATAGCTGAACGTAATGGCAGGCATGCCACAGAGTTGGCTGGAAGACCTATTCTTTAGTCTTTAAAAGTCTGAACTTCGGAGATTTCCACCTTGAAAAGCAGAAGCTCAGAGCTCTTGAATATACCAATTCGAATGCATAGAGTCCATTCCTACACACAGCACTGTTGATTATTCTCGCTTCTGTTCCGTGCATTTATTGCCTCTTTATTCAGTTAGTATGGTTGTGGTTTATATGTTATGCCCTTATATATAAAATATTCATGTCTGCATAGAATGTTGCTGATGATTATTGTTGTGGTCCACACTCACTTCTGTATATCAAGTATCCATATACTCAAAGTTAGTAGTACTGTACCTGTACTAGTGTTTAGTTCATCGTCAATGGCATTTATGGGGTTGGGCTATTGATTGCAAAATAGAACGCTGCTGATTATTCTTGCTGCTGTTCGCGTTTGCTTCCATGCGTATATTCTCTTTACTCAGTTAGCATGGCTATTTATTTGATTGCTAACTGCTTAGCTAGCGAATATTAATTTCTCCATCCTGTAGAATGTTGCTGTCTATTGTTGCTGCAGTCCACACTCACTCCTGTGTATAAGGTATCCATTGACGCAAAATTTGTATTTCTGGTAATGTAATTAATGTAATTCTTGACTACATTTATAGGGTTAGATTATTCATGGCTGCACACGCTGCTGGCTATTCTCGCCGCTGCACATATTCCCTCCTGCTCCACATAGCATCTGTTTGCAGTACTAAAGCTAACTTCCGGTTTCTTCATATCTTCAAGACAACAAAAGGACAAAAACACCTGAGTGCCACTTGTGGCATCCCACAATGCTTTTCTTCCTCGTTCTGTCACCCAATTAGTGAAGCCTCCCAGGAAGCAATGCAGCATTTGTCTCCATTAGCAATGCAGGTTATTGCCGGGGGGTCGGAGAGGGAGGGGTATGGGGGGGTTCTTAAAAAACTTCTCGAATGCAATTAGGAGGCAAGTGAAGGCGGCGTGTGTCGACCCACCAGCAAGGGAATCCTGGGCGGTGAGAATCCCCCTCGCCTCGCCGCTGACTTCAGCAAACATAATAAATCACCGGCACTCGCCATCGATTAGCACGCCGCCTACGATCGTGTTCCGACCACCGCTAACTTAGTGCGGCAGCGCTTATGCCATTAGCCAGATGCTCCACTGAGGCAAAGTTGCTTAAAAGTGCGGCAAGATTCTGTGCGCACAAGCAGAAGAATGCACTTTTTTTTCCCTTCACAGGAAGTTCAAAGCCTGGAAGTTGCTTTTGACTCCAATTGCAGTTTTCCGTTGAGACTTCATCCAAATGGAGATATAGAAAAACTATTTATCGTTAGGGAATGAATTCCAACTCTAAATAGCACCACGTTTGGGTCGCAATTATAGAAACCATCGATGCTACGTATACAAAGACATAATCTGGAGCAGCTCATAATCAATATTTATCTATTAGCGTGATAAAACATTTAGAGCAAATACATTACATCACCACAGATGCTGCTTATTAAATGTATTCATGTGTGCGGATCGCTAAGAACGATCTAAAGCTCACTGGGAAGATACTGTAAGGTTAGACTTAAGGAATAGGCTTTCAAAATAGGCTAACTCATTCTCAATTAGGGGTTTAAACCTGGCTTAGGGGTTTAAAGTATGGCCTCAAATCAGCGTTCCAAACAATGGTTAGATCTGGGTATTTAAATTAGGGATTCCACAGGGCTTGGTGGTTTAATGTTGAATTTTAAACCAAAAGTAAGGTTTCCAATAACTTTTAGGGTTTTAACCCTTTCAAGGACAGTGGTTACTACAGTGGACAGCTTAACATGTTATCAGCTTACATTGAACACAGGTGGTCCGAGTCAAGAGCCCTGGGGAACTCCAAATTAGAACAAGTGCTTTGTGATCTGTACTTGTTAAAAAGTGAAGCAGACGCGTGTAATCATTTGCATCTGACAGAAGAAGAAAGTTTTTCTCCACAAACTGCCTGTTGTGTATTTCAGCTTCTCGTTGTCGACCCCTGAGGAGAAAATTGCAGTTTAATGGCATATCCACTTTGAAGCGGAGAATGTTACAAATGAGGACAACGTTAAATTAGCGTTAAAAACCCTGGGTTAGCAGCTTCAAGTAGATTTCAAAGACACAAGATTTCAAATTTGGATTAAGATGTGAAACTAGAGTTAGGAGTTTAAATTCAAGCTAGGTTAGGTTTTAAATTAAAATATTTGGTTGAGGATTTGAAATGAGGGCTTCAAACCTGATTTCCAAACCGGGTTAGGATTTTAGGGTATGGTTTCAAGACAGGGTAGGGTTTCAAATTAGGGCCCAGAGACAATCGTCTTCGATTTGTTTTTTCTTCTTTTAGCGTTTAGAATGCCCTCTACTGACATCTGACTGGACAGAAGCGGTCGAAAGGTTCACTGGGTATTTTTTGGGTTTTTTTGGGTGGGTGACGCAAAAGTTGCAACTATTCAGGCATCCTTCCTTCGCTTCCTTTTTTTCCATGCTTCCTTCCCTTGCCTTGCCTTTCCTCCTCCTTCCTCAGCCACTCCACCCTTCCTATCTATGTTGCCAGCCACGTCACCCCGCACCTGTAATGGAGGAATTAGTCGGCCCTGAAATGAACTTCTTGTCTCCGCTCTGCCTGCACATGAAAAAAAATATATATCAACTGACGCTCTGCGGAGGAGGCGGAGGCTCCAAATCTGTTTTTACTCTTCACTTCCTCCTCTTCCTCTTCAGATTATTCTTGACTGCCGGCGTCCTGTCATTTATTGCTTCAAAGACAACATCTGGATGAGGAAAAGAAGCTTTTGAAAACTTATTTTTTTTCCCCACAGATGTCTGACTGTGAAAGCGCAAAACATTCAAGTAGTTCTAATATTGCCTGGATCATATCATAATGACACTCTTAGGCAATTTAATTGTGTTTATTTTTTTTGGGGGGGGGGGATTCAGCCAGCAAAGACTGTTTCACTTCGCAACATGACATTTGGGCAGTGTGTACCACAAGTAGACCCACAAAAAAAAAGCCATGCCCAAAATGGCAGCCAGCCAGCCATTTTTGGCCCAAGGACATCATTTTAGGAACATTTTGGTCATTCACACGAATTTGAAAATTCAGCTTTCAAAGCCAGTTTAATTTAACAACCTGAATAATGGTGGGTATGTCTATCATGAGAAGACCTGCAAGAAAATCTTAGGAAGCCATCCCTAAAAAGATACAGTCGACCATTTTGACCGTAAAGATCCATTTTAGGTACATATTAGCCATTCATGAGATTTTAAAATGTCAACCCGTGTAGTCAGTATGACTGAGCAATATGAAATTTGGTAGGAATGTCTATCACAAGACCCACAAAATAGTCTTAATAAATAACGCCCGAAAAGACACAATTAGTCAGCTAATTACAATTACATTGTTACAAAGGTGCCATTTATTTGTCATTTTTGCCAATCACACAAATTCAAAAATGTTGTTCTCAAATTTAGTAACATGAAATTTGGTAGGTATGCTCATCATGAGTAGACCCACAAAAAAGCCTCAAGAAGCCATGCGTGAAAAGACACTTGAAGTTGGCTATTCACATTTAATGTGGATATGTCAAAGATATTTTTTCTTTTTCATGAATTTGAAAATGTCCCCAATTCCAGTTTCAGCAACATGAAATTTGGTTGGCAAGTCTGTCGTACAATCACCAAAAATGTCTCATTCAGTAATGTGTATAATAGTCATCAAACATAACCCCAAATTACATTTGAAAAATCCCTTTTGTTTTCAATATGCACAACTTCAAAAATAGGGTCTATAACCGAACTGGTAAAACAGGTTTAATCCAGATTTAATCCAGATTTAAAAGTTAACATGAACAATCCCGTTTAACATCTCCCAGGAAATCTCCTGCTTATCCTCTTGTAGATCCTGGAGAAATTATGTATTGGGATGAAACGTGACCTCCTTTTGGCGGTTGATATTTCCCTCTTTTTCCACACTTTTAATATCATAGCTCACCACTATCTGAACGGAGGCCTGCGCTCTAATTGAGTTCATAATTCACTCAAATCCCATGTCTAGTTAATCCTATTAAACTTTCCGCGCTTAATTGGTTGCACTCATTTCAAAACTGCACACATCTGTTGAATTGTTTTTTACGTAGAAACTTCAACATCATGTCCAGCTTTTTACTGTGGTCCTTTCAGAGTTAGGATATCAAATTGGGGTTTCAAGAGAGGGTTACAATTTCAAAGAAGGGTTAAGGTTTTAAAAAAAAAAAGAATAGGGGTTTCAACCTCGTTTATAGTTCGAAACAGAGGTTAGGGTTTTAAACTGGGATTTAAAATCAGGCTTCCAAATTCAAATTTCAACCCCTGTGTCAAGGCACCACTTGAAGATTGAAATTTCATTTCTTGCATTTGCGTCACACAGAATTCCATTGCAGCTCACCTGTCCATTTCTTTTATAAGGTGGCTTGTACAATGTCTTCCACCGGAAGGGGGGGGGGCGTTAAATCTGAGAAGAAGAAGAAGAAGGATGTTTGCTGATTGAGAGCTTTAAAGGCACATTGAAGGCGTAATTGAAAAGGCGGCTGGAGCCCCGGCAGCCTTTTGTCATATCTTTTTAATTAACTTTCCTTTTCTGCAGCGCGATCGCAGCTGGCGATACGGCCAAATGACGACGCTGACACACGCCACAGACGTTTTGTTCATTAAATTGCGCATCTCCAAGCATGCGGGGGCTAATTAAAATTCTGCCGGATGACGAAGAAGAAATGTCCACTCTGCTTTGAACATTGAACATGACCACACATGCACACGCACACAAGAGAGAAGAAAAACAAAGCACTCAAGTAATTCAACCTGAATTACAAAAAAAAGCATTGAGATACAAACGCGCGCCTCCACCTTGTCTACTTGTTCATCTTCTGATTCTTTTGTGCGAAAAGATGAAGTTACAATTCACCATACCGGTATTTGGCCTTTTGTTTCATTCAGATGACATATAAACGTGTTTTGTGTGATGTCTTGTTTTCTTGTGATTTGTTCCATGTCTGTCTCGTTAAGGTTTTGTGTCCACCTGTTCTCGTCAGGTCCCACTACCACTCCCGTGTTGTCCAGGTGTTCCTCGTTGTCAGTTTGTTTGTATTTATGCTGCATTCGAGGAAGGTGGGAAGTCAGACTTTTCCGACTTTCGACTACAGTAATAGTAACTGCGCACTCCAACGCACCTTTGAACTGGAAGGGCTGTGTTGCAAAGTTGGTAAAAAAATAAATAAATAAAAGTACACCGAGTTATTGGCAAAATATCATTTACAAAATTCTAATCTTATTCAAAACCACGTAACAAAATGTCATTTGTAATGGTGGCCTTAGAATGAACTACTTTTAGTTAATTTAACAAGTTACGGTAATTATTATTTTGTGGGGGATAAAACAGTTTTACACATCAATTAATTTGTCAAATTGCAATTTGAAACATAAATTCAGGTTTCAAATTCAGGCCGGGATTAGGATTTCAAATGTGGATTTCAATTTTTGGGGCAGGGTTTCAAAGCAGGGTTGTAAATTCAAATTCGGCATTCGAATGACAGCACAAGCAAGCGTTAAGGCCTTAAAGTATAGTTTAAAACCCAGTGTTAGGGTTTCAAAGTAGGTTTATGGTGTCAAACTGTGGTTTCAAGTTTGGCGTAGGGTTTCAAACAAAGGTTTTGGTTTCAAATGAGGGCTTCCGGCTAGGATTAGTGTTTCAAAGTAGGGTTTTAAGATGAGTGTTTTCAAATTGTACTAAATTGTAATTAAGGTTTCAAATTTAAGTCCAGGGTTCAGGTTTTAAATCGCAAATTCAGTTTTCCAATATGAAGTATTTGCTCCTGGCTAACGCTAATAGAAACCCATGAACTTTGCCAAGCAACCGGTGACATTGTCTGCTTGATCATATTTTAGTTCATTGATCTTAATCAGACACCAGATGCCAAGTTGAGAATTTTTCAAGCTAAGTGCTTAGCGACTCGTCCTTTTGTCCTGGTCTGAAAAAAAAGGAGAGCGGTGCTGGTGGAAATAGGGCCAAGGCTGGTCAGGAAAAAAAAATGGAAAGAGAAACTGAAAATGTGCTTGGAGGTTTTTTGTGCAGTGAGCAAGATTAGGGCGCCTTTGCGTTCTGAAGGTTTTTTCTCTTAGCGGACCCTTTTCAGCAGACAAAAGTACAATCAGATCAGGAGGAAGTTTGTCTGTCGTTTCGCTTTCTGTTGGTATTTTTCTTCACACGAGAGGGCTCTTCAGCCTCTTGACGCCATCATAGAGGTTCTAGCTGCATGCGGGAAGCGGTAGAAAACCAGTTTGGATCTATGAATGCGGACTAAGTATGATTCGTTTGATTCAAGGTTTGAAATCAGGTTTAAAGTTTCAAGGAAGGATTTGTCATCAGGGTTGTAAAATTAAAAAAATGGTTAAAACTAGCCCTTTGATTAACTCATAGTAAAGTTTTAGTTTTTTCTTTCAAAATCGAATCGAAGAACTCCTCATTAAGAGTTCATTCACAAAATTAAGACCTGTCACACAGCGGCCTGTCACAGAGAGTCTGATCACGCAGCGATAGCCCGATTCATGTTGGCCTCCAGACGTCAGCGGCCATGCTAGGCAGATAGCGCGGGCAGTGCTTTGTTTACGAAATGAAGTACGCCTAATTTTCCCAGTACTCTGCGGGACGCAATGGACAGCCTTGCAGCAGGTCTCAGCTCAACTTGAGTGCAGTCCGTACTGCCATTAGAAGCCCGCATGCTAATTAACGCGGCGCTAACAGCGTCAGGAACAGGCAGCGGTGGTCAACAACCCCTCAGTGTTCAGTGATTCAGGCAGAACATACTTATTTCCCTTCAAACAAAGTGCTGATGTGGAGCATTGTTATCAGTGTCAGCCTGAAAATATGCATTTAGTGCAATTGAAAATTTCAGGTTTTGTAGCTTCAACAGCAGTCATTTTTTTGGGGGGCGGGGGACCAACTCATTACATTTACAGGAAATATAAAACACTTTAGGCTCCTATTTGTCATTATCACCCGCCCCCAAAACCCGCCACCTTTTTAACTTCACTTTTTTATATCCGTATTTTTGCATTGTCACGCAGGATGACCACTCGATGTCATGGATAACCAAATGACCCAACGAGACTTAGACAGATGGGACATTTTTTGTTATTAGGGGTTACTCTTAGACACGGTCAACAATTTATGTGATGCGTTTAGGTAAAATCAGGGGTGTCCAACTCATTTTAGTGGCTGGCCAATTTGGACGTCTTCGGAGGGTCACTATTACAGTGAAAACCACAAAATTATTACTTGTACACAACAAATTGATAGAAGACTAGTTTGGAAATCAGTCAATTATAATAGTTTGTTCAATTATTGTTCAAGTGAGTGCAAACTGGGTAAGAAAATTATTGCAAAATCTCAACGGTATTTACTACACATCACAATTTGACATTTAAGTACAGATTTTAGCAAGTTGACGCACATGTGATTTGCTTTTGCGGGCCACATAAAATTACCTGGCGGGCCAGATCTGGCCCCTGGGCCTTGTGTTTGACACCCATGGGTTAAAAGTACATTATTGCACTGGGTTACAGCTGCGGCGGTTCTGGAAGCGCAATATAAATAAAGATTCCGATCGTACTGTATTCCTATATGTAACTGCTGCCATTCTTGAACCGCATGGACATTCCAAACAATATGGGAATATTCCCTTGTTAGAAAGCGCAGAACGTAAACATATTTTTATCCAGTAACCTTAACTCTCAGGTGCAAGTTCACATTTGACCTTTCTACCAGATATTGCTTTTATCATACACTATATTCCTTCAACCATGACACCTGTATCCCAGCATATGAGCATTATTGGACACATGGAAGTAAATCCTATCAGATAACTGAATGATTACACACCTGTTTCATAATCACCGGTATTCTCAGACCACCGGAACAATTTTGTATGACTGTACAGCAGTTTTATCGGGCACCTGCATTGTCAAAACGCATGGTATCCCTTGACACCTGTGTGACTGCATAACTGTATCTCTGGACACGTATGCCAGTGTAAACCAAAATCATTACAAACGGAACATGCTGTGCTCATCAATGACAGGGCAGGTGTAGCTTGTGTCCTGGTGCTGCTAAAGTGTCGCCGTGGAACTTTTTACCTTTCATGGTGGTTCAGGGTCGACAGCTTAAAGTGCACTTTGGCTCGCAGGTGGAGGGGAAAAAAGATGTTATTGACACAAATTGCTGGTGAGTCTGCAACGTGTTCTTGAAATCTTTCGTTTGAATGCAGCTAAACATCAGCGGCGGCTCTTTTGTGTCCACGCCAACCTCGCACTGAACTTTGATAATGACTCATTGAAGGGAATTCAGTCGGCTTGTGTTTGCCGTGAAAAGAGGAGCCACTTCATCTTCTAATTATTCATACACACACACACGCGTACGTACCCATGCACACACACTCGAGTGACGAGGCCTTTCACTGCTACTGCATTCACACAGTCGGTATTAAAAGAGATTCAAAACATGAGCAAAGAGCAAAGAAACTCACTCAACTGACCTTTCTGATGTGATTCAGATAATAATAATAACAATAATTAATGCTGCATCAAATAACAAATAGGCTCTTGCGCCTACATTTTCATTGCCAATCCTCGGAATATTGGTCTAACTTTCACATCATGATCAATCCTTTAGATGGTGTTGACCAAAAAAGTTTTCCAAATTTAGCCTAACTGAGATAAATACATCTGCTTCCGGTTGGAACTCATTTGGAAGAATTCCCTTGTGGCATTCCTGTGTTTGTCAATGTTTAATCTCCGGATTTGCCCAAAATGACAGTTTTATTTAAAAAAAAAAATGGCCTCCTTCCAGTTCATCTTTGAACATGGGTCTTTAAGACTAGGTCGATTTTGCCATTTGCAAAATTGCCTGAATTGCTAATTTGAGCCAAAATTTGCAGCTTCAAACCAAAACAGATAACTTCCTATTCAATTTCCTGCATGAGTCCTTTAGACTTTTTCGTGCATCCTCTACACCCCAACTTCATGCCCATCAGTGACACTAATGTTAGTGCTAATATTTTATGTAACTTTCTGAGGTGCCTAAAAGTGACTCTTAAGAATGACGCCATTCTCGGGGTAAGCAAAATTGTGATTTTTTTTTTTAGGTAGGAAATAGGAGAACCAAGGCACAATCAATTTGATATATTTAACCCTTTCAGGGACAGCAGTTTCTGACGTGAACAGCTTACCATGCTGTCAGGTTACAAGGTGCATGAAAGGGTTAACGTCAAACAATAATCAAATGCAATAAAAAAAAAAAGAAAAAGAAAATGATGATTTTGTCAGCTGTACTGTACATTGAACACAGGTGGCCCGAGTCAGGAGCCCTGGGGAACTCCAAACTACAACAAGTGCTTTGTGTTTGGTACTTGTTAAAAAGTGAAGAAGACGCGTGTAATCATTTGCATCTGTAGAAGAACGTTTTTTTTTCTCCACAAACTGCCTGCTGTGTTTTTCAGCTTCTCGTTGCCGACCCCCGAGGAGAAAATTGCGCTTTAACGGCGTCTCCACTTTGAAGCCAAGAATGTTACAAATGAGGACGACGTAGCGCGCAAGGATTTCACCTCCAGGACGTTCATCTTCTTTATGAAATGTGAAGAGCGAACACGCTCCGATTGTCTCAGTCAGATATCACGTAGCACAACAAAAGTAATCAACACTACATGGCGAATCGCGCTTTTATGATTAAAAAAAAAACTTTATACAACAGTCAAGTGTTAGACACCAATTTCACTCGTCCATCCATCCATTTTCTGAACTGCTTATCCTCACAACGGTCGCAAGGAGTGTTGGAGCCTATCCCAGCTGTCTTCGGGCAGTAGGCAGGGGACACCCTGAACTGGTTGTCAGCCAATCGCAGGGCACACAGACACAAACATCCATTTACAATCACACTCGCACCTAGGGACAATTTAGTGTGTTCAATCAGGCTGCCATGCATGTTTTTGGAACGTGGCAGGAAACCGTAGTACCTAGAGAAAACCCACGCAGTGCCGGGGAGAAGATGCAAACTCCACAAAGGAAGGTTCGTGCTGGAATCAAACCCAGTATTCTGCACTGTGAGGTCGACGTGATAACCACTGGACCGACGCGCTAACCACTGGATCACCGCGCCACCACCAACTTCACTTGCATCTCTGGGCAACAACGTCATTGAACCAATACTGTATATCATTGTGAACCTGTACCATTGGACACCTGACCCAATGGAAACCTATCGCATATCCTTAGAAATTGGAATCATTGGACACCTGTATATCATTAGACAGGTGCACCTGGGATGGAATTTTATGTCACTGGACACTGGTATTACCGAAAAGCTGAACTGGACACCAATATAACTGCACTCACTGTGCATATAAATCATTAGGCACCTGTGTCACTGGAGACTTGCATCATTGGACACCTTTATGACTGGACACATGTGCCATTGAACATGTATTACAGTACACCTGTATCTCCTGACACTTCTATCATTATGCATCGGTAATATTGCAGAAGTACACACGTGATGCAGTTTAGCTCACATCGAAGCAACTAAAAGCTCCATAAAAACAAAGCTTGGTTACATCGTGTCTTTTTAATGGTTGGCTCACTTTGATGTGCTAGCTGGGCTGGCGTGGAGGTTGATTTAAGTCAACATTGTCACTTTTGACATAGAAGGAGAGGATAAACAGCGGCCACCAAAGCTCCAGTGAGCTTTGTCACAATATTACCGGGCATTAATGAGCGAATGAGGAGCTTGGTGTACTCTCCATCCGTCTTTGCACATCACATTGCGGGCACGGCGGGACGCCACGGGTGGCTGGCGGGATGCTTTACATATTGGAGTATGTTGATGCTCATTAGCCTCGCTGAAGGCTCAAAGTGGAGAGAAGATATGTCACCTGTATCCTAAAGTGTTTTACTCTTCTTGCAAATGTCACAATTTTACTTTTAATTTCACTTCCTGGTAGAGTGTAAATCTCAGCTCAACTTTATTTTCACCTTAAAAACAACCACAGCTGCCTACAAAGTGCTGTTTATAAATTAAAAATCAGACATATAAAAACAAAGACAGTTAAAACAATACATGAAAGACCATCCATCCATTTTCTGATCCGCTTTATCCTCACATGGGTCACAGGGAGTGCTGGAGCCCATCCCAGCTGTCTTTGGGCAGTAGGCGGGGGACACCCTGAACCGGTTGCCAGCCAAACGCAGGGCACACAGACGAGCAACCATTTGTGCTCACACTCACACCTAGGGACAATTATGAGTGCCCAATCAACCTGCCATGCGTGTTTTTGGAATGTGGGAGGAAACCGGAGTACCCGGAGAAAACCCACTCAGGCATGGGGAGAACATGCAAAGTCCACACAGGAAGGCCAGAACTGGAATCGAACCCGTCACCTCTGCACTGTGAGGTTGATGCGCTAACCACGGGATCACCGGGCCGCCCAGGCAAAACCAGGTCCAGAAAATAAAAACCCTGTCACAGTTTGGCGATAGTCAGAGGTGCTTCTACTCAAACAAGCTCCGATTGCACCCGGTGTCGTGGGCTGAGACCATTTCAAAATGAAAAGACCAAAAAACTTTAAAAAATCTTAAAATGAACTAATAAAATGTACAGGGAGCATTTCGGACCAACTGGAGATGCATGAGGGATCATTACCCTTAGATACTTATATCACTTGATGCCTCTTATCATTTGACACCTGTAGCTTAGACACCTGTGTAACTTGTAATTTGTCATTGGAAACATGACACGGGGCATTTGTGTCATTGGAAAGGCACACCTATCATATTGGACAAGCAAACCTATGTCAAAGGAAATCTGTATATTTGAATGTCAGTATCACCGGACCGTTATCAAAACTGTATCACTCGACACCTGTCTCATTGGACACAAATATTACTGTTGGCCTGAATCCTGTGATACCAGTGTCAGTGCTGCTAAGTGCCATCCCAGTTTTATCACCAGACACTTTTATACCTCTCAACATCTATGAGTGGTATTACACTTCTGTTTATGATATTCCTTCTTTTTTTTTTTTGCCGTCATAACATCCCATTCATTAGCTAGATGCTGAGATTTCAGAAACGGAACAGTTAGGTTGCATCTCCTATTAGCGTTGCGCCACCTGCAGCTAGCTCATTAGCCTGTCATGATTACACAATCAAGTCGTAACCATTTTTAATGCAATCGTAACACATCATGGTCAGCTTTTGCTGTGAGCAAAACCAATTTCTTTCCATTAAAAAAGTGTGTGTGAGAGAGAGAGAAAGACAGAGAGAGAGAGAGAGAGAGAATCAGGAAGCTGAGTCCGCCGCAGGGGTTCATAGAAAGTAAGAACAAATGCTCCAATTAGCCGCTGCGCTATGAGCATTTATTCACTATTCCTGACTTCCGCCGAAAGGTCCATGCACGAGTAAAGTCCTGAATAGTAAGACGATTCGATGCACTCATGCAATATTACATTTCTGCAAGGTAGTTAGGGTTCAGAATGAGGTTTTCTGACCTGTTTTGAGTTTAAAACAAGGTTTAGAATTACGAAGTAGGATTTCAAGCTAGGGATAGGGTTTAGAGATGGGGGTTGGGGTTAAAAAGTTGGGTTTCAAGAGAGAGTTTGGGTTTTAAAATGTGGGTGTCAAGTGGGTGTTCAACTCGCATTTCTGACAATAGTTTGTATTTCAAGCAATGGTTGTGGTTTCAATTTGAGGATTTAAGGGTGAGGGTTTCTAATGAGGATTTCAAGACAGAGTTAGGATTTTGAAATAAGGTTTCAAAGGACTGGGATTTCAAGTTAAGGTTTCAGATCTGGTTTGGGCTTCAAGCAAGGGTAAGGATTTTATATTGTGGGTCCAAGATTGAGACAGTGTTTCAAATTAGGGTTTAGAATTTAAAACAAGGGGCAATGGGTTATATGTGAGGGTTTCAAGCCGATGTTAGGGTTTCAAATTATTCCAAGTCATGGTTATAGTTTCAAACAAGGGTTATGGTTTAATAGGAGAGTTTCAAGCCACGGTTCAAACTAGGGTTACAAATTGAGGCTTTCATAATTATAGGTTAGGGTTTCAAATAAAAGGTTACGTTTTCATATGAAGGTTTCAAGCAGGGATTAGTGTTTCAAAGTAAGGTTTCAAGCCAGGGCTGCTATTTCAAATTGGGGGTTCAAGCCTTTGTAAAATTTCAAAGTGCAGTTTCAAGATTGGGACAGGGTTTAAAATAAAGGTGAGGACTTCAAACTGTTTTTTCTTTTTTTTTTTGGTGCAATTGATTTTGATGTTTTTGCTATGTTAGCCATTTGCTGCGTTTGTACACAATCTGTTATTCATTTTTGTAACGTGTGTTTTTATTTATTTATTTGATATCCCACACGGGCAGCGGCATTTCCCTGCGGCTTGACATCGCCAAACGTTCTCTCATCTCCCCGGGCGACCTCCACCTGCCATATTTACCCACAATGCATCCAGCGGAGTTCAATAATGAAAAGCAATCTCAGCCCAAATGTCAAACGGGTGGATAGAAAAAAAAAAGAAAAAAAAGAAAAGAAACGCTTGTCGCAAGTGAGCGGCTGCGAGCGCCTCACCTTCAATAAAACCACCGTGCAGCTTTTAACCTCCATCGGACGAGTTTCATTCATTCATTTGTTCGGAAGTGGCAGCCGATGCCGCCCCATTGTGGCGGGGGTCAAAGTTCAAATGAGATGAAAGAGCGCCAACGTTGATGCGGACGCAACGTGGCCGTTTCACGTTTACAAACACGCAAGAGAGATGATGATGGCCAACAGTGAGATTTAGGGTTATAAATTCGGGTTTACGTTTCAAATGAGGGTTTCACGCTTCAAACCAAGGTGAGGGTTTCACAGCAGAGTTTCAAGCAACGTTTCTGTGAGTGTTTTAAACTAAGGTAAGGGTTGAAAATGATGGTTTCAAACATGGGTTGAGTTTTACAATAGGATGTCACTCATGATACGTTTCAAACAAACAAATTAGGGGTTTAAACCAGGGCTAGGGTTTCAAAGTAGGGTTTAAAGCAAGTGTGATGGTTTTTGGTGAGTGTTTGAAACTAGGTTCGGGGTTTCAACTCTGTTTTTAAGTAGGGTGTCTGGCCAAGGTTACAGGGTGTCAAACAATAATTACGGTTTCGAACCAGAGTTAGGGTTTCAAGCCAGGTATATTTGTAGATATATGTATGTGAGGGTAAGGCTTCTAGTGAGTGAAACTGGGTTTAGGGTTTCAAATAAAGATGGAGGTTTCAAATGAAGGTTTTCAGCCAGTGGGGTTTAGAAGTAGGGTTTAAACCCGGGTATAAATTAGTAAATATAGATGCATATATGATTTTTTTATCCCCCATTCTGCTGCTTGTCCTGACCGCCGCAGAGTCGAAGATGGGAGGAGGAGGCAGCGACGCCACCTGATTTTTGTTTTCCCTGGACACAGCGGCGCTTTGCGTTCGCCCTGCCTCGGCAAATACCAGCCGCCAATCATCCACCGGGCAACCTTTTCACCGATTCTTCAGCTCTGAGGGGGGAAAACGCTCCCAAAGGGTCTCTCACCCCCTTCTGTACTTACACTAGCATGTGAACGACATCAAAAAGGTTTGACACCACCTCTTTCAGTGGTCGACATGTTTCGAGATGTAAAGTTGGTCTTGTTTTGAACGCAGGGAGCGTCGAGAAACTCACAAAGAAGACAAAACGCAATTGCACTAAATGCCCTCCCCCCATCAGTGAATGCCTCACATCATTTAACGGCTCCTTTCAGTGATTGCCTCATTTCAGTAGATGCCCCACGCCAGTAAATGTGAGTGAATGTTTCTCACCAGAGATCGTCTCCTCCAATGAGCACCTCATTCCATGAAGCATGTCTATTCCCAGCGAACGCCTCGTCTTAAATGCCACCTGCGACTTAATGTCTCCTCCAATGAATCTCACATAAAGGTGAATGCCTCATTTCAATAAAAATTATCATGCCGGATGAAAAATGAACAAATTCCAATTGTCAATGAACATCTCTTGTCAGTAAACGCCTCATGCCAGGGAATGCTTAAAACAAGTGAACGCCTCCTGCCAATAAAACAAAATAAAAAATAAATCATCCCAGTTAATGCCAGGAAATACATTTTGCTATCCAACAGCAAGCAACTTGTGTCAGTGAATGCATCATACCATTAAATGCCTCATGATCATTCACATCTCGCGTTTGTTGAATGAACACCTTCCTTTAGTGAGTGCCACGTGTGAGGAGTTTGTGAATGATCCATCAATGAATGCCTCATGCCAGCAAAAATGCCTTACATCACAGGTGTCAAACCCGAGGCCCAGGGGCCATATCTGGCCCGCCACATCATTTTATATGGCCCGTGAAAGCAAATCAAACATGTCAACTTCTATGATGCTTGCTAAAATCGCTACCAAAATGTAAAAGTTTCACTTGTAAATGCCTCAATGCCAGTAAATGCCTTGTGGTAATTAAAATCTCATTCCAAGTGAACGCCTCTTTCCACTTGAATGAATGCCTCCCATTAATGAATGCCACATGGTAGTAAATGCCTCTCGCTAGTTAACGCTCATGCCTCGCTAGTTAATGCCTCATGTCATTAACTCCCTCATGTCTGTGAACACATCACAGCAATGGCCATCTCATCCCTAATGAATACCACATGCCAGTAAACATCATACATACCTCACGCCAATGAATGTCTCACTCCAGTGAACGCCCCCGACTGGAAAACACTCTTTCGCTTATGTAAAACGTGGAGCCGCATGACGATCCTAAACATATATTTGTGAACAGTTACTTAGCCAAGAGCTGCCGTTTATCCTTACAAGGAATGGGAGAAATTGATGGAATGCAGTACATGAGGTCTTCTGACTCAGAACATCAAGCTGTCTTTAAATCACAAACATACGATTGTTGACACGCGCTTGACTTAACTTGCAAGGAAGGAGACATTTCGCAGCGGAGATGCACACAATGCAGTATACAAAGTCTTGTGGGTAACGCGGCGGCGGCGGCTGTCATTTAGGGGAAACATTACGACGCCTCGTAATCGCAAACGTACAATTGTTGACAGCCACTCTCGCCACTGTTGTCTTTTATTTTGTAAGAAAGAGGGAAGAACAGAACAGTGCGTGGAATGCAGTTTGCAAGGTCTTCCGATTAACCCTTTCAGGGAAGGCGGTTCTACAGTGGACATCTGATCATGTTATCAGGTTACATGAACGGGTTAATACGGCAGTTGCCAAATTTATAATTACTTAACTCCAAGCCGTCTTTTAATCACAAACATACAATTCTCGACAGTTGCCGTCCCATCTTGCAGGAGAGGAGAAATTGTAACAAAGCAGAGAATGCGGTACACGAGGGCTTCCGACTATAACATGGCAACTCCTGTCAGACTTCTTCTCAACACCGAGCCACCTTCCAGATCACAAACATAAAATTGTTGACGGGCTCCCGTCAGGCTTCATTGTGTGCGGCAGAGGCTCATTGTTTGCCTCCACAATATGGCAGTGAATGATGAGGTGTGTTAGCGATAGCGGCCGCCTGATAAACAGCAGGCGGCATAACAATGGCAGCCCGGGTTTAATGAAAACACACACTCCCGCACGGAGACACACACACTCTCACCATTTCCAAATTAGCATTCAGAGAACGACATCATAATTAAAAAACAAACAATTGCGGTATTATTTTCCGTTTTAATGAAGTGTCGGGCTCGCTGAGAGTGTAAAAGTTTTTTTTTTAATCCCTTCACTAAATCCTCTATCGTTTCATCGGAGCGAAAATGACCCTCTGCTTTTATGGATTATTCCGACGTGATTATTTCTATTGCTCAGTTGTGGTGAAGTATGGTGAGAGGAGGCATTGCACTAACTACATGCAAATGCCTGTCGCGTCACGGAATACGGCGTGTTTGTCTGAACTGTGAGGCGGACACGCTAACCAGTTCACCACCGTGTCGCCCAAGTTACATGATATATATTATTCATTTTTATTGTATTGACATTACTCGCTGTACCATGGGATCAAATGTAGAAGCTGAGGTGGGTTTTGCTGCCGAGGAAATCTGCCACAATCAGTCGTAAGCAGTAAGGTGCACAGGTCTCGAGATGGATGGAGCCCTCAGATTGAAGACGACGTCCTCAAGCCGTCCTTTCGCGGAACTAAATGGCACAAATGTGCAGAACTAATAGCAATATGCAGTAAGTCAAAATGGCACCGGCTATAAACAAAGGCTGCCAACAGTGATATATTTTGGATTTTTACAAGGTGGCATTGCAGCAGTTGCAGCTTTTATTCAAATGTCAGACAAACAAGGTTCTTACATCTTAAGGAAAGTTACATTCAAGATTGTTTAAGACTTTTTAAATTCCGCTCGAAATTAAATTGATGTTGCCAATGTCCCATGTTGTCCAAAATTACTACAGCACGTAAGTGAAGTGCATGTGACCTTAAGAGTCCCAACTAAAACATTATCACTCCTTCGATCATTCGGTCAATTATTATTATTTTTTTTTTAGCGGAAGTCAAAAATGTTTATTGCATCAACATGTTCCTCACTCAGCTAACTCAAAACAGCATTCAGATTAATATTGTGTTTGTGGAATAAGAAGTATGATTAATCGAACCCGTTTTCATGATCAATTGGAGGTTGACATTTTGTGCAACACTGACCACTGCTGTTGATTAAAATCGACTTACAAGCAGAACGCTAACTTCACAGCTCACTGGTTTTCTGGGTTTGGTTCCGTGACATTTGCGATGCAAGCCCAAGGGCACTTTGACGTCATTTTCAGTAGACAGCAGAGGGCGATACGGAGCCAAAACAGCCGTTCCTAAAATGGATGAATTAATATAACGTATTTTCTGCATGATAAGGCGCGTTTGAGTATAAGGCGCACCTTCAATAAATGGGCTATTTTAAAACAGTTTCCATATATAGGGCGCACCACATTATAAGACTCATAGAATCGAAGCTAGAATAGTGGCTGCGGTTGCGCTATGCATCCACTAGATCGAGATATGCTAAAGGAATATAATACAGTGTGGAAATTGTAAAACTCGAAGAAAGCGACAATTTCTCACGTTCACACACCGAGCGAGTGTGTCGTTTATTTTGCACACCAAAAAAGTTCCCCGCGCAAACTGAGACCCGCTGAAAGTCAGTTTCCATAGAAACAAGCAAACTAAACATGGCGGTCCTTAAAGGGACTGCAATTACTTCTACCCAGTTAACAATGGACCGTGAACTCTCTGACAAGCATATGGAAAAACATTGCATTCAAACATTTGTAGTTGGTGGTGAATTATGTATATAGAAGTCACTACACACGTCCCCCCAGAATTCAACACAACAAAAATAGACACTCTAAAGTTCAAATCGTGGGGGGCGAATCCGGCGGCCGTAACGGCTACGCAGGACGGGGGAGTGAGGAAGCGCATCCCCAGGGGGAGGGCGCGGAGGAACAGTAGAAAGTGGAGACGGGGGAGGTACGGGGAAGGGGTTGGAGGGGAGAAGGCCAGGAGACAAGCGTCCAGTAGGAGGACGACCCCGTCTCGGCGGGCGAGCCACCTCAACCGACCCGGCCAAGTCCACGTGAGCTGGTTTAAGGCGGTCGGGTTTATCCCCCATGTTAATGACAAAATGTTTCTGTCCCGCCTCTAAAACCAGGAAGGGGCCCTCATAAGGGGGACGCAAGGGCCCTCTGTGCCCATCAATGCGAATGAACACATAACTAGCCGACAGAAGGTCCTTGGGCAGGTGAGAACCTGGAACACCGTGGCAGGAAGTAGGCAGAGGGGCAAAGAGTCTGGCATTGTCCAAGAGGGTGGAGCGTTGCGCCTCGGCCGACCAAGGAGAAGAAGTAGTCGGCACAAAATCCCCAGGCACCCGCAGAGGCTGGCTATAAACCAGCTCCGCAGAGGAAGACTGGAGATCTTCCTTGGGCGCCGTCCTGATGCCCAGCATGACCCACGGGAGTCTGTCAATCCAGTTGCCGTCCTTCAAGGTGGCACGAAGAGCAGCCTTCATCGACCGGTGGAAATGTTCGCAAAGGCCGTTGCCTTGTGGGTGATACGCTGTGGTGCGGTGCAACTTCACCCCTAAGTTGTCTGCCACTGCCGTCCAAAGCTCAGAAGTGAACTGCACGCCGCGATCCGAGGAAATATCCAAAGGGGCGCCAAAACGGGATATCCAGGTGCCAATAAACGCCCGTGCCATGTCGACTGATGTAATGGACGACAGCGGGGCGACCTCCGCCCAACGTGTGGTGCGGTCGACCATAATTAACAGGTGACTGTACCCCCGAGAAGGGGGCAGGGGACCAACCAGGTCGACGTTAACATGGTCGAAACGTCGCTCAGGCACGTGAAAGTGTTCCAAAGGGGCCTTGGTGTGGCGTTGCACTTTGGCCCGCTGGCACTGCACGCAGGCACGAGCCCAATCTCTTACATCCTTCTTCAGGCCGTGCCACACGAACTTGGCTGCCACCAGTCTTTGAGAGGTCTTGGTACCCGGGTGAGAGAGTCCATGGACAGCCTCGAAAACCGGGCGCCGCCAAGGGGTGCCTGCGGAGACGTCACAAAGCAAAGTGGTTCCGGAGCTGCTAAAGACCATGTCCCTCAGCTGCAAACCTGTAGTGGACGACCGGCACTGCTGCACTGTGGTGCCGGTAGCCTGGTCCTTTGCCATACTGCAGTAGTCGAGACCCAGCTGGACCGCTCCAGCCATGGCCCTGGAGAGGCAGTCAGCAACACAGTTATCTTTCCCTACCACAAGCTGAATGTCTGTAGTAAACTCGGGAACATAGAACAGCTGGCGCTGCTGGCGGGCGGACCATGGTTCTGTGGCCTTGGACAGGGCGAAGGTCAAAGGTTTGTGCTCGACGTAAACTGTAAACTGGTGGCCTTCCAGCATGTGCCGAAAATGGCGGATGGAGAGGTACATTCCAAGCAGTTCACGGCCGAAGGTACTGTACTTCTGCTCAGGGAGGCGTAATTGCCTACTGAAAAAAGCGAGAGGCTGCCAGGTACCGTCCACCCACTGTTCAAACACCGCCCCCACCGCGTAGTCAGAAGCATCCATGGTCAGTGCCACAGGGGCAGAAGAGGAGGGATGTGCCAGCATCGTAGCTCGCGCCAAATCTGCTTTAGTGTTCATAAAAGCCCTGACCCTGCTTTCAGTCCAGTCTACAGTATGCTTGGGCTTCTTGCCTTTAAGGGATGAAACGATGCTAGAAGTTCACCATGCCAAGAAATTCCTGGAGGGACTTCACGGTGACTGGGCGTGGGAACGCTGTGACGAGGATGTCATCAAGGTACACGAAAACAAAGGGAAGGTCCCGCAGCACAGAGTCCATCAGACATTGGAAGGTCTGAGCAGCTTTCTTAAGTCCAAACGGCATGCGCAGAAACTCAAATAATCCAAAAGGTGTGATCACTGCCGTTTTAGGGATGTCAGAGGGGTGAACGGGCACCTGATGATAGCCCCTAACGAGGTCGACCTTGGAGAAAATCACCATGGTAGCGGTCGGGCATTGTAGCGTCGTTGAGCCGTCAATAGTCTCCACAAGGGCGGCAGCCGCCACCGGGTTTAGGGACCATGTGGAGAGGAGAGGCCCAAGGGCTGTTAGAGCGGCGGACAATCCCCAGGCGCTCCATGTTGTCGAACTCCGTCTTGGCCACAGCCAGCTTGGCCGGGTCCAGGCGCCGGGTGCGGGCGTAGACCGGTGGGCCCGTGGTGGCGATGTGGTGTTCCACCCCATGCCTGGCAGTTGCTGAAGTGAAGGTGGGCTGTGTGAGTGCAGGGAATTCAGCGAGCAGGCGGTGGAAAGCGTCCGTGAGGGGGATTATGCTGGAGAGGCGGATGACGTCTGCCGGACCGAGTGTGCACGCGTAACAACAAAAAGTGGCGGCGTCTATCAAACGTTGATTTTTCACGTCCACTAAAAGTCAATGAAGGCACAAAAAATCCGCCCCCAAAAGAGGGACATCGACACGCTCTGTAACAAAGTCCCAACTATAGCGCTGCCCACCGAAGCACAGTTCCACGAACCTCATGCTGTAGGTGCGAATGGGGCTCCCATTCGCAGCTGCCAAAGGAGGGCCGTGGCTGTCAGCTACCATGTCGATCTGCGATGCGGGCAAAATGCTGCGCTGTGCCCTTGTGTCGGAGAGGAAACGCCGTCCAGAGATAGAGTCGCAGATGAAAAGCAGCCCGCCAACGTTACCAACGCTCATGGCCACTAATGAGCGCCGGCCGCGGCGTTTCCCGGCCCGCCGAACGAGCACGGTGAGCGGCACTTCTTAGCCTTCGGTCCAAACTTGGCGTGGTAAAAACATAAACCAGCAGCCGGCCGCGGGTGAGGGACAGCCGTCGCGACGAGTGCGTAATTCTCTGAGGCACTAGCGGCAGTCACGGGGAGGAGAGCCGCTGCACAGTGTTGCTGGCTGGCCAGGAAGAATTTATCAGCCTCCGCAGCGAGCTCTCTACAGTCAGTGATACAAGTGTTAGCTAAAGCTGCCCTCACCTGGGTGGGTAACTGGCGCAGAAAAAAGTGAAGAAAAAGAAAGCCCGGTTTGTGCTCGCCGAGCAGCTCGAGCATACGATCCATTAACTCGGAGGGCTTGCCGTCCCCCAGGCCGTGGAGAGAGAAAAGTTTGCTGGCTCGTTCGGCGTCGAAAAGTTCGAAGGTTTTCAATAAGTGAGCCTTCAGCGCATCATATCGTCCTTCTGTCGGAGGAGACTTGAGGAAACTCACGACCCTGGATGCCGTCGAACTGCCCAGCGCGGAAACAACGTAGTAGTATTTCGTAGTATCCACAGTGATGTCGCGTAGGGCGAACTGGGCCTCGGTCTGAGCGAACCAAGCAGACGCAGATGATTCCCAAAATTCGGGGAGGTTGAGCGAAACAGCGTTCACGGACATCTTCGTGGTCTGGAATCGTCCAGCAAAAAAATGTCGAGGGACACCAGTGTGGAAATTGTAAAACTCGAAGAAAATGACAATTTCTCACGTTCACACACCGAGCGAGTGTGTCGTTTATTTTGCACACCAAAAAAGTTCCCCGCGCGAACTGAGACCGGCCGAAAGTCAGTTTCCATAGAAACAAGCAAACTAAACATGGCGGTCCTTAAAGGGACTGCAATTACTTCTACCCAGTTACCAATTGACCGTGAACTCTGACAAGCATATGGAAAAACATTGCATTCAAACATTTGTAGTTGGTGGTGAATTATGTATATAGAAGTCACTACAACAGCTTTATTTATACTGTGCTTTCATTATCCTTTTTGCAGCTGTAACAAAGCTACATCCAAGAAATCTACATCCAAAAATACTAAAATACTACATCCCAGAAATCAGAATATTGAGCCATATATAAGGTGCATCGGATTATAAGGGACACTGTTGGCTTTTGAGAAAAAAGAATGCTTTTAGCTGCGCCATTTAGTGTGGAAAATACGTACATAATTCCCATTCCACAAATGTAATATTAGTCAGAATACCATGTTTAGACTAGTGAATGTGAATTTGTTTTTAGTTTTTTATTTTATGGATTCAATGCCTTTTAAGGCTTCTTTAAAAAAAGCTGCCAGAAGGCCGATAAAGTAGTTTGACCTTCTTGGATTGGTTCTGATACGAGTCCGAAAATTGTGGTTTGCTTTATGCTTCATCACCCATTCGTGCATATTTTAGGGTCACTCCACCAAGAGTGCATACCTGGCATGAGGGTGTGGAAATGACAGCTTTAGGTTGACTTTTCTTACATGCGTGAGGATATACGGTATATTATTTTTTTGAGGTTGTAACTAACTAAAAAAAAATAGCCCAGAAGTAGTGTATTATATTCCAAGTCCCCATGTACTTTCCACCTTGAGCCGGCGTCCGCAATCACATCTCAACACTTGAGCACTTGCTGATTTTTTTTTTGGTAGGACTTTTTTGATATGTGCAGCGTTCCCGCGCCGCCCGCAGCTATTTCCTGTCAGGCATCAGACAAGCTGCCGGCATCATCGTTAGCGACGTTGTTATCTGATTCCCTCAGAAGACGGCGGGGAGTGATGAAATAAATAAAAATCCCAGGATGAATCCTTCACAAGCCTCAAACGCACGTGTGATGATGAGAATGATGATGATGAGGAGGAGGAGGAGGAGGAGAATGCGAGTGATTACAATTCCCAATGATTTTTGATCAGGCAAATTAAATAAGGCAGACTAATACATGAGGAAAAAAGTAATAAACAAGTCTTCTGAGGACTTTTGAGCTTGTCATGTTTAGTTTGTGTGCACAGCAGGTGCAACATCTCTTAAAAGTACAGTGTCTCTGACTAAGGGGACACAAATTACATTTAATTGACGTATGTACTGCATATGCTCCACTTTCGAGCTGTGCACACATCAAATATGTAAACATGGCAAATTATACGTTATGATGTGAAGTGGTTAATTTGTCACGTGAGAGACGCATTAGGCGTGACACGTCAAAGAGGCAAATATTACATACGACAAACGGCAAACATTAGATGGGTAGACATTATATGTGATGTAAACTCGGTAAATGGGTGGTGTAAACGCGTTATATTTGATGGAAGTACGCAAATCAAGTTCCAAATGATGTTGGAACGTTGCGTTCCACATCAACTAAGACAGAAGAGAATGATTTGCAAATCAGGTTCAACCTACATTGAACTGAATACACTGCAAAGAAAATAGTTAATGTTCAAACTGACAACCATGATTGTTTTTAGCAAATAATCATTAGCTTGAACTAACCTCTCAGTTAACCCGTTCACCTCAGGGATGTTCCAAACACGTGTTTGATGAGCATTCCGTCACTTGTCCCACAATTTTCTGGAAAATGATTATCGGCAGTGGTCCACTCTACTAAACCGCTGTCCCTGAAAGGGTCAGATGAAAATTGTATTTTGTTTCCCTAATTGGAATATTTAATTTAAAAAAAAACATTTGATCTGTCTATATATCCATTTTCCAATACGCTTATCCACAAAGGGTCGTGGGGCATGCTGGAGCCTATCCCAGCTGTCATCAGGCAGTAGGCAGGGGACACCCTGAACTGGTTGCCAGCCAATCACAGGGCACACATAGAGAAACAAACATCCGCAGTCCCACTCCTTGGGACAATTTAGAGTGTTCCATTCACCTGCCATGCATGTTTTGGGAATGTGGGAGGAAACTGGAGTACCTGGAGAAAACCCACACAGTCCCGGGGAGAACATGCAAACTCCACACAGGAAGGTCGGAGCCGGTATGGAACCCACGACCTCTGCAGTGTGAGGTCGACGCACTAACCACCAATTTTATATATATATATATATATATATATATATATATACATATGCATATACATATATATATATATACACACACACAGTCAAACCTCGGTTTTCATCCATAATCTGTTCCAGAAGGCTGTTCGAAAACCGAAATTGTTGGAAAACCGAAACCACGCTCTTTTTAAAATAAAAATGCTTACTGAACACGTCTGCTCACAATGGAAAGCAACACGAGGAAGCGTCACTTCCTCGTGTAAGGAAGGTGAGAGGAGTCAAATGGTGATTCAAGCGGGCTCAGTTTGTTCAAGAACCGAAATTTGTTCATCATGCGAGGCATAAAAAACTCAACATTTTTGGTCAAAAACCGAATTGGTCGAGAACCGAGACGTTCGAAAACCGAGGTTTGACTGTATATTATATATATATTAGAGCTGTCAGTTTAGCGCGTTTATATCGGCATTAATTTAAATGAATTTTATCGGGATCAAAATTTTTCTCGCGAGATTAACGCGGAGACGTCACAGCGGATGTTACGTTGCTCTATAAATAAACCAGAAACAAAACATCAAGCGCGCTGCACAGGTCCACGCACGTTTGTTTTGCCAGCCACGGCAGCGCGAGACACCGAAAACGGATACTTAAATAGTTTATGAATGGAAAGTTTACTTTTAAAAAGTTGCCAGATTGTTCCACTGACAAGACCAAAGTTACCTGTATGTTTTGCAGTCGTAAACCGAGCTATCATCATAGCACGTCGAGTCTGAAATACCACTTAATGGCCAAGCGCACAGCTGACGTTCTACTCCGCCCCCTTGTCTCAGACAGACAGCTATGGATCATTTCAAAACGAAGAAAATGGATGACACGACGAAGAACAAATTTGCTGAACGACTCCTGTTGGATTGACCCGGCGCTTTAAGAGGGGCGGGGCTGCCACTGACAGGTGACGTTCGCGCGATGTATAAATAGCGTTTTGTTTTGTGAGTGAATACACTCGCTTCGTCGTCGGCATGGCTCAATGTTAAGCTACGCGAGTGCTTCTTATCAAGTCAGATGTGTAAAGTTAGCTTTTAGATTCGGTCATGATCGGTTGCTTTGTTTGCCGCATCGCTATGCAATCACAGTCAGTTACCGTTCGCAATCGGCAATTTAAACAGCGTGGGCTAAAATGTTGCTAGAACAGGGCTGTCTTTATTTAGCTCATTTTTGCATAGTTGTCATGTTTGTCCGTCTGCAATCTGACGTTTAAACGAAGTAAATTGCGTTGCAGCTGGGGTAAATAATGCCGGCGCTCCACTTCCGGGTTGGACCTTTGGGACTTGTAGTTCTTTTGATCGATTCGACTTGATATGTTTGTGTTGTATGGTTTCTTACGTTTAAAACAATGAATAATGATGACGATATTGATACATAGTGAAATCAGGGTTGATTAAATTATTTATTAAACGTATTGTTAAATAAAGGTATTAAATAATGTCAATTATATACATATTTACATTGTGATGCAGAAAGATAGATATATTAATGTTTTACTGCATGTATGTGTAATTTAGGTTATTACCTGCTTCTGATACTTCTGTTACAACTAGTACTACTTCTGCTGCAAAGTGCTCCAA
This sequence comes from Hippocampus mohnikei, assembly GCA_026261675.1. Lineage (NCBI taxonomy): Eukaryota > Metazoa > Chordata > Actinopteri > Syngnathiformes > Syngnathidae > Hippocampus > Hippocampus mohnikei. Next base: position 14,279,381 of record JAKGUB010000557.1, on the reverse strand, counting down.
TAAATGATCAAAAAAGTACAGAACGAGAGATCCTTCCATGCTGACCGACAATCCTTATTCAGGGGCCGTGAAAACGGAATTAACTGAAAAACTCCACTACGGATTGCCAGCGAGAGCCTCCATTACGAGTACTAGTTTACCTTAGATGTGCACTTTATAATGTTATATTGCGCTGTTTTGATTCCATAACAAGAGCTGTTCAAGCAGCTGTTGTGTGACAAAATATTTTTTTCACTGTTGTTGATGGACAGTAATATTGTGTGAGAGATAATGTGTGAATAACTGCTCCAAGTGAAAAATGTTCATGTAAAATTGAAAATCTAAATTGTTATTTCAGTAAATATTTGCATTTTGGACATAGAAAACTGATTCATGATTCCATGTTGATGAGAGCATTAAAATGGGAGAAAATAGGACAAAAAATATAAAAGGAAATTCAGAAACGATAAAAAATGCGCGAGTAATCACGATGAATTTTTAGTTAATTTGAGTTAATTATGACAGATGAGTTTTTAATTAGATTAAATATTTTAATCGTTTGACAGCTCTAATATATATATATATGGCGTCACGTTGGTCGACTGGTTAGCGGTTCCGGCTCACAGCGCAGAGGTGCAGGGCTCAATTCCATGTGACCATGTCCTATTCGAGGAGTATGGAGAATTAATATAATTTAAATGTGGCACATTAGGGGTGCAGACATTAAATATGACAAATACCACAGATGAGATGTTAAATATGTTGTGTTAAACATGATAGACATGAAGTATGATATAAATCTGGGAGGGGAGACACTTGGGCCTGTTGTCACGTTGCATTTATCTTCTCCACCAGAGGGCTCAACGAAAAAGCGATAGGGCATTGTTTGATTGAATTAAAAATGACGTTATGCAATGCAATGCATTACAAGCAGTTATTTTTTCTTAAAATTTATGTTTAAACATGATTCCTATTCGGTAATAGTCAACATTTCCTAAGTGTCCATTGGCTTTGAAATCCAGATTAACAGGGATTTGAGTTAACTGTGACAATACTCCATGACTTCAAGTCCTTTTATTGTGTACAGTACTCGCACAAGACGGGGACTGATTGTGTGCGGGTGTTTTCATATCGTTCTGAGAGCAAACAGGACGCTTGGTGGCCTTCTTTTGCTGTTTTGATGCCACAAACAAGGAACTAAAAGCCTGTTTTATGTGTGCGTGTGTCTGCTGCCACCCTTACCAAGGACACACACACACACATATCGCCTTGGCGCCTTAAAGATGCCAAAACACCACTAATGGGAGGGGAGAGCGAAGCAGCAGTTTGAATTTAAGCAGGATGAATTTTAGAAGAGTGGAGGGAAAGAAATCCAGAAACATTTGGAAGGGTTTATTTTACAACTGTTGGATGTATATTCATCATCATCATCATCACCATCATCATCACGGTGTGCACAGCACTTGCAAATGACAAAAGTGTAATTAAAAGCAGAGGCAGATAAAGAGACGTCGTGCATAAAGACAAACAGAATGCAGTCACACCCACGTGCCCACACAGAGTAAAAACATGCAAATAAAAGCCTCCATCTTATACACATTATCTGACATTACGGAAAGGTTTCAATGTGTGCATTTTTAAATTTATCTATACAGTGTTTATAATAAACACTATTGAAATGATTTCTCTCAAACTAACAGTTTAAGTCCGACAAATGGCGGCGGCGGCTTAGGTGGCCGTCGCACACAGAGGCCCGTATGGAAGACATTAGCCAGGCCTCAGCTTCATTTGCGGCATCCAACTGAGTGGCCACCGCTCTGTCTTCCAGCTCTTATGCTTTTATATATCAATATATTTTTTTGAGTTTTAATGGCGCTCAGCACGACGGGAAGCGGCGCCAAGCCTTCCAGCCAAAACGCCTCCGACAGACGGATGGATTTCCAGCTCGGAAAGAGAAAATACGAGGAATCAGTATTCTAACCTAAAGCAAAAAGTCTGATTAATTAGATCATTGCGCTACTAATGTGTGTGCGGATAGAATGAGTGTGTAGAGCTGTAGTGTGTCTGTCTGTGCGGATCTCATGCGAGTGTCGTCGAATGAGAACCATACACGGTCATAATAATTCTCTTTTTTCAAATCAACAGATGATGCCATTTGATTTTTTTAAACTCTCCGCGTTAGATCATGAATTTTTGCGGGTCTCACCATGCCTAACCCTAACTCAACCACAATTTTCGTAAACACTTGTATCCTGGTGAAAATTTATCAATTTTGTTTGTCTTACCAGGACCAATAAAGAATGACAAACCAAAAAAAAAAAAAACCCTCATCTTCCCCATCACATATAGCTGACCAACAATGTGCCTGATGTAAAAGATCATCAGTTGCGGCCGAAGTCCTCTTATTATGCATGAACCAAGAAAACCCGGTGCTGTTCTTGTCTGCTACCTTAAACCAAGGATGCATCGGTTAGAAACTTGGGAAAACTTAGTCGGTGAAATATCCCAAGATGCATTTAGCGCAGCAATCACAGATCTGCTGTATGTCAGAGTCAGGGGTGGGGGCAGGTCATAAATCCACAGCTGTTCAGATTTCCATCCATCCATCCATTTTCCAAACCGCTTGACCCTCACTAGGGTCGCGGGGGGTGCTGGAGCCTATCCCAGCCGTCTTCGGGCAGTAGGCGGGGGACACCCTGAATCAGTTGCCAGCCAATCGCAGGGCACACAGAGACGAAAAACCATCCACGCTCACATTCACACCTAGGGACAATTTAGAGTGTTCAATCAGCCTGCCATGCATGTTTTTGGAATGTGGGAGGAAACCGGAGTGCCCGGAGAAAACCCACACAGGCCCGTGGAGAACATGCAAACTCCACACAGGGAGGCTGGAACTGGAATTGAACCTGGTACCTCCGCACTGTGAAGTCGACGTGCCAACCACTGGACTACTGGGCCGCCCGTGTTCAGATTTCAAAGAGAAATTCTTTGGAGGTACTTTCAAGCACATGTTCTTAAGAAGACTATTCTTGATTGTACTGTACTCGCATTCTTGATTTTAAGAAATGGCTAATATCTGCCGTAAAGCAACTTCAGGTCCCATCTTCTTGAGGATCTATAGTTGCCCAACAAGGTGCCTTATGTAAAAATCTCAAAATTCAGTGTAGAACATTGCAGTCTCAAAACATAGCAATGATAAGGATTTCGCAACAATTAACTCTTTTGAAGAATCTATTTTTCCCAGAACATAACAAAAATGTAGAATTACACAGAAGGGTCATCTATTCGCAAACCATGTTGAAGCAACGACTCTGTTCTGTTTTTGCAATGCAGAATTTAAGCTAAGGGGGGCACAACATTTACAAGCCATAGCTTTAAAATGACAAAAAAAAAGTTTTGTTGAGTGATTGATTGGACATTTATCATCCACAAACACTTCTATTGCAGCATACGTGTGTGCCACCAGCATGTTAGTTGCTCTGCCATCACCATGGAAACAAAGCACTGCCTCCCGCCTCACCGTGTGCTCCATCATGTCGCTGAGCCCCCGACACACTCCACCACCTATGTACACTGTGCGCTTGCGACGCTCACAACGCTAACTAACCCTGTGTGTTGTGAGTGCGCGTGAGACAAAGAGTGATGTATAGCATCGGAACATTATATTTGCAATGTAGAAATACATAGAAACATACAAACTACCTGTACACACAGAAACTCAACACCACTCCAAGAGTTTTAAAAATATACAACATAATAAAGGCAAATATAAAATTGCTGACACGCATGCACTTTAATGGTACAAAAGCACGCAAGCACGCATCGACACACACACAGTAACTGCGTTACCACGGACATACATTATGTACATAAATACATGCACACAACAACCAGGCTAGGGGGTGCTCTAGCCCTGTCAGAAATCCGCCTAGCCCCCTTTCAAGACAATTTCCATCCAGCCATTTCCTAATCCGCTTATCCTCACGAGGGTTGCGGGCATGCTGGAACCTATACCAGCGATCTTCGGGCAGGAGACTGGGGACACCCTGAACCGGTTGACAGCCAAATCGTAGGGCAGACAGATGAACATTCACATCCAGGGAGTTTTAGAGAGTGGTCAATTTAGTTACCAAGCATGTTTTGGGGATGTGGGAGGAAACCGGAGTACCCGGAGGAAACCCACCATGACACGGGGGAGAACATGCAAACTCCATACAGGAAGGCTGGCACCGGAATCGAACCCTGCACCTCTGCACTGGGAGGCCGACGTGCTAACCAGTCGACTCCGGCGCCGAGTGAAGACAAGTGCACAAGTAGCTATTTTGTTCCATTCCGTTCGTGCTGCAGTTGTCTCCCGTGTGCGTTTGTGAGGAAAGAAGTGGGGTTAGTCTTTCAGTTAGATGCACATTAGGTCGGAGATAGTATACACTTGTTTGTATTTGCAAACAAATGCAAAAATGCCAAATGAAAATCATGCACTACAGACATAAAAATAAAAGCATAAAATGTGTCACGTATCGTCTTTTGGCACAAAGCAAAGGTGTCATTTGCAACATCAAGGTAAGGCAACGCTTCCCATTTCACACATAAAGTCACTGATGGCGTAGTCGTACACTCACCTGACTTGTGTGCAGGCAGAGTGGGATCAGTTCCTACTCAGTGACCGTGTGAATGATTGTTCGACTCTATGTGTACCCTGTGACTGACTCGCGACCTTTTCAGAGTGTAGTACACCTACCGCCCGAAGTCAGCTGGGTTAGGCTCCAGCACCCCCGCGACCCTGTCCAGAATCAGAATCAGAATCATCTTTATTGGCCAAGTATGTAGAACACACAAGGAATTTGTCTCCGGTATACACGCTGCATTAGTATCATCATAAACAAGAACATGACAAATTGGTATGGAAGGACATTTCATAATGTAAGTGAACCATAGTTTTAAGCAGAGCTAAAGTGATCAGTGGTAGAATACATTCAAGAGGTAAGCACTGTCAAAAATGGTTGGCTGGATTTCATACACAAAGCAACTCAATGTGCTTCACACAAGCAAAGACACAACACCTAAAAGTATTCACCAAAAAGAACATACATTGACAACATTTAAACACAATAACAGAAACCTTTTAAAAAGGTTCAGAAATGAGAGTACGTTTGTAAAACAAGGTCACACCGGTCACTTCCTGTTTCAATTTTGTAAGAATGACTCTCCTCTCGTCTCGTCTCGGATCACTTCCCCCTGTGCCAGTCGGATTGTCACCCCCGGCCCTGTTGCCCCTTACCTTGTGTTTGAATGGTTCTGTGCCAGTGTGTTTCATCCTTGTGTGTGCACTCCAGCCTTTCGCCACAGAGCTGACCAGTTCTTGCCTTGTTTCTACAGCCTTGCCATTTTAAATTGTCAGCTGCTGATCCTCAAATAAATATTTATTTTCACTTTGTACCCTGAAACTGTGTCCTGTGTCCTGTGTCCTGTGTCCAAGCCTGGTTCTGACAGTACAGACTGGCCAGGACAAAGGGAGTCAAGGACCATTTAAACACAAGGTAAGGGGAAACAGGTGGAAACAATCAAGGCTGACAATCAGACTGACACAGAGGAAAGGTAAGTGACCTGAAATGAGAGGAGAGTCATTCTTTCAAAATAAAACAGGAAGTGAGTAGCAACCCTCACCGCTGTGCGACACAACTATAGCAAATACGAGATTTAAAATGTTTAAAAGATCTTAATCAATAGTATAGGGCGAGGGGGCTACGTTTTAAATCTGGATTTAAAAGCAGTTACATGTGGGCCTGACTTCAGTTTTGATGGCAGTTTATTCCATTTGTGTGCAGCATAACAGCAAAATGCAGCTTTACCATGTTTACTTTAACTCTGGGCTCCATTAATTGATGCAAGCCAGCAGATGTCAGAGCACTAACTGGGTTTATATTCAATGACCATTTCTTGAATGTATTCATGACCCAAACCATTCAACGATTTCTAAACCAGGAGCGGAATTTTGAAATCTATTCTACAGCTAAGTGTGAGCCAGTGCAAAGCATTTTGAACTGGAGTAATATGATCTGATCTCAAATCCCGAGCTGATGCAGCTTGAATGCGCTGCAGCTGTTTCATGCTCTTTTGCGGCAGTCCAGTAAGACAACTGTTACAATAATCAAGCCTCCTGGAGATAAAAATTCACCTTCCAAGTCATCTCAAATTCATCTTAATTTTTGTTGCATCGAAAGCTCATTAATTCTTGAATCCAAATCCTAATCTATCAATCGACGAGCTAACATAAGGCGCATTTGCATCGCACCGCGCGTGCCTCCCCTCCTCCTCGTGTGCACTCTGTTCCAAACAAATCAATACGACACGATTAACACGGTCAAGCCTGTGAAGAAGAGGATGTGAAAAAGGAGGAAGACGAGGAGACGAGGCAGCCGGCAGGAGAACGTGGGCTGAGTCGAACGTGTCCGTTAGGAGGAGGACGTGAGCGCACGAGCGGAGGAGCTACTTAGGGAGCTGAGCTGCGCCACTTAGGCCCAATTAGAATGCATATTTTAAGTGGAGTTAAACCTGATGAAATATGTATGAGGTGCCCCGCTGATTCCGAAGAGGAGGAAGAAGAGGAAGAAAAAGTGGCCTCCAGGGGGCACCGTGATCCCACCGAGCACGGCCATGCTGGTTGAGCGCGGGGCCCAGGCAGGTGTGACGACGATGAGAGCCGGATGAGAGCGAGAGGTCACGCCGCTGTGATCCAAGATAGCGAGCGATGCGGCGATCCACCGACCCGCCAACCGTAACATAACGAGACCGCTGAAAGAAAAAAAAAAGAAAAAAAACGTCTGCCGGAGGAAGACCTCCTCACCATTTTTAGTCTCTTTGGTTTTCAAACACATGTAAGATGATTATTTTTCTTTCATGATATGCCAAAGTAGTGTTTGCCTGCATTAAATATTTACCATCTATACTCGCTCTATTGTCAAACAGTTTTGATCAATCTTTCATGACCCACGCAATATTGTGCTCTGTGACAATATATGCACCAAATATACCCTGCCTCCAAAAAGACAAACAAACAAATAAAAACATCAGGAAGGAAAAACATGCTTCTACTTATTTCCATTCTTTGGTGATCAAGAGTCAAACATTTCACCGAAAACACAGGTTGCTGACTAAAAAGCGGAGAAAACAAGTTTTTGTGGAACAAGCAAACTGATATTGTTTGCTTTTGTGACACTTCAAACCTTAAAAAAAATAAGCCTGATAAAGGGCTTTCGATACCAGAATAATAATTTATTTACAAAAAACACGCAAACAAATTTTATTATGATTTTCAGTTGATTAAAGATAGAATTTTAAGTTTACTTTTGAAAGTTTGAGTTACAACAAGCATATGCTCTTTTTAAGGGTCTTTTTTTGGTTGTTTGGTTGTTTTTTTAAATGACGAAAAATGTTCTTCCAACCAATCTTTCCTGCAAAAATACTAACAGTATTTGTGATTTGACAAACCCGCATGAATCCAACTTTTCCCAAAGCCACTAATTTGCTCTAATGCTACTCAAAAAGCAAGAGCATGTTTGGCGGCGGAACATGCGCCTGTGATGAAAACTTTTCTCCGTTGACAAATGGCTTGATCAATAAATAAATAAATAAATAAACAAAAAATAAATAAATAAATAAATAAATAAATAAACAAATAAATAAATAAATAAATAAATAAATAACGTCATGCTATATAAGACATCTTTTATCCGCATATTTACATTGTAAAAATAACAACTATCACTCAAAGCCATGATGCGGTCTGTGCCAATCATCGAGATAACAGGACCCAGTTGGTCATAACAAAGCGCATGCTGGTGACAATTATTTCATCACTTGCCAGGATTGGTCAAAACAATAGTTTGGTAGGCGTGCACAAGTTGCCGCATCGTCCAATCAGCACAAAGTATTGCATGTCACGGCTTTCCCCAACAGATCACATTGTAGCAGCCCCAGATTGATACAGCGGAGAAGAACGCCTTTGAGTGATTCGCGTATCAATCTGGCACTTTCCAAGTTAGAACCTAAGGCCATCGCCCTGCAGTGGTCTTCTCAGACTGCGCGGCGGCTGAACTCGATTCCGCTGACGGATCGCTGAATTTCAGTGGAGCCAGCACAATGAAAAGATATGAAGACGCCCACGTATCGGGAATTAACCAGTGAGAGCAAAGCGGTTTTCCATATCAAATTAGGGAGAACAGAGACACAATTAGAGTCAAGCTTATTTGCATGTTGAATATTTTTAAAGATCAACCAGAAAATGGACCATTTCAAATCAGAGGCTTTTTGACAAATGAGAGGCATCCTGCTCCTTTCCGAACCAAATTATTTTACAAATCCCAGAAAATGACATCAAAGATTGTAAAAAAAAAATGCCATGAGAGCGTTAACATTTTAATATGTGGCTCCTCCTTCCTTATATGTATTTAATTTAATGGACATATTTTTCAATGTTTGAATCTTTTTGACAGGACTTCTTTTAAATTGTCTCAGCCAGCAATAGTGGCGTCTTTGGGGGCTATGTTTCTAACTAATCGAACTTGAACCTTTACAACAATCCTAAGCAACTGACTTTATGAACCTTAACTCTAGCGAACGCTCATGCTAACTCTAACCTCAACTTTAGCTAACCCTACTCTTGCGTTTCTTTTGCTCATGTAATTCTTTATGTGCGGGTGTGAACATTATTTTAAAAAATATGAACAATCCCTGAGTCCAACCCTTTAAAAAACTTCTTGTCTGTACAATTTCAAGAAGATGACATCATCTCTCAGCATCCACTCACAATGAGGTCCAGAGGGAGTTTACGCTTCTTTTCGAGTTCACTTTTTTTTTTCCTGAACTCAGACGAAAGGCGACGCTCCCAAGCCCCGGCTCTGCTCCTGCCTCAAGGTTTGACGACTCGAAAGGCTGTCCAGGTCACTGACCTCGCCTTGTCAGGCAGACTCGCTGGCCCTGTCCAGGTCGAGATCGCGGCCCGGAAGGCAAACGCACAGCGTCTTTCAGGCTCTAGCTTGTCAAGGTTTGCTGCTGTAAAAAAAAAAAAAAAAATTGCTTTTCACACGTTCACCTCAGTTTTCAATTCTCTATCGCAGAAAGAAGAAACTTATGACTTGTTCACACTTGGCCGCATGTCAATGCCTTTCATTATTAGAAAATCTGAACTCACAACAGCGAAAAGAAACAAGAAATGAAGCGTTAAGCTAATGCTAACCTTAAAATTAGGGTTTACAGACTTGGAGAATTACAGAGGAACCCTAACCTGTCATGATTCGATTTGGGACCAACAGGTGGCACTGCAGGGCTCTCCCTGAGCTGCACACATGTTGGTCGTTTAGCAATTAGGAGCATAAAAGGACTCCCTCCCGACCACTCGGGGTCGGGTCATTGTAGCTTTTGCTACTGTCATGATTGTTTGTTACTGCTGTTTGCTGCTGTCAGGTTTGTTTCGGTCATGTTTCTGCTATTGAGTTTTTATTTTCAGTCATGTGTTTTGTTTGATACTTTGGACTTTGTTTTGGACTTAGTTTTCTGTGTTTTATTAAATACAATTCGTCAAGTACACCCTGCTCCTCCCTCGTGCCTGCTCTTTGGGGTCCACCACCACCAAGCAACGTGACATAACCAGATCTTGAACTAACCCTGACTTTAAGAGTAACCGCAACCCTAACGCTGGGCTCATCCCTGACTTTGAGAGATTTCGAGATTGACTCTAACTCTAACTTTAACCCTCCCGAGTGATTGGAATTAAAAACCCGTTCTTGATGTGAATCTGTTCCCAATAATTTGATTAATTGGAAATGTTAGTCTACACAAAATTACAGTTGCTTTGTTACAAGATCATCCTTGTGCCAGGCATGACCAATCAACTCACGCCAGCTCCTGCCACGCTAAAGTATGTCAGTTCGATTAAAATATAGTTGCGATGTAAAATATGAGTAAGGCAACCTTTCGAAAGACAAAGTACGCCTTCATGTTCACCCTCTTTTTCTCTCTGTGGAGACTCGCTTCTTCCTTGACAATCATGCCATGTTTTTGTGGTTCAATAAAAGTAAGACAGTACAGTAAACAGCGGGAAGAGCCTTACAAGTCAATAATGGGTGTAGTTTCCCGTTGCAGTACGTCAGGAGATGAGCTGGGCTCAATCGCTCTGTGCGTGGGTGTAAGTCACCAACTGTCAATTTTTTTTTTCTTCGCATTGGTCCATTCCGTTTGGGCTCAGCCGCATTGCACGGTGTGTGGTGGGCCTTAGTAGATTCCACACAACCCACCTGGCAGCAGTCTGCCCGAGCGAACACACAATTTCAGCGGCAGCTATTTGGAATCCAAGTTTGTCATACCATTGGAGAGTAACCCTGAACGTATATAATATAAAATGATTCCTTTTATATTGGGGTATAGCCTCAACTCTTACACCAGAGTAATGGGGTGGGGGGGGTGTAGAAGGAATACATGTGATTTGAAATAAATTATGAAGATCAACAAATAACATTACATTGGAATCGGGAATAGTGATGGGAGAGATGCTGGTCTGCTTCCCGTGCACTGTTTCTTTGCCCTTGAGCAAACATTTAGGCCAGAGAAAAGGTTGGAAGTGAAGAAGGACTGCAAGAGAGACAAAGAGCACTTTGGACATGACAGTGAACAAGATCGAGTCACATAGGAAGTTAGCACCTGTCGTCTCCGAGAGCGTCTTTTTCATCACGTGACAGCAGCAGTTGGCAGCGTAGCGAGCTGCAGATGCCTCGCCATCCGACGCCCATTAATCCTCCCCCGAGCCTTCCATATCGCCATGGCGACGGAGGCAGAGATGAGGTGAAGTCGGGGTACGAGAGGCAGCGGCAGTCCATCCACCGACGGGCATTTTCCGTCATTTCCAATTGCACGTTTCATTTTTGGAAAATGTGATGTTACTGTGGGCGGCCTGTCGGTCCAGTGGTTAACGCGTCGACCGCACAGAGCAGAGGTCCTGGGTTCGATCCCAGAAATGTGCAGTGCTGGGAACAGCAAGGATACTGCGCAGAACCCTCAAGCTTCCTGGCCTCTGGTAGAGGACCCGAGCTGAATGGGGGGGACGGACACCACCCGAGGGGTGAGACGAGGATTTTTTTTTTTTTAATATATATAAAATTGGTGGTTAGTGCGTCGACCTCACAGTGCAGAGGTCGTGGGTTCCATCCCGGCTCCGACCTTCCTGTGTGGAGTTTGCATGTTCTCCCCGGGACTGCGTGGGTTTTCTCCGGGTACTCCAGTTTCCTCCCACATTCCAAAAATATAAATACATTGGTGGTCCAGTGATTAGCACGTCGACCTCACAGTGCTGAGGTCGTTCCATCCCAGCTTCGACCTTTCTGTGTGGAGTTTGCATGTTCTCCCCGTGCGTGCATGGGTTTGCTCCGGATACCCCGGTTTCCCTCCACATTCCAAAAATATAAATACCGTAAGTTCCGGACTATAAACCGCTACTTTTAATCCCAACCTTTCAACTCTGCGGCTTATACAGTGATGCGGCCAATTTGTGTAGTTTTTCTAACGGCCGCCAGGGGCGCTCGAGTAGAAAAGGTAAGATTAAGACCGGTGGAATATATGCGTCGAGGAAGACTGCAACTTCTTGTCTTGTGCATAAATTAAATTAGCGTGAACATACCCTCATCATGGAAAATGCAAAAAGAAAGGCATATGACGCAGCTTTCAAACTAAAAGCAATCGAGCTGTCCGATAAAGAAGGAAACAGAGCTGCTGCACGTAAACTTGGCATAAACGACGGCCTACCGTGATTTTTACAAGTACCGGTATGTTCTTTTACCAGACCTGTTATACTGTGTTGCTATTCTGTTGCTAGCGTGTTGTTACCATGTTGCTACCGTTTTACTGCCGCGTCACAGGCACCGTTTGGGAAGAAAGTTATATTATTATTATTGTTAAGTTATATTATTAAAACTTTGAAAACTCTCTCTGTGTACCGTCTTTCTTTGTAAATATGTTTACATGTTTTAATGTGGGCACGTGCGGCTTATATACAGGTGCGGCTTTTGTATGTACAAAATTGGTTTTCCTCTAAAAATGTAGTGGGTGCGGCTTATAATCAGGTGCGCTCTACAGTGCGAAAATTACGGTACATTGGTGGTGCAGTGATTAGCACGTCGAGCTCACAGTGCAGAGGTCGTTCCATCCCAGCTTCGACCTTTCTGTGTGGAGTTTGCATGTTCTCCCTGGGACTGCGTGGGTTTTCTCCGGGTACTCCAGTTTCCTCCCACATTCCAAAAACATGCATGGCAGGTGAATGGAACACTCAAAATTGTCCCTAGGTGTGAGTGTGAGCACGGAGGGTTATTCGTCTCTGAATGCCCTGCGATTGGCTGCCAACCGGTTCAGGATGTCCCCCGCCTACTGCCCGAAGACGGCTGGGATCGGCTCCAGCACCCCCCGCAATTCTTGTGAGGTTTAAGTGGATCGGAAAATGGATGGATGGATAGATTTTGCTGTTGACGATTCAGCTATATGTGAGGACACAGACATTCACTCATTCGCTTGCTAGCTCATGACTAACTGACTTAGACACTCACTCATTCACACATTGACTCAGTCATCATCTTCAAAACCCTCCTCAAAACTCACTTGTATTCTCTGGCATTCGACTCTTGTTCTTGGTTTGCTGTGTGGTGCTTTCTACCGTCTTTATTACCGATTTGTTTTATTGTTTATTGTATAGGTTAAATTGTTCCATATACAGCACTTTGTATGCGGCGATGGCTGTTTGAAAGTGCTCTATAAATACAGTTGACTTGACTTGACTTGACCTATCAAGTCAGTAACTCACCCATGGACTGACTAACATGCAACATATTTCTTAAACACACAAAAAGCAGCTCACTCCAAAGGGTTCAGATCAGGAGATGTTGTTAATATTTGTCAACTGCGGGATTGATTACGGGCTATATAAATAAACTTGACTTCTCGCTTGCAAAGTAACTCACTCACTCTCTGCGATGGGGACGAGAATGAGCGTGATATATACCTGATGTCCGCCTGCTTTGGTCGACGTTGTTCTCGTCCACGTAGGAAAACCTGAAGACTCAGCGGCCCTTGAAACAAGAAAAGCTCGGCCCCCGCCAAGCTCAAGCGCGTCTCTCACCACAAAAGCACATTTAGATGCGCACGGCCTTCTGGCAAACATGCACAGCCAAGCAGCGTAATGGAGGAGCAGATTGACAATCTGAAAGCCATTCCACCTCTGCCGTCTTCACGTGGGCTCCGTAAAGACTCAATTACGTCGGCGCTGCTCCATTCATCTGCCGCGGGCGGAGAGAAGAGCCCCGGGATCAATACGGAGCCTGGCGAGGGATCGCTCGCCTCCATCGAACCCGGCCAACGATCGTCGACTGAACTCCGGCGCTCCACTTTGTATGAATGCCGCTACCTGCGCCGCTTCAACAGATCCATGAAGAGCAAAACTGGAGCCGAGCAAAATATTTTATTTATTGGCGCGCGTGCTCAGTCATTGTTTGTTTGTCTTTTGGGCTTCTGAAGAAACCTTTGCGAGCTTCGCAGTTACTGAGCTTCCTAAACGATCCGAATAAATCTAACGAACCGCTTGCTTCAAAAAAGGTAGAAGGCTTGCTATTGCTGTTGATCTCCGGGCGCTATTGTAACTGATTACAATCGAGTGAATCGCATTGCGTCGTATCACATGGTCATTGAATCCTATCAGCAAATCGGAATCAAAGTGATTGGTATTTTATCACTTCATATCAGAAATCGATATCATAGTCTGATATTGGAGTAATGATATTGTAATGATATTCTATCGCTTCATATCGTATCGTAATGGAATCAATCGTATCGTAGCGGGAGTAGATTTCAGGGTATCGTAATTGTATTCTAAAGTAATCGGCATGAATCGATTGATTGATTGTATTCTATCACATCTCAATCGGAATTAATCGCTTTGCATCGTAATTGAGGTGAATTTTATTTCATTGTGTTTTATCGTAATCGGAGTGACGGATGTTTCGCTTCGTAATGTATCGTATTTGAATTGGGAAAATCGTATCGTAACTTCATGGCGTAAATCGCATCGTTGTATGATGGCACTAAATGACTTCTTCGAGAACACTCAGAGAACAAATCACATTGGCTTTTCCGGGCATGCTCCATCATTGATAATGGATTGCGAATTTCCTTAACGATCGATGAAGTGGATTTCCTGGGAAGCGCCTCACTCAAGCACGGAGGAGTCGCCACGCTTGTGCTAGGGCCATCTTCATCCTCCTCGTCTTTGTCTTTGAGCGGCTAACCGGGTTACGGCACAATCAGATTATCAATTTGTGGGGCCAAGTTGAAATGTACAGATTGCGGCGGCAAGCGGGAGTGACGGGCTAAGGAGTGCGGCTGTCGGGACAGATGGATGGAGCTGCTCATTCCCGCCGACACCGGGGCCCATTTAGAAGACCGTAATTGGAGCTGTGATATCGACACTCTTCCCGCTCGCAGCGTTGCCCGCCTCATTCTCCTCCGCCGTCCGCTTCCTCCTCTTTCTTCCCGTAATGGGCTCCTCCTGGTCCGAGTGCAGCATTTTGCAAATCAAACTGTTGATTTTCCCTCCCCCTTATAGCCGGAGTTCCCTCAACTGCTTGTTAGCGGAACGCCGCTGCTAAAGCACCCAGCTGAGTCCCTGATTGTGCTCACTATTGGAGGGAGGTGAGGGAGGTGGTGGGGGGTAAAAAGAGCTTCTTCATCATTTTTTGGGCAATATCTGGAGAAGGGAGCAAAATGGTGGTGGGTTGCTATCGAATGCCAGCATGTCAAATCTTGTTAAAATGTCATTAAAAAAAACAAACCAGCAGCTCATTTTAATGATACACACTGCATTTACCGAATACAGTACACCTAGAGGGAGATATAATGACTAATATACACATTCATACACGCAAGAACTTGGACTCACACCTAAGATCTCACTCGCCATTCATTTTAATATCCATCCATTCATCCATTTTCTGATCCGCTTATCCTCACAAGTTGGCAGGGGGTGGGGGGGGACACGCTGAACCGGTTGCCAGCCAATCAGAGGGCACACAGAGACAAACAACCATCCGCGCTCACACTCACACCAAGGGACAATTTAGAGTCTTCAATTAGCCTGTCATGCGTGTTTTTGGAATGTGGGAGGAAACCAGAGTACCCGGAGGAAACCCACACAGGCGGGGAGAACATGCAAACTCCACACATGGAGGCCCTAGCTGGAATTGAACCCAGTACCTCTGCACTCTGAGGTCGGCGTGCTAACCACCGGACCACCGGGCCGCATCCCCACACACACAAAAAAAAAGAATAAATTAAATATTGAAAAAAGTATCGGGAGGAAAAAAAAATCGCAAATATATGAATCCGTGGGTATTGAGCCGTGACTATGTGGGCGTCCAGTGTACACTTCACATAAAGAAAACATTTTTACAAGCACGCGCACGCACACGATATGCAAAAATAAATACATTGACAGGTACGTGTCTGTACACACAGCTACGTGTGCACGCACACAGCCGCATATGTACTTGTTGACGCAGAAATCCACCCGCATAAACACAGAACCTTCATATGCAGTGGAACATTGGTTTTTCATATGCCCAAGTTTGTCTTGGATTCAGTTTTTGATGAATTTTTCATCTACATTTTATATATACACTTGTTTTTTTTTTTGGTACAAAACCAAACAAAACAAAGAACTTAGTCATTCATTTGGCGGAATCATCGCACGCTCATCTGAAGTGTTTCTTGAGGGAAAAGGTTTAACAGACGGTGAGGTACATTCCACGATGCAGGCTTTTTTTTCCCCCACAACTACAAGCAATAACAACTCACTCGGTCTACTCTGCTACAATTTTGTAACACATCCTCTCAAAAGTCTGACCTTCAAAAAAAAACATACAAACAAAAAACAAAAGCCCACACATTCTCTCTACACTTTTTTTGGGCTACCTGGTGATTAATTTAGCCGTAATGGAGTAAACCACACACTTATATAGTGACATATACTGTAGTAGAAGTGCATTCGCAGTTAGAGTACAAACACTTCATAAATGGTGCTCACTCTTTTTGTACAGTACATATAAAAAAGTCTACACATCCCTGTTCTAAATTCTAAATTGTGGCTGTTCGGAATTAACCAGTAACATTCAAACTCATGTTAAATGGGAGTCAGCACTCACCTGCCACTATTTTGAATACATTTCAGCATTTCAGATGTTCTAGTAGGCTTTTCTTGACTTTTTCTTTTTTTTGGGCCGCCTTGAAAATGCACAACCCGGTTATCCAGTGGTTAGCGCGTCGACCTCACAGTGCAGAACTCGTGCGTTCGATCCCGGCTCTGGCCTTCCTGTGTGGAGTTTGCATGTTCTCCCCGTGCGTACTCCGGTTTCCTTCCACATTCCAAAAACATGCATGGTAGGTTATTGGAACACTCTAAATTCAATTAAAGTGTGAGCGCGGATGGTTGTTCCTCTATGTGTGCCATGCGATTGGCTGGCAACCAGTTCAGGGTGTCCCCCGAGTACTGCCCGAAGACAGCTGGGATAGGGTCCAGCATCACCCCGCGACCCCCGCGACCCCCTGATAAAGCGGATCGGAAAATGGATGGATGGATGGATGAATATGCCCAAAGATGTGAACGGCGACTGCTGTTTTGAACTGCTCATAATTCCTTGCATTTTTTCCAAGGAATCAATTTCAGCTAACAAAATACAGGCCAAAAGCATATGTGATGACCTCATAACACATCTGTCATTTCAGGAGACACCAGTGATTGGTCAGATTTAACACCGTCACTTCAGCAGGCAACATCTTAAAATAAATAAATAAATAAACAACTATGGACTCCATTTGTCTCATCTCTGCTCACTGATACCCCCCTCCTGCCTCCTTCTCTTTTTGTTTCAACTTTGCCAAGACGAGCCAGGCTGCCACTTTTCATCGTCTTCCATTACTCCCGCCCATTATTCCTTAATTTCCTTCGCCTCTCTCTTTGGGTACCTTTCGCACAAAGCAATCAGCTTGGCAGTTAATGGCCGAGCGGTCGGGAGGACCATCTCTAACCCTCCCGCTGTTTTTTTTTTCTTTCTTTTTCCCAGGAAATAAGAGGAGACAAAAGCAGAAGCCGCCAGCCGGCTCAAAGACTTCGCCGCCACTTTGGCCTCCCGTCCTGGAAATGAGGCTGTCAAGTGAGAGATGTCCGCAGGAGTTTTTATGCTCACCTCTGATTGGCAGGCAGGCGAGGAAGGACAAAGAAAAATTACATTTCCACTCTGTAAAAATCAATATGAACTTGCAGGGCTTTAAAAAAAAAAAATGTTCGCCATTTAGCTTTGATGCAATTTCGATTTTTTTCCCCGTTGTTCTGCAGATATTAAGATGTGTAGTGGTACTTTTCTATTACTGTCATGAAAAAAATAAATAAAAATAAAAAAACGGAGGCTTTTATCTGGTGAGAAAGAGGAGAAATTGCACATAGTCAACACAAATAGCAGTTTAAATAGCCTTCTGACAGACGTGGCGGCTTCTGATCACAAAGATTCAATTGCTGACAACTGACTTGCAAGTAAAAATGAGAAATTGCACAGTACACATTCACAGTGTTTTTTCTACATGAGAAAAAGGTATTGATTTTGATCACAAAGATACAGTTACTAACAATCGCTGGACTTGAAAACAACACTGTACTCAACCAAAAGGTGTTTGTTACCCTGCAATGAAGAGTAGAAACATAGACAGAGCAAACATGTACCCGAAATGCAGTCAACGCAGTAAACATCCAATTGTTGAGAGGCGAAACATGGCGTTGCCTCATGATTACAGACCCTTGACAATTACTTAACCAAAAACAAACAACAACAACAGGTATTTGACTTGTACCTTTGTCGATCCATTTCCACATATTGATGAGGATAAGCAATATCGTAACGTTTGATCAATATTTGGTGTTCTCATTTTTGTGTCCAGTCTTATATTTGCCTCGTTAATTTTAAAGCATGGCGCCATGTGAGCAACGGATGAGACGTCAAGTCATTGACTGGCCCTTCCATGACATCGATTTTCGCAATCATTGTAGAATTTGACATGTTTGATTTGCTTTCGCGGGCCACAGAAAATGATGTGGCGGGCCACATTTGGCCCCCGGGCCTTGAGTTTGACAACGGTGACCTCTACGCTATCGAGTGATACACCAGATCGCTTGCCTATGTCTTTTCTTATTCTTTTTCCTCATTTGATGACTCAAATAAGCCTTCGCAGAAAAAAAAAAGTCAATTGGCCGCAAGTTTTGATTTTGCGAGAAGTGACTCAGATTCGTCAGAATCGGAACCCAAAAAATACCACATTGAATTAGGGGAGCGATGACGGCTTTCAACGCTGCCACATCACGGCTGCGCTGCCAACAGTCAAGCATTAGCTGTCATGGCGTACTGACAAATAGGTTGCACACGCTATTATAGGCTTGCATTAATACAACCAGTGTAACTAAAAATGTATTCGGATTATCAATTTGTGAGGAATCAGATATGTTTTTGCTTCTGACCACTGCAGCAACACTTTGATCAAGAGTTATCTTTTTATTTTTATTTTTTAAGAATAACCAAAAAGTGTACAGTGCGCTCTCAAGCGTAGAATTGTGAACAGTTCTTTGGCTCGTACAAAGATACCCTTGACCAGCCAATTAAAACAGCTCTTGCCATGACAAAGTCTTAAATGGACCCTGCTGCTTTGACAAGGAAGCTTCCCGACACTTTTGCCATTACGCCTTGACGTCCCTCCCGCGACATCATTCCCACGGCCGGGGGTCAACCCGCTCTGTCAGCCCCCGTCGGTTCCAACCGGCTGACGAGGGCATTGGGGGCGGGGGGATGGGATGATGGGGGGCCTGGGGGGTACGGCGACATTGAAGCGGGGTTCTTCGCCGTGGGCTGAGAATCACCGGCGGGGAATCTGGCGATGCGCCCGAACGCCGGGTCAAAAGATTCCTTAAACTGTCAGCGGCACGACCCCGGGAAGTGCCGCCTCCCGGTGTCTCCATTACGGGAGCGACCTCTCACCCGGGACGATCTTTGTATTTCATGAGCCTCGAAGACGAAGATGAGACTCCATCTTGTTCACCTTCAGGATGAAGACG
This sequence comes from Hippocampus mohnikei, assembly GCA_026261675.1. Classification (NCBI taxonomy): domain Eukaryota; kingdom Metazoa; phylum Chordata; class Actinopteri; order Syngnathiformes; family Syngnathidae; genus Hippocampus; species Hippocampus mohnikei. Next base: position 14,260,222 of record JAKGUB010000557.1, on the reverse strand, counting down.
TCCGAATAATCCACTTCCTCTTTTAGCTTTTGACTGTGTACTGCAAAAGCCAGGGGGCGCTCATGTGCAAGGACATTTTAACTCATTCAGTACCAGCCAATTCTAGACCAAGTCTGAAAAGACTTGTAAAAACGTCTCTGGAAGTGAATGAGTAACTGTCAGGACTTGAATGGGAACCTTTGAACTCAGGTCCACCAGATTTCCTGTTTTAACAGCGCAGGATTTTTTTTTTCCCAAAGGGTTGTAATCTCACTTGGCATGTTTTCTTCCATCATACTGCACCTTGTATTTCTTGTTTCAAATCACAGACACTGACTGCCGTTTTCATGTATTCTCCATGGAGCCATTCCTTGGTCTACTTGTCTGTCATTACCTGTAAGATCAGCCATTAGCCCAATTAAATGTCAATCCTGACTTATGAAGGTTGGTGTCCATCCTGCAAGCAGTTATTGATCGGTCAAAACGCATGTCATTCCGGGCAACAAAAACGATTGGTAGTTTTGATGTCAATAATTTCCAGGTGACAGCAATGGTATTTTTGATACTGTTACCATAAAAGGGCACATTTTGGATGTAGCTCTTGTAATGGACAGCCGTATCTTATGCAGGTGTACCTATTAAAGTGGCCGATGCATGTGGGAGTTCAAATTTTTTTCATACAAACCGCAATGACTCACTTGGCGTGTGGGCGGCAGTCAACGCTTCCCACCAAGGTTAGCCTTTTACTCGCTGGCTAAAAGGCTACCTAATGATGCGCCCACAATGTGGAATTCATGCTGAGTGCCCCCTGGACTTTTTAGAAAATTCATCCCCAATGCCAGTTACTATTTGCAACATTAATTTTGATTGGCGTGCCTGTCAAAATCAAGTCTGAATGAACAAAGCGTGGAAATTATATGTGATGCCTGCCATTTTGGTTTGATGGGGTAATTGTAGGGGTCAGTTCCAAGGATCCTTGTAACACAAATTTATTTTGTAAAGTTCAGCCTTTGAAGCAAGTTCCATTGAGCAACATGACATTTGGTTGGCATATCTATCATGAATAGACCCAGAAAAATTGCTCAAGAAGCTGGGCCTAAAAGCATTGGATGTCTGCAATTTTGGTTAGAAGTGATTCTTCAGGGAGATTTACCCTGAGGATTGTTCCCCCTTATTCCCTCGAAGCAAGTTTTACTAACGTCGGCAGACATGCCCACCACATTTTGACCCACAAAAAAGTCTTGAAAACATCCAAAAAGACACAAATGGTCTTGCATTTTGGTTCCCAACTCAGGTCCTCGAGAGCCCCTATCTAGCTGTTTGCTTTGGCAAAGCTCGGTGATGAGCTGATCTTTTGAATCAGGTGTGTTGGAGGAGGGAGTCATGTCAAACAGGCTGGATCAGGACTCTTGAGGACTGGACTTGGGCACCTGTGGTTTAGAGTGTCCATTTAGGGTCATTTCCAGGGATAATTCACCCTTGAATTTTTTTAATTTTAATCAGTCCCCCAAGCCAGTTCGACTTAGCAGAGGGAAATTTTGCTTGGGATGTCAAACATTGACCCAGGAAAAAAAGCCTAAAGAAGAAAAATAACTGCAAGTCTGCCTTTTTGGTCTCAAGTAGATCTTACCCCCCTGGATTTCATTTTTTAAAGTCAGACGCAAAAGCCAGTTTTACCTAGCAACATAAAAATATGTAGCGCTGTCTATTATTAGTAGACCCACAAAACCGTCTTTAGAAACCATGCCTGAAAAAACAAAATACATCTGCATCTTTTGGTTTCAACTGAAGGTTTTAGGACTCATTCCAAATAATCTTTGCACCCTGGAATATTTAAACAGATATAGCCCTCAAAGCCAATTTTAACAAGATGAATACAATTTGCTGTCATGAGCAGTTCTACAAAAAATTCTCAAGAACTTATGCCCCCAAAAGTCAGATATTCTGCCAGTTTGGCTTGAAACTGCCATTTTAGTGTATTCGATACCTCAGGAAAATGGTTAAAGAATCCTTGTTGCATCATCCATCCATCCATTTTCCGAACCGCTTGATCCTCACTAGGGTCGCGGGGGGTGCTGGAGCCTATCCCAGCTGTCTTCGGGCAATAGGCGGGGACACCCTGAATCGGTTGCCAGCCAATCGCAAAAATATTAAATTGTGAAAATGTATATATTTTTTCAGTGTATTATGAGCATTGTCGATGTATAGCGCTGATAGATATTCACGTCACACTCTTGGCTATAAACAAAGCGGTGTGTGGACATGGCGCAGTAAAATAAATCAGCCTGCAGGTGTTCTGCTCGCTCGCTTGCTCACTCGCTCATGTTGTTTTTTTTTCTTTCCCTCTGGTTGTTCGACTGTTTGGACCCGCAGCCACGCGGCGTCCGCATGACACTTTATGGACTTTGCGCACTTTCTGGATGGACGTGAACTGCCAGAAACGACAGCGTGCTTTCCTCGGGTCCTCTTCTGACTCCATCTCGAAACCTTGTTTACAAGCACCCCGAGGCACCTCGGTACAAAGGCATAGACACACAGATGCGTGCACACACACACACACACACACACTGTACCACATGCTGTATCACATGCTGTTGGTGCGCTGGATGTGCTTGAAACTCTAACCCAGCCATTAAAGCCTAATCTTTGATTAAAACCCTAATTTAAAAGCCTGGCTACAATCCCTTTTGTGAAAGCCTTTGTTTAAACGCCTAAGCCTATCTTAAAAACCTAATTTGAATCCCCAATTCTGGCTTCAAACTGTCCTTGTGCTGCAGTCGATGTAAATAATTTTAAATAACGCAACATACAAATTTTACAAAAAAAACAGGAATTGGAATATTTCATATCACACAATTTTTATGCTTTGTCTTTGTTTTAAAGATGACAAGACGCAAACATCTACAAAAATGGTAGAAATTGTAACACGGAAAAAAAACAAACCCTAATTTGAAACCCAAACACTCTCCTGAATCCATAATTTCAAACCCAAACCCTGTCTTCAAACCCTAACTTCAAACCCCAACCTTGTTTGAAAACCTAAACCAGTCTTTAAAATCTAATGTGAAACCCCAATTAAGTCTTGAAACCCTAATTTGAAACTCAAACCTTAATTTGAAACGCTAGGTTTTTTTTTTCTAAAACAGACTGAATGTTGTGATACTCTCGCTCATTAGAATGCGCAAGTGATGCAATATTCACAGTACCGTAGATGCATGCTTTGCAAAAGTTTTGTTCTTCTATGCACGTCCCCACGGTGACACTCAAAGGATGACCTGGCATCATACATGTTATTGCATATTCCCCTTTAATTACTCACATCTAACATTCTGAGCTCTGTTATTCCCATTTAAAGGTCCGTGTGGGAGTAAAAAGTGCTAAGCGTTAATTGTGGCCGGGCAGCAATTACCACAGCGAGAGCTGATGACATTTCCTTGACGAGAAGATTTTAGCTTTTCAGTAAAGCATTACCGACACTTTAAAAGGATTTATTTTGTATTTACACAAGCCGTGTTCATTAAAGTGGCAACATATATAACTTTTACGGAGGGTCCAGGAGAGGTAAATGTTTCCCTGGTCACAGCTGCGTGTCTCGCCACCTGTTGAAGAGTGGGCGGTCCTTGCATTTAGAACCATCACATCCATCTTTATCTCCATGCTAACGTAATCTGCAGCTGGCGGCCTCTCCTGCAAGGACAATGAGCATCTGCCACATATCAGGAATATTAAAAACAAAACCAACAAACAACAAAACAAAAAAACAACAAAAAAAGGAAATGCCTCAGACTCACCTACTCCAAAAACCACAGCTGGGAACTTCTCACTGATCATGCTAAAGTGTGAGATGACGCTCATGTCAATTCCAGATTATTTATAGAGCACATTAAAAACAACCACAGGAGCCATGAGGAAATTCAATGCCTCTTCCATTTTGTGGGAAAAAATGTACCGTAATGAGATCCCAAGTGTCTCCGGTGGAGCAGTTTGGACAAATCCAACAACTGTAAAGACACTTCGGAATGCACGTAACGGAGTGGCTACAGGAAAGAAACCGATTTTGGAGATGGAGGAGCCATTCAGGGTGAGGATTTGCTGGATGAAGAATGAGGATAACCATGACATAGACGGGAATGACAAAGGGTGGACAGTGGGTACAATAAATGGAAGTGAACATGGAAACAGTTAAAATGGAGACGACAAAGACAGGACAATCACGACTGCTGGGAAGCAGTCAGCTCGGATGGGGAGACTCCGGGATGGACACTCCAAGAATGGGAATATTGGGATAGAGACTACCAAGGCGGGATGGTGGTTATGCTGGCAGAATGGATAGCTAGTGGATCAATGTCTATAAATATTGGGCTGTTCAGCCACTGACTGTGCTTGAATAGGGCTCGCCCGAATGAGAATTTCCAGGATAGCGAAATCTGATTCCTGGAATTGGAACAGCAAACATGAGGAAAGAAATGATTGAGAAGGACTTTGAAGGATGGGAGCTGTCAGCGTGAAGAAAGCCAAGGTGGAGACTATCAGAATGAGTGTTAGAATGGAGATAACCTGGATGAGAATGGAAGGGCTGCAGACTTTTGATATGACCTGTTGGAATGAGGATGAACGGGATTAACTGTGAGACGACAGTCGTCAAATCAGACACAACAACTGTGAGACGGCCAGCAGCTTCTTGTTCTACCAAGGAAGCTCGCAAATGTGAAGCACGAAACAAACCAAGGAAAAATGAAAACCGATAACAACAAAGGTCATTGCGAATAAACCAACTTGTCGTGTCGAGAACTGAATGATGTGGACGGCATCAAAGCAGAAAGAATGCTAACGCTAACAGGGACAGAATGTAAAACCAAAGCCAAATTGAACCGCTACAAGGTGACTGACCAAAACCAGGAATGGACTCTAACCTAGACACAGTCAAAAAACAGAAGACCGATAAATGGAAAAATACTTAGTAGGAAAACTGGACAAAAGGAAAGTACACTGGCAAACAAGAAACGAATAACCAACTGTAGTGACAATAGCGACAAGAAATCCGACACCTTCCGACCAATGAAACTGACATCCACCCATTTTCAACACCGCTTGTCCTGACGAGGGTCACGGAGGGTGCTGATGCCACCGTGAGCTGGTCGCCACTCAATCGCAGGGCACAGATAGAGACGAACAACCAGTCACACCCACATCCACACCGTCACTGAATGGGAACCGATCCCACGCTGCCTGCACACAAATCAGGCGAGTGTACCACGAGACCATCAGCGACTGTGACCTAAAACAAACAAACAAACAAACAAACAAACAAAAATCATAAACAGGAGACCGAAAAACATGGCACAGCTGGAATGGAAACAGTTTGGTAAAGGGGCCACCAGCATGAGGACTTCCATAATGGATAACAACACCGTGCAGATGTCCAGGATGGGGGACAGCGAGGATGGGTAGCGGGTAGATGATGACTCCCCAAATGGGGACGATGAGTTTTAGGATGAGAAAAACCTGGATCCGAGCATCTGGGCTGGAGATGACCAAAACAGGATTACCGTAAACCGGATGAAGCCATAATGTAGTGAAGGAAGGGCTGCAACACGGACATTCCGTATGCTACCAGTTGCGATAACCTGAAAATGAGTTTGAGCAACCAAGTGTTATCAAAGCGAGCATAATCTTCAAGTGATAAAACCAGAGCACGGGAAATTCCCAAGAATAAAACACAACAACGGTATTTTAATGGACTTCTCCATCATCCTCCGTGTTAAACAGAAAAGTCCTGTCAAACTAACTTGTGCACTCAGAGGGATTAAAACCATTAACGCAATTTATATCAAACCCCCGGCATGAGGTCAGTCATGCCAGTACCTTTAATGCTTCCCACCACCACCATCAACATCATCCCGGCCCACCGCCGCCCCACTACCGCCTCCCCCACGGATAATCTAATTGAGGCCGGGGCTGCGGGCGGCGGATCGTTATGGCTCGGATGCTCCGGAACACACAGAAATCAAAGCTTCATTAGAATAAGATGGACTGACGTTCCGGCTAGAAAGGAATAAATGAAAAGAATTAAAAGGAAAAATGGCAGGCGGGATGGCGGGATGGGGGCGAGGGTGGTAAGAAATCAACCTTGATTGAGCGGGGGTTCGCTGACCGGTCGCTCAGTTTATGATTGTGTTGACGTGCGCATGAATGGCACATCTCGTTAAAATTAATGCTCCTATTTGAGCTAATTGGCAATGTAAGGAGGGATGGGGAGAATTTTTCTGGCCTGCTTTGATGTCCCGGCAATGACAGCCACAGGTGACAGCGAGTCTCATTTTGTAGGAGGACCAGAAAAACAACACAGCAAAAATGTTGCCATGGTAACTGCCTTGTCTCTTGTTAAATTACAGTAAAAATAAAATGGAGTGGGGGTGGGGGGCGGGGGATGTAAAATGCAAATAGGAGAAAGAGCTTTTGAATAGGATCGCCGTTTGAGTGACTGATTCACAATTTTGACCACCCCCTCCCCACCAAATAAAATAAATCATTCAACACTGTGCACACCAAAAAGTGGCCACTGTGTCGAACGATTCGGTAACCGATAGATGTATCATTGCACCCCCACCAAAGAGTCATCATCAAATGTAGCTAACCTCACTATTTTTACTTGTTGTTGTTTAATGGACATCCAGACTTTCAATCATTCAATCAATACCACAAGGCTCCCGCAGAGTGAGGGAGGAGTTTAACAACACTTCTCACAAGCAGTCAAGAGAGTTCATAGGTTTGTTCTCAATCTATTTGCAGCACTTTACCCCTTTCGGGGACAGCGGCCACTACAGTGGACATCTTATCATGTTATCAGGTTACAGCACAGGTGTCAAAATCAAAGCCTGGGGGCCAGATCCGGCCCGCCACATCATTTTATGTGGCCCACGAAGAAAATCATGCGTGTCAACTTGCATGATCCTTGCTAAAATCTGGACTGAAATGTCAAAGTGTCATGTGTAATAAAGGACGTTGAGAATTTGCAATAATTGTGTCACCTAGTTTACACTCAATTCAACAATAATGGGACAAACAACAAACCAATAGCTGTTTTTTAAGACACGTCACAAGGAAGCAGTGACAGCGCCGATGAAGGCTGAAATGACAGCCGAAACTGTCAGCCAGGTAAGAGTTGAAGAGAAACTCCAAAAAATAATTTTCTGGAAAAAAAAAGAACCTTTAAACCTGATTTAACAAACAAATAGTTGACTTGAGTGATTTCAAAACTAGTAATCCATCAATTGGTTGTGTACAAGTTATGCGAAGAGATGATTAAACATTTATCCGGTTTCACTGTCATAACTCCAAAGTGACCCGCAACAAAAATACGTTTGACACCCCAGGGTTACAGGTTACCATTAGTGGGGCATGAAAGGGTTAAATTGGTTAATTTGGTCATGTGTAAAAATGACAGACATTGTTGGGACAGACCAATACTATGATTTGTGAAAACAAAGTTTCATCCGAGGACATGCACGGTTCCCACCCAACAGCGACCATACCTGTGTAGAAATAAAAATGTCAAGTTTTGCGAGGTAGTAGTTGGAGGACCCCAAAAAGCGGGAAGGCATGGAGGAACAGGGTGGAACTGACCAAGATGGATTTAACAAAAATGCAAACCGGAGGACACTGGAAATAAAACCAACTGAAGTAGTCGAACAAACTCCTGAAAATAACAAGGAACCAAAGTAGCAAAAAAACCTGTGCCAGAAAACAAAACGTGACAGGAGCACATAGACACCCACATACTCACACTCACAATGATTCAACCAATACTGGACCCCACAGGACCAGAGGCCTGGTCCCACTGCCCTCCGTTCCTGTTCTCGGCAATGCAAGTTTTGTGGTGGCCCTTCATTCATGTTCCTGGCGACACAAGTGTTGCGGTCGCCCTCAGTTCCTGTTCCCGGTGATGAAAGTGTTGCAGTCGCCATCCATTCCTGTTCCCGGCGACGCAAGTGTACAAAAACCTGACAAAAGTTGGATCATTCTGTCAAGGTTTTGCATGATGGTAGTTGGAGGACCCCAAAAAGCATGGAGGCAGGGTGGAGTGACCACAACGTATTTAACAAAAATACAAACAGGCATACACTGCAAAAACTACTAACTCGAAGTACTCAAACAAAGCCCAGGAAATCACAAGGAACCAAAGTAACAAAAAGTGACAGGAGCACACAGACACTCACAACTCACAAAAATGGTACGCAAGGGAACAAAATCAACTTTAACCTAAACAAAAACCTAACACAAAGTAACTTTTGAACAGTTCCGCACCGTATTGATGATCAACTTTGAGGTCAAGAGCCACATGTGTCGAAGAATACAGCTTTCGATCAGATGGATCTCCAAGAAAACAACTCGCAAATATCGCTCCAATCTTCATGAAAGGCTTCCTTCCAAGTGTTCCTAATTGCGAGTTGACGAAGGTCGGTCACCCTCACAAGTGCAGAGGAAACGCGCTCGTAATGAGAAATCCATTTGGATTGTGCGGTGTGACAAACAAACCGGAGCAGCAGCCTCCCTCACCTCATATAAACTGGGCCACATTCCTTTTGACGGGGCTTTGTTTGAGTCGCATTAAAGGCTTCCCAGATTATTATTACAAATGTAAAATTGCATCAGCCTGGTCCCCCCTGGCTGCCGGCGCTCTGATGTGAGCTCTCCAGAGCATCTTGCCTCGGATTAGAGGTGCCACTGTTCATAAACTCATCAAAGCGCACCGAGAGCGCCGACTTTCTCAAAGATAATGAAAATGTGCCGACAATAACGTGGAGGATTTTAGACGGCGGGGCAACAGGAGGGAGAGATAATAACGGCAAACGCCTGCGGCAATTACATACTGTACCACGTATAGACGTACTCACAGGTGGCACTCGAAAGAAACGTGAAGGAAGAGCGGCGGGAGATGATGGGCAAGTCCCTGATGATGAGGGAGGAGCGAGGGGGTGACCTCAGCCCGGATCACTGTGTCAAAAACAGCAACAACAACACCGAGCGAAACCTGAACCGGAAGCTTGTAAGCTAATGTGACTACCAAGACTGTTTGATTTGAGGAGCTGAGACGCATACTAAGATTCAGGAGTCAAGACAAAGACTTTGAGGGCTTGATGCTGAGACTTGAATCATCCAACAAGCAAGATACTGAGGGGTGAGTCTAAATCACGACTCGGACTTTCGACAGTTGCACCAGAGTCATGACTTCGCAGAGCCAAGACCAAGGGAAGATCAAGACTTTGGGTGAAGACCAAGTCGTGATGAAAATATTTTTTATGGTCACTCTGAATACCAAGACGTTGAGACCAAACCAAGGACAAGTCTCTTAACCCTTTCAGGGACAGCGGTTACAACTGTGGACAGCTTAGCATGTTATCAGGTTACAGGGTGCAGGAAAGGGCTAATCGTCAAGACCACTAACTAAAGGAGCCAAGACCTCGGCTTCAGGTGTTAAGACCTAGTCAAGGCCATGACTTCAAGTTAAGACGTGACCCAGGATTCAATACCAGGGACCAGTGCAAGTCTAGCGCAAAGTAAAATCTAATTATTTGAATTGGGAGAGTTTCCCGGTCAATCGAAGCGGCTCCTCTCATTCCTTTTGAATTCAGCGTGAATGAGGCGTGTGACTTTCGTGGCTGAACCATAACAGACTCGCACGCAGAGTATGTTTATCAGGAACTGCAAGATCTCCACTTGTGGATGACGTCAAGTTAGCCGCTGTAACGCGGGCACTTACAGACCGCCGATTGTGCATCTGTGTATTTACAACAATTTACAACCCACTGCCCCACCTCCGGCATGTGCACCTTCCCTTGATAGCCACTATCCGGAATGTGTTAGATGTTTCCGGCCTCCAACTCTACAGGAGCCTGCTAACGTGATTATTGATCTCAAGGGTTTGACACCTGTGATTCAGAGGGTTCAATGTGCGCTGTCATATTTATGAATGAAATACAAAGACATCCACCATATGTATCCAGCGGGGCGCAGAATTTATCGGCCTGCACCTGGATCGAATTCGGCCAAATCGCGTTACACAACTTAGATCTTTCATGCACCCTGTAACCTGATAACATGAAAACCTGTCCACTGTAGTAACCGGTGTCCCTGAAAGGGTTAATCTGGTCTAATGTCTCGTCTACTTTCGTTCACCAAATTGTCAATTGCAACGGGGTCGCGTAATAAGAAAATGCCCCTCGGACCGCTGGAACACCCAGCAGGGAACATCGCGGACTACCACATTTCCAAACACTGGAAGCTAGACTTGCCCTGGCTCAAAAGTGAAGATGAGGTCGGTTTTATGCCAAGCTTACATGCGCCAGTCTACGAAAATAGGTTCCCATGACTTTAAGGGGTTAAGATACAGTTAAGACCTTTTATTCGTTGAGATCATGTACTGACCACGACGACAGAGACCATCTATTCAAGACAAAGGCATTAAATCATAAAGATACTCCAAAGACCGAGATTTTACAGTGTTAAGACCACTTTGAGAATCAAGACTTGGCAGAGTTGAGACCAAGTCAAGGAGTCAAGACCAAGTGCAGATCACGATCTTGAGCCAGAACCAAATGAAGACCAACACTTTCTCGGGTTTTGACCTGGTCAAGAAAGCAGCCTTTGAGCGTAGATCTTCGAGAGTCAAGAGCAAGACTTTAGGGGTTAAGACCAAAATTTGAAGTCTAAATACTCACGCTCATGTCTGACATGATTTTAAATGAAACATGACGACCGAGTCCAATTTGTGAGCATCTCAGGCCTCAAGTAAGTCCTGCTGACTGGCGGAGGGAGATAGCGTTCTTATTTGGAATTCCTCCATGCAGGTGAAAACAGCCAACAGCCACAAAAAAAAAAAAACAGTTGAGAAAATTGATCCAAAATCCTCAAATCTTCATCTTTACGCTCAGGCTGCTGAGCATCTTATCTGGCCATTTCCATGCACATGCATTTTGGAAGCCAATCCATTCCCGTACGACGCTATTGTGCAACGCTGCAAAATGAATATAAATGGCATCAATTTCCACTGATAAATGCAGACACATTGTGGCGCGGATTCCGGATTAGTGTATAATTGGGAGGGGGAAATGTCAGGGATACGTTAGGATATTCCACCTCGTCACAGGCGGAATGCTGCGAATCGGGACCACGCGCTCTGACTCCCAAATTACTTTGACGCAACTGGAGACTTTAAGATGGATGCCGCATGATTGGCAGCTCTCAGATATCGCTCTGCTCGCTAGGGATCAAAAGACAGATGGGTTTTTATGACTCTTTAGGCATGAAAAAAATATCTGTCACGACAGTGGGCGGCGATTAAAAAGATGGTACTTGACATGCCTTCGAGTGTAAAGTCACACATCAGTCACTACAGTAGCCGCCTGTGTAATTTGCATGCACAATTTAAATTAACAGATAAGACTCAGACTGTCCATAGAAAAGAAAACAGGGTTTGAATGCCTGTTGGCTGTTGTGACTGATGTACAACCCTAACAAAAAATAAATAGCTGCCCACTGTAAGTGATTAGAGAACATCACTGACATCAAGAAAACTGCTTGACAATAGCTTCCCCACTGGTTGTGATCGAGTCACAACTGTGACATCAAGAAAAGAAGCTGTCGACTGTAGTGAGTGATGCACAACAAAGGAACTTGTGACGAGCTATCCACTGCCGTGACTGAGGTTGACCATTTATAACAAGAGTTCAGGAAAGACAGTTCACTGTAGTGACTGATGCACAACACTGACACCAAGAAAAAAAGCTTGTGAACACTACCCCACTTTAGTATCTGATGCACAATTTTGACATTAAAAAAAAACTGCTTGTGAAAAGCTACTCTCCGTAGGGACCAATGCACAACTTTGATGGGATGTATGAACGGTGCTATACAAATAAAGTTTGATTGATTGATGTAGAGAATTTATTGTGAATAGCTCCTCTCTGTAGTGACTGAGGCACAAGTCTGACTAACAGAAAAGAACCTGGGAATAGCTGCTCACTGTTTTGATGTCACGTTAAGCGCTTGTGAGTAGCTCCCCACTGTAGTGTCTGATGACAATTTTACGATCAATTCTCGCGAATAGATCGACATGAATAGCTTTTGAATGGCTGCCCACCATAGTGAGAGATATGCAAGTAAGGCTCCACAGATATAGAAGCGTACGGACTGGCGCAGTGGCATCCAATGGAGTGACTGTTGCGCAATTTTGACACAAAGTCTGATGCGTCGAGAAGAAAAGAGCTTTTGCTTTGCTCTATACTCTTTTTGTTCATTTCCGTCATGCCTGAAGAGTCGCACTAAAAACACTTGCGGGGAAGGTAATTCATGCATGAAGGCGTTAATACTACACTTGTCTTTTACATGTCACTTCTTTTCTTTAGGGCCCCCGCAGCGTCTCACTCATGGCAGTAAATAGAAGAAGGAAGCAAATAAACACTTCCTGCGAGCCAGCCCGCGTAATCAAATGTTTCAGTGCCGTAATGACGGAGGGAAGCGGGAGGAAAAAAGGCAGGGAGGCACCCACTTGGCTAATCTGGCAGCGGCGGCGTGCGCTCGCTCGCTCCCATCGCAAGGACCAGGCGGCCCCCCCGGGGGTGCGCTGGGTGCACCCCTCCTCACTCCCCGCCTGCTCACCATGTGCTGCTTTTATTACCATCTGGCTATTGAACATTTTATGCAGTGCAAGAGGAGGGAAAAAAATATATTCCTGTTTAGTCTGGAAACCGCGCCTTGACACAACACCCTCGATACGTCTGCGGATGCTGGGATCCTCAACTGGTGGTTCGGGGGCCAAAAGTGGTCCATTATGTGTGGGTCACTGAGTGGTAGTAATACGTTAGAGGAGAAGTGCGAAAGGCTTTAATGTGGATCCCAGGTGGAACTTCGAAAATCACATTTTGAAAGTTAGACTTTTTTAATTTTTTAAAATTTTTTTTGCTTTGGGTATAACACATAAATGTCTCCAAGTGGCTCTCAGTGCTGCCCGGCGTGTTGCGACACGACGTCATACGACATTGAAGGTGTACCACTCTAAATGTGGACTTGCCTCTCTTCTGTTCAAAGCCATGAAAAGGATTTCAATCTTGCGAGGGCACTCACAATTCACAGGAAAGATTCATTTTTGTACAATGCATGATCTTGATTATCCTCACGATGAACACAGTGTGAGTAGTTAACTTAAAAAAAAAATGTGATACAACCAAAGTTTTCAAAGGCTGTTTTGGAATAAGACAGTTTTTGCTCCCCAGCTTCTATAAAAGTGGGTTGCAACTATGTGACAATAACAAAATCCCGGGGTGACTACACTTAAAAACAGTCATGCCTCTGACCGTTGGCTGCAGTAATTAAGCAGCAATTAGGCCCCTTGCATGAGTGTATTGACTTAAGGGGGGGGGGCATGGACACCACTTTGTTGATTCTCTCACAGAGAGGCAGATTTTTGAGTATCACTGACCGCACTCCCGTAAACACAAGCTTTGATCATCCTGTTGTTGTTTTTTTCATTTTGTTTTGTTTTATGCAAGCGCTTTTCGCGTCCTCCGGCGTGCCGTAACGAGCGCTTTGGATGCCGTGTCGCTGATGCAACAGATGCGGCGCGGTGGACCGACTTGATGCAACACAGGCGGAGGAAAATGAAAACAGTCGCAATGTCGCTGCCTCTTTATTGACTCCATTTGGTGGCCGCCGTCGCGAGGACTTTCGGACAAAGGATTTGATGCAACTACGTGGCGTCTGAAGGAAATCACAACATCAAGAGCAGAATATTTTACGTTGATGCCAGCCTTCCTTTTTCTTTTCGGACATGGCGCCTTGAGACTTTTTTGTGGGTCCGATCATGATAGACATTCATTCATTCATTCTTCTTCCGAACCGCTTTATCCTCACTAGGGTCGTGGGGGGTGCTGGAGCCTATCCCAGCTGTCATCGGGCAGTAGGCGGGGACACCCCGAATTGGTTGCCAGCCAATCACAGGGCACACAGAGACAAACAACCATGCACGCCCACACTCACACCTAGGGACAATTTAGAGTGCTCAATCAGCCTGCCATGCAAGTCTTTGGAATGTGGGAGGAAACCGAAGCACCCGGAGAAAACCCACGCAAGCCCGGGAGAACATGCAAAATCCACACAGGGAGGCCGGAACTGGAATTGAATTACTCTGTACCTCTGCACTGTGAAGTCGACGTGCTAACCACTGGACTACCGGGCCACCCCATGATAGACATTGTGACATGAGTTGACTTCTCGTGTGCTTTCTGGCATAGCTTTTTGAGACTTTTTTGTGGAGCTACTCATAATAGACATGTCTACCAACGTTCATGTCAAAAATCGAAATTGGCTTAATGGGCTCAGTTTTCAACAGTACAAATGATCAAGGATGTAAAAATAAACCTGAAATGTCTGCTTTAAAGAAAAATGAAGGCACTTCTGTGTTTTGTGGGGGTTGCTTTTTGTGATATTTTTTTTGTGTGTGTATCTACTTATGATAGTCTCGTTTAACAGTTTTATGACGTCCCTCCGCAGGTCGCTAGATAAAAATAAAGTCAGTGGCAAAATTATAACAAACAAACAAAACAAAACAGGGCTCATCGCTTGAAATGACCCTGAAATGGCTGCCTCAAACCAAAATGACATTTTCATGTCTGGCTTCCTGAGACGTCACATGACTGACATGCCGACCAAATTCCATGTTGCCAAGTCAAACTTTCTGCAGGGGCTGATTTTTCAAACAAATCTGTGAGGCTGCTATCAAGCTGATCTGGGGTTTTGCACTCCCAATCAAATGCGAATTACCTTCAGAATGGCGACAGCTGCAAAAAATGCTTCTTAACTTTGTGAGCTTCTTAGCGCCTTTCCGGTCCGCTCGTCAGGCTGATTAGCGACAGCCAACAGCTGGGAGCCAGCTCACAGGTGCAGCACATCTATAGTACTTGACGACACGCTTTCTGTTCGACATCATACGAATCAATACGTACACGTGCATCGATTAAATGCATACATTTTTATGACACGTGAAGAGTCATTCAAAAATGGCAGCGTTATAAACCCAAATAAAATTCAACATTGGCTATCATCAAGTAAAGAAAAGCTTAAAAAAAGTCTCACGCATGAACATAAAAGATAAGTGCATTGCTTTGGTCTCCACTGAGCTTTTGCCTTTATTGCCAATGTCCGATTTGAGGACCATCCTGGGAGACGACGAGTCAGCGAAAGCTCGCCGTGCACGTAACGTGGCGGCGGCCATATTAACACGTGCGTTTTGGGAACTTAATTACGCGTTGGGCACGCGGCCCGGCGAGGCCGTCCGCGATTTATGACGATGGCCCGCCGCACTTAGCCCCGCTGCCGTTCTCTAAATTGGCCGATTACTCACGCGAGGCGGCCGACGTGCGCAATAATTGGCACGAGCGCATTTTACTTTAAGGTTGATGTATCGATCGCCACGCTGCCAGAGCGGAAATCCATAACGGACTCTTCCTGTTTGTTATCAGCATTCAAAAAATAAATAAAAAAAGGTTACAGATGAGGCAGGAAGACCCGATACAAAAAGGCCTGCTGTTACTCTGTGGCTCAAATTCAAATGAAAACTTCAGTTAGACTGCGAGTTACAAAGACCTATTTTAAATGATGAAACGTACTGTTATACTGTGGGTCAAATTGACCCATTCTTAATGTTTAAATCTCCAGTTACTCTGCAAGTACACACATATAGTAGTCCTCATTCTACCAAGAGGATAAAAAAAATGTCTAAGCTTGATTATTAGCCTTTTTGTAGTTGAGTCACTCATATCTCAAGGCACCACGTGATTAAAAACACTTTTTATTCAATTTGAACACCATGGAAAGATAGATGAGTAAATTGTGCAAAATCGACCACAAAAAACGCCGCGGTTCTTATCCCAGTGGTTTCATATGTCCAATCCGAGGCCGCCCACACAAAAAAACTTATCCCGTCCTCTTGCCAGTGGCCTTTGATAAATCCACTTCTCGCACATTAACCATGCTGGCGGAAACACGGCAGGTGTAAATGGCCACCTGATCCTCGCCACTTCTTTTTTTTTTCCTCCGCCAATATTGAATTTTCAATATCCAATCATGGCGTGAAAATCAGGTTACGACCACTTTGCTTTGCTCTGCCCGCCGGCGAATGGTCGAGGCAAGGGTAGGGAGTGCCCCCAATTGGGGCCGTCACCTGCAATCATACACGGGTGGTGGCAACGCTCTGTCACGGTCGCCCTTAGTGCGTGGTTTTGATACACATTACGGCGACGCCATTAGCGCCGCATCGATTGGATCCGGGGGGAAATGAGACCAATGAGTCGGAGTGCTTTTGGTCCACTCTGTGAGGAGGGCGACTGGAGCAGAGTGTTATTGTGCTGTCTGCCCTGCTCGTATGTGTTGCTCCTCCATGTGTATTAAAAAGTAGCAGTTTTTGGAAGGTTTAGATAACTGTAACTTCTATGATGTTAGCATAAAAATGGTGGGCTAGCTTAGCTTAGCCTGTAATAGACTGAGGCACAGGAAGTGTCCCATTTTGTTTTAAAGTGGGCATTTTAGATTAAATTGTGCCCAAAAGGATGATACACAATAATAATAATGAAAAATTCAGCCACGGTTTCACTAACTGTAGCAACATGACTTTTGGTACACACGTGTATCATGAGCAGACCCACATAAAAGGCTGAAGAACCTATGCCTGAAAAAAACAGACCAAGTCCTGCCAATTAGCTATGAAACATGCATTTTATGCTGCCCTGGCTCAGGTGCCCCCAACAGAATGAACCCGCCTGCTATACTGTGGGTGTTGCAGGTCAAACTGAACTGATTTTGCCATTGAACCCTTCTGTTAAGCCATGGTGGAAACAGATTTTTACATTTTATCATCCTGTAGTACTGAGCATCAACTAACCTTTTTTGGGTCAAATTGACCCATAAAAAAAAACAAAAACTTTTTACTATGCTGTTACACCGTGGGTCAACAAAACGTATTGTAGGTTAAATTGACCCTTTTTCATATTTTGCCCTCACGTTACATTGCGTGTCAAATTGACCTTTTGCAAGACAACGTTACCTGTTTGTAATATTTAACACTCATATTATACTGAGGATCAAATTAACCCATTTTTAATGTTTAACCTTCATGGCACGCTGTGAACAAAGGTGATCAAGTTTTAACATTCAATAATTATGTTAAGTTATGGGTAAATTTATTTCCCTGTTTTTATTATGTGACTCTCCTGTAATACTGTGCGTCAATTTGACCCGTTTGCAGTTTTATCTCGTTATATCGGGTGTAAAACTGCCCCGTTTTTAATGTTCACGCTTCCTCTTATATTGCTAATCAAGTTGAGTCATTTTATGGTTCAACAGTTTCATTTTCCAATCAAATTCTTCTCGGTCCGTTTGACCCATTTCTCAAAAGTTTCTAAAACAACATGAAATCACAATTGACACCGTTGGCGTGTCATTTTAGGTAAAATACTCACAATATAGATCAAAATGTGTAGTTTATGTATTTACATACATATACATTACCCTCACTCACTATGCTACTTTCAAGTGGGTCAGTTTGACCCCATCATCACGCATGAACATAAAAGATAAGTGCATTGCTTTGGTCTCCACTGAGCTTTTGCCTTTATTGCCAATGTCCGATTTGAGGACCATCCTGGGAGACGACGAGTCAGCGAAAGCTCGCCGTGCACGTAACGTGGCGGCGGCCATATTAACACGTGCGTTTGGGAACTTAATTACGCGTTGGGCACGCGGCCCGGCGAGGCCGTCCGCGATTTATGACGATGGCCCGCCGCACTTAGCCCCGCTGCCGTTCTCTAAATTGGCCGATTACTCACGCGAGGCGGCCGACGTGCGCAATAATTGGCACGAGCGCATTTTACTTTAAGGTTGATGTATCGATCGCCACGCTGCCAGAGCGGAAATCCATAACGGACTCTTCCTGTTTGTTATCAGCATTCAAAAAATAAATAAAAAAAGGTTACAGATGAGGCAGGAAGACCCGATACAAAAAGGCCTGCTGTTACTCTGTGGCTCAAATTCAAATGAAAACTTCAGTTAGACTGCGAGTTACAAAGACCTATTTTAAATGATGAAACGTACTGTTATACTGTGGGTCAAATTGACCCATTCTTAATGTTTAAATCTCCAGTTACTCTGCAAGTACACACATATAGTAGTCCTCATTCTACCAAGAGGATAAAAAAAATGTCTAAGCTTGATTATTAGCCTTTTTGTAGTTGAGTCACTCATATCTCAAGGCACCACGTGATTAAAAACACTTTTTATTCAATTTGAACACCATGGAAAGATAGATGAGTAAATTGTGCAAAATCGACCACAAAAAACGCCGCGGTTCTTATCCCAGTGGTTTCATATGTCCAATCCGAGGCCGCCCACACAAAAAAACTTATCCCGTCCTCTTGCCAGTGGCCTTTGATAAATCCACTTCTCGCACATTAACCATGCTGGCGGAAACACGGCAGGTGTAAATGGCCACCTGATCCTCGCCACTTCTTTTTTTTTTCCTCCGCCAATATTGAATTTTCAATATCCAATCATGGCGTGAAAATCAGGTTACGACCACTTTGCTTTGCTCTGCCCGCCGGCGAATGGTCGAGGCAAGGGTAGGGAGTGCCCCCAATTGGGGCCGTCACCTGCAATCATACACGGGTGGTGGCAACGCTCTGTCACGGTCGCCCTTAGTGCGTGGTTTTGATACACATTACGGCGACGCCATTAGCGCCGCATCGATTGGATCCGGGGGGAAATGAGACCAATGAGTCGGAGTGCTTTTGGTCCACTCTGTGAGGAGGGCGACTGGAGCAGAGTGTTATTGTGCTGTCTGCCCTGCTCGTATGTGTTGCTCCTCCATGTGTATTAAAAAGTAGCAGTTTTTGGAAGGTTTAGATAACTGTAACTTCTATGATGTTAGCATAAAAATGGTGGGCTAGCTTAGCTTAGCCTGTAATAGACTGAGGCACAGGAAGTGTCCCATTTTGTTTTAAAGTGGACATTTTAGATTAAATTGTGCCCAAAAGGATGAGACACAATAATAATAATGAAAAATTCAGCCACGGTTTCACTAACTGTAGCAACATGACTTTTGGTACACACGTGTATCATGAGCAGACCCACATAAAAGGCTGAAGAACCTATGCCTGAAAAAAACAGACCAAGTCCTGCCAATTAGCTATGAAACATGCATTTTATGCTGCCCTGGCTCAGGTGCCCCCAACAGGATGAACCCGCCTGCTATACTGTGGGTGTTGCAGGTCAAACTGAACTGATTTTGCCATTGAACCCTTCTGTTAAGCCATGGTGGAAACAGATTTTTACATTTTATCATCCTGTAGTACTGAGCATCAACTAACCTTTTTTGGGTCAAATTGACCCATAAAAAAAAATAAACAACTTTTTACTATGCTGTTACACCGTGGGTCAACAAAACGTATTGTAGGTTAAATTGACCCTTTTTCATATTTTGCCCTCACGTTACATTGCGTGTCAAATTGACCTTTTGCAAGACAACGTTACCTGTTTGTAATATTTAACACTCATATTATACTGAGGATCAAATTAACCCATTTTTAATGTTTAACCTTCATGGCACGCTGTGAACAAAGGTGATCAAGTTTTAACATTCAATAATTATGTTAAGTTATGGGTAAATTTATTTCCCTGTTTTTATTATGTGACTCTCCTGTAATACTGTGCGTCAATTTGACCCGTTTGCAGTTTTATCTCGTTATATCGGGTGTAAAACTGCCCCGTTTTTAATGTTCACGCTTCCTCTTATATTGCTAATCAAGTTGAGTCATTTTATGGTTCAACAGTTTCATTTTCCAATCAAATTCTTCTCGGGTCCGTTTGACCCATTTCTCAAAAGTTTCTAAAACAACATGAAATCACAATTGACACCGTTGGCGTGTCATTTTTAGGTAAAATACTCACAATATAGATCAAAATGTGTAGTTTATGTATTTACATACATATACATTACCCTCACTCACTATGCTACTTTCAAGTGGGTCAGTTTGACCCCCATCATAACAAGACAATTAAATTGCTTGATTAATGTGCACTCCATGTTCCTGAGAGTGAGACACTGCCTCACCTTTTGTGTAACACTTCGTCTTTGCTGGTTAATACGGCTAATCTGCAGGAACACAATGTGCCTCCATTGAATACATTTATTACACTGAGTGATTGATAGGACGGCTTCCGTTGATTTTAATTAATACGGCAGGAGGTGAACGCGCTCTATGCTCGGACAGAGATTTATGCCACCGGGGAAGTGGCGGTGGCCATTTTGGCAAAGTGTATAATATGTCAGCTCTTTAAAATGCAATTATTGATGACTTGACTAATGGCGGAATACAATTTGGAGCAGAGCAGACGACGCAGAAGATGCGGCAACAAATCACGATGAGAGTGCACTCCGCAAAAAGTTTCAGTGTAAGTGTAATTAGATGCCGGTGCATGTTTGGAAGACTGTTCAATAATGAAATAATGGGATATGAAGTGAATAAAAATGAAATAGCATCTGCCTAGAAACAATTGGATATCAATTTGAGGAGGGGAAAGCCAAATTGACCCTAGAATTGCCGCTTCAAACCAAAATGGCCGACCTCCTGGATTGTATCGGGCATGGGGTGATGATACTTTTTTTTGTGGGTCCATTCATGGAAATTTCTTTCAGTTAACTAAAATGGTTCCATCAAAATAAGATGGCTGACCTCTGGAGACTTTTTTGTGGGCCTACTCGTGAATGACAGGTCAATCAAAATTCTTCTTGCTAAGTGAATTGTGTTTTGGGGTGGAATTTTGTTATCTTTTAATTGTTATGGGTCAGTGTGACCCGCACTGGAGAGTTGATCATTAAAAATGGCTAGATTTGACTCAAAGTCTAATAGGATTGTTAAATGTTACAATGGGTCACTTTGACCCAGATGATAAGAAGAGCTTTAAATGTTACAAATGGGTCAGTTTGACCCACAGCAGGCTTTTGGATCAAGTGTTATAAGAGGATCAGCCTGAACTATGCTGTGACAGCATGGTTAAACGTTACAACCGGCCAGTTTATCCACCAGTTAGTATGACCAGCAGTATAACAGCAGCATCAAATATTAAAAGCGGGTCAATTGGACCCGAAACAGGTCAGTTTCCAAACAACACTAGGGTTTAACGTTCAAAATGGGCCAGTTCGACCCGGAGTGCATCAGGACTGGATTACAGTGCCCATTTTGTCTTCCCACTGGTGACGCATCAGCGGTACGTCTTTTTTTTGCCAGTTTATCGGTGGAGGCATGCGCTAATCTGTCCTTTGGCGGCGGGATAATCCTGATGATAATCCTGTTGATAACAATAATAATCCTTCTACAACCGTGCGGCGATAACGGAGCGGATATCCTGTCCTGCGCTGACCCCGGGCCTCCCTGTGCGCCACTTCAGCAACTCTGTGGGGCCGGCGCCGTATCAATCTCTAAATCCCGTTGACATGGAATTAGGGAAACAGGCGGTGCGGAGGGCAAGCGTCTGACCAAAAAGATGGCCGTGAGAGACAATGGCACTTTTAATTGTTTCCTCTGGGATTGAGCGTTAGCTTGGGGATTTTGGTACGCCCCCGCCATTCTGCATTTTTTTTCCCCCCCTCAAAACAATTTGTGGCACCTGTATTTGTGGGCACATCTCCGCAGTTTTGGTCTTCTGAAGACGAATAAGGGTTGGATATTAAAATTAGTCAAATCGACCCACAATTTAACATGAGGGATGAGCGATGAAAAACGTCTCACTTTGACCAGTTGTTAAACTGTGGGTCAGATTGACCCGCAATATAGCAGTCTGGGTAAATTTAACCTGCAGTACAGTATACAGTGAGATGGGTCACATTTTTGACAAGTCAGTCTGACCCACAATGCAGGTTAAATAAAATCCATCCATTATCCGAGCTGCTTATTTCACGAGGGTTGATACATTTTTAAAATATATTGTCTTTCTTTTTATTTTATTCTTTCAACACATTTTGCTTTATTATAAGCATTCTTTACAAAAAGTGTGAGCATATCTATATTAAGAGCAAAAGCAATTCTTCATCATTAATAAACAAATGTATGAGAACTAAAATACATAATTATTCCTTCAGTGAAAAATGGCTGCACTTATAAAGAGCCTGACTTCCTGTGCATTAAAAGTGCTAAGTGTTAAATTAGGTGAAATCTGAGGGAACAGAATTTTCAAAACAGGATTAAACATTTTAAAAATGGCTCAAAACGACCTCCCTAAACAAGACAGGAGGGTAAAACATATAAACTCACAATGAAAAAATGGTCTGAAACAAAAAAAAAGGGTCTGTTTGTACTGCAATAATAACGAAGTGCTAAAAACGGGTAATTTTCACCCACTACATAACAATTTTACCTGAAATATAAGTGCCAGGTGTCTGTACAGTGTTGGATTCCACAAACGTAGACACACAATGAAGAAACACAATGAAGGACGCTAGTGAACAAAGAACCAGGAAAAAGCAAAAACAAAACCAAAAATGCTTGCAAAAGGCACAAACGTGGCGAGAGGCTATGATGTAAAATGTCAAGAACGTCGAGAGAATTAACCACCTGGAGACAGAGTCGTGAGCAGGGCTAATAATCCGACGGTCAGTCGTCGCTGTGGCCTGACTTAGAAAGCAGGCAGGTAACGAGGCCAGATTCTAGACAGGTGTGACTCGTGCGGTAACGCCCACTCGCCAGCTGGAGACTGAATCAAAAAGCAAACAAGACAGGATCATTTCAAGAAGAGAAGAAGTGAATGTTAAAAATGGACCATCATGAACCGCAGTATAATTATGAGAGTTTAACTCTTTAAAAAATGGGTCAAACTGACCCACAGAATGACAGGTCAATGCCAAAAATGGTTCAAACTGACTCACAGCAAGAAGGGTCAGTTTGGCCAATTACATACTGTATTAAACCATTAAAAACGGGTGGAGAAGATGTAAACATTGAAAATGGGTCAATTCGACCCACAAAATAGCCCTTGCCTGCATATTCTCCCACTCCAAAAAAATCTTGTGTCAATGGCGTTCGTGAGCACAATGGTGTTGTCCGTTTGCAGCAGTTTCCTTTTGTCTTGGGCCGCAGACTCGCATCCTCTCTCGCTGGCACAGATGGACCAATCCTGCATATGTTTTCACCCAGACTGTTTTTTTAATTTTATTTATTTTTTTCCATTTTACCAGCCTCGCTGTCTCTTTCCGTCTCCTCACGCTCGCTCGCCGCCGAATGGATTTAGGTTGTAGAGTTA
The DNA here is from genome assembly GCA_026261675.1 of Hippocampus mohnikei. Lineage (NCBI taxonomy): Eukaryota > Metazoa > Chordata > Actinopteri > Syngnathiformes > Syngnathidae > Hippocampus > Hippocampus mohnikei. Next base: position 14,236,900 of record JAKGUB010000557.1, on the reverse strand, counting down.
ATGAGGTGATTTGCATCTGTCCAAAGTGCTTTGCTGCTGATTGTTTGGAGCAGCAAGTAAAAACGTGGAAAAAAGAAAAACAACCCAATTTTCTCTTCTCCTCCTGCTGGAGATGTACAAAATGCTCCGCTCATTATCCGTCAGAGAAGCACAGCAGGTAAACAAATTTGAACGACTCTGATACATGTTATGTAGGGCAGCTCTCAACCTTCATCTGATGTGGTGGGTCAAATTGACCCGGTTTCAAGTTTAAAACTCCAGAAAACAAATTGGCAAAACAACTCCAGAAAAGATTAGATAATCCTTAATTGATCCCCAAAGGGGAACCTCAAATATTATAGTAGTACAAAGCACCGTAGCACCATTCGGATTTAAAATGAGTGAATGGAATAAAAGTAAAAATGTATTAAAAATTTTTTTATCCATTAATGGTTTTTAAATCTAGGATAAAACAGCAAAACATACAGCATTCTTGCTTGTATTTTTATAACTTATAACTTTAATATGCACTTTTTGGATGATTTTAAAAATGGTTACAACTTAATTTGCTTCTTGTTGTGGTAAATTCACTGGATTGTTATAATGCGGGTCATATATATAAAGAAAAAAAATCCTCGTCTCACCCCTCGGGTGGTGTCCGTCCCCCATTCAGCTCGGGTCCTCTACCAGAGGCCAGGAAGCTTGAGGGTTCTGCGCAGTATCCTTGCTGTTCCCAGCACTGCACATTTCTGGACTGAGATGTCCGATGTTGTTCCCGGGATCTGTTGCAACCACTCATCTAGTTTGGAGGTCACTGCCCGAGTGCTCTGACCACCACAGGCACGACTGTCACCTTTACCTTCCAGGCTCTCTCCAGTTCCTCTCTGAGCCCTTGGTATTTCTCGTGTTCCTTCTTTCTGATGTTTCCATCACTTGGGACCGCTGCACCCACTACAACGGCTTTCCTCTGCCCTTTATCTATGATCACGATATCCGGTTGGTTCGCCATTACCATCTTGTCAGTCTGGATCTGGAAGTCTCACAGGATCTTCGCTTGGTCATTCTCCACAACCTTCGGAGGTGTTTCCAATTTTGACCTTGGGGTTTCCAGTCCATACTCGGCACAGATGTTTCAGTAGACTATGCCAGCCACCTGGTTATGGCGTTCCATGTAGGCTTTCCCTGCCAGCATCTTACACCCTGCAGTTATGTGTTAGATCGTCTCGGGTGCCTCTTTGCACAACCTACACCTTGCGTCTTGTCTGGTGTGGTATATCTGGGCGTCAATGGCTCTGGTGCTCAGGGCCTGCTCCTGAGCAGCCAGGATGAGTGCCTCTATGCTGTCCTTCAGGCCAGCCCTCTCTAGCCACTGATAGGACTTCTTGAGATCAGCCACTTCAGTTATGGTCCGGTGGTACATCGCGTGTAGAGGCTTGTCCTCCCATGATGGTCCCTCTTCCAGCACCTCATCCTCTGTTCCCCATTGTTTGAGACATTCTCAAACAATGGAGCCTCATCTGTTGGAGCCTTTTCCTTGATGTATTCATGGAGCTTGGATGTTTCATCCTGGACAGTGGCTCTCACACTCACTAGTCCCCGGCCTCCTTCCTTTCGGCTTGCGTACAGTCTCAGGGTGCTGGATTTGGGATGGAACCCTCCATGCATGGTTAGGAGCTTTCGGGTCTTAACATCAGTGGTCTGAATCTATTCCTTTGGCTACCTGATTATTCCTGCAGGGTATCTGATCACTGGAAGGGTATAGCTGTTTATTGCCCGGGTCTTATTCTTGCCATTGAGCTGGCTTCTTAGGACTTGCCTCACCTGCTGGAGGTATTTGCCATAGCCGCTTTCCTTGTTGCCAGTTCGAGGTTGCCATTGGCTTGTGGTATACCGAGGTACTTGTAGCTGTCCTCAATGTCTGCTATTGTTCCTTCAGAGAGTGAGACCCCTTCAGTGCAGACTACCTTGCCTCTCTTAGTTACCATCCGACTACATTTCTCAAGCCCGAATGACATCTCGATGTCACTGCTGTAGATCCTGGTTGTGTGGATCAGGGAGTCTATGTGCCTTTCGCTCTTAGCATACAGCTTTATGTCATCCATGTAGAGGAGGTGACTGATCGTAGCTCCATTTTTGAGGCGGTATCCGTAGCCTGTCTTGGTGATTGCTTGGCTTAGGGGCTCTATGCAGAACAGCAGTGGGGAGCGCGCATCACCTTGGTATATGCCACATTTGATGGACACTTGGGTAAGTGGCTTGCCATTGGCTTCAAGTGTGGTTTTCCACATCCTCATCAAGTTCGCAACGAAGGCTCGTCGGGTCCTGTTCACCTTATACAACTCCAAGCATTCAGTGATCCATGTATGTGGCATCGAGTCGTAGGCTTTCTTGTAATCAATCCAGGCTGTGCACAGGTTGGTATGTTGGGACCTGCAGTCTTGTGCAACTGTTCTGTCAACCAGGAGCTGATGTTTGGCTCCTCTGGTATCTCTACCAATGCCCTTCTGTGCTTCTCTCATGTATTGATCCATGTGTCCACTTATCTTCACCGCAATGATGCCAGACATGAGCTTCCATGTTGTGGAGAAACAGGTTATTGGCCGATAGTTGGATGGGACTGTACCCTTTGAGGGATCCTTCATGATCAGGATCGTTCGCCCTTCGGTTAGCCATCCTGGGTGAGTCCCATCCTTCAGCAACTGGTTCATTTGTGTTGCTTGGCGCTCTTGAGTTTCTTGAGCCAGTAGGTGCGGACCATGTCCAGGCCTGGTGCTGTCCAGTTTTTCATATCTGAGACTGTATGTCTGCCACTGTTATGGTAACTGGGTTCTGCTCAGGGAGGTTGCAGTGCTCCTCTCTCAGGGTCACCAGCCATTGTGCACTGCTGTTATGTGCAACCTCCCTCTCCCATATTCCTTTCCAGTACCTTTCAGTTTCCAGTCTTGGTGGGTCAGGTCTGCTGTTAGGACCCTGCCACTGAGCGTACACTTTCGCAGGTTGTGTTGCGAACAGCCTGTTTATTCGCCTGGCCTCATTCTCTTTCGTGTACCTCTTTAGGCGACTGGACAACGCTTGGAGCCTTTGTTTGGCAGTTTCGAGTGCTTCAGGTATGGTCATCTGGGTGTACCTCTCAGGTATCTGCCTTTTCATCACACCTCTCTGGGCCTCCGTCAATTGACTCACATCTTTCCGAGCTACCTTGATCTTAGCCTCCAACCGTCTTTTCCATGGTGGGTAACGTGTCTCATGGTTGCTCCGATAGCCAAGGATTTCTAGGATCACTGACGCTTAAGCATATATCAGCTCATTGGTTTCCGTGATCATTATGGTAGGGATCGCACTCAGTGCTGCATTCACACTTTCCATGAGACTTTCAGGTGGTACTTCATATAGCCGTTGTAATCAGTTTCTAGGTTGCCCAGCTTTCATCCTCGCCATGATCTTAGCTTTCAGGTCAGTTGCTGCCTCGCTCAGCATTTCATTCATTGGGGCTGGCCTCCCAATCTCATCATCTGCATTCATTGGGGCTTGCCTCCCAATCTCTGGTATGACCTCCTCCTCTGATCTCTGATAGAGCTGTCAGTTCAGCGCGTTTTTATCGGCATTAATTTAAATGAATTTTATCGGGATCAAAATTTTTCTCGCGAGATTAACGCGGCAGACGTCACACCGGATGTTACGTTGCTCCATAAATAAACCAGAAACAAAACATCAAGCGCGCTGCACAGGTCCACGCACGTTTGTTTTGCCAGCCACGGCAGCGCGAGACACGAAACGGATACTTAAATAGTTTATGAATGGAAAGTTTACTTTTAAAAGTTGCCAGATTGTTCCACTGACAAGACCAAAGTTACCTGTATGTTTTGCAGTCGTAAACTGAGCTATCATCATAGCACGTCGAGTCTGAAATACCACTTAATGGCCAAGAACACAGCTGACGTGAGTACTCCGCCCACTCGTCTCAGACAGACAGCTGTGGATCATTTCAAAGCGAAGAAAATGGATGACACGACGAAGAACAAATTTGCTGAAGCCATAGCTAAATATATGGCTACTGCATGCAAGTCTGTCAACATTGTCCACCGCTCCACTCAAGCTGAAATAATTCGCATTGCATCGAACGACTCCTGTTGGATTGACCTAGCGCTTTAAGAGGGGCGGGGCTGCCACTGACAGGTGACCGTTCGCGCGATGTATAAATAGCGTTTTGTTTCGTGAGTGAATACACTCGCTTCGTCGTCGGCATGGCTCAATGTTAAGCTACGCGTGTGCTTTTCTTATTAAGTCAGATGTGTAAAGTTAGCTTTTAGATTCGGTCATGATCGGTTGCTATGTCTGCTTTGCATTGTGTCCGCTGTGCTTTGTTTGCCGCATCGCGATGCAATCACAGCCAGTTACCGTTCGCAATTGGCAATTTAAACAGCATGGGCTAAAATGTTGCTAGAACAGGGCTGGCTATATTTAGCTCATTTTTGCATAGTTGTCATGTTTGTCCGTCTGCAATCTGACGTTTAAACGAAGTAAATTGCGTTGCAGCTGGGGTAAATCATGCCGGCGCTCCACTTTCGGGTTGGACCTTTGGGACTTGTAGTTCTTTTGTTCGATTCGACTTGATATGTTTGTGTTGTATGCTTTCTTACGTTTAAAACAATGAATAATGAATACGATAATGATACATAGTGAAATCAGGGTTGATTACATTATTTATTAAACATATTGTTAAATAAAGGTATTAATTAATGTCAATTATATACATATTTACATTGTGATGCAGAAAGATAGATATATTAATTTTTTACTGCATTTATGTGTAGTTTAGGTTATTACCTGCTTCTGATACTTCTGTTACAACTTCTACTACTACTTCTGCTGCAAATGCTCCAATTAATGATAAAAAAGTACAGAACGAGAGATCCTTCCATACTGACCGACAATCCCTATTCAGGGGGCCGTGAAAAACGGAATTAGCTGAACAACTCCACTACGGATTGCCATCGAGAGCCTCCATTACAAGCATCTGAAATGATGTTGACACAAAACCGTAGAGAGACTTCCGAGCAAGAAGGACCAACAGAATCAGCATAGCCTGACTGCTGTGTTCAAAGCAAATTTGAGAAAAACGAAGTATGCAACCATTGCTTAAATCCATTATAGGCTGAGTACTAGTTTATGTTAGATGTGCACTTTATAATGTTATATTGCACTGTTTTGATTCCATAAAAATAACTGTTCAAGCAGCTGTTGTGTGACAAAATATTTTTTTCACTGTTGTTGATGGACAGTAATATTGTGTGAGAGATAATGTGTGAATAACTGCTCCAAGTGAAAAATGTTCATGTAAAATTGAAAATCGAAATTGTTATCCATCCATCCATCCATTTTCCGAACCGCTTGATCCTCACTAGGGTCACGGGGGGTGCTGGAGCCTATCCCAGCTGTCTTCGGGCAGTAGGCGGGGACACCCTGAATCGGTTGCCAGCCAATCGCAGGGCACACAGAGACGAACAACCAACCACGCTCACAGTCACACCTAGGGACAATTTTAGAGTGTTCAATCAGCCTGCCATGCATGTTTTTTTGGAATGTGGGAGGAAACCGGAGTGCCCGGAGAAAACCCACGCAGGCCCGGGGAGAACATGCAAACTCCACACAGGGAGGCCGGAGCTGGAATTGAACCCGGCACCTCTGCATTGTGAAGTCGACGTGCTAACCACTGGACTACCGGGCCGCCTCGAAATTGTTATTTCAGTAAATATTTGCATTTTGCACATAGAAAACTGATTCATGATTCTATGTTGATGAGAGCATTAAAATGGGGGAAAATAGGACAAAAAATATAAAAGGGAATTCAGAAACGATTAAAAATGCGTGAGTAATCACGATTAATTTTTAGTTAATTTGAGTTAATTATGACAGTTGAGTTTTTAATTAGATTAAATATTTTAATCGTTTGACAGCTCTAATATATATATAAATAAAAAAAAATATATATATATATATATATATATATATATATAAATAAATACATAAATAAATAAATATATATATATATATATTTCCCAGCTATAAGGCGCTTCGGAGTATAAGGCCTACCTTCAATTATTAGGCACATAGAGGAGAATCTACAATAGTGGCTGCAGTTATGCAGCCACTAGATGGCGCTTCTCTAAACGGAATACAATACAATATAGCTTTATTTATATAGAACTTTCACAAACACTGCAGCTGCAAAAAAGCGCTTGACAGAACATTTAGAATACTACCTCCAAGAAATCAGAATATTGATGCGTATATAATGTTTATTAGATTATAAGGTTCACTGTCGGCTTTTGAGAAAATTGAATGCTTTTAGGTGCGCCTTATAGAGCGGAAAATACGGTATATATGGACCCAAGTTTACCACCATGAGGCCTCGCAAATCATCACTGTTGGAGTGTGGTGCTGATAAGAACTAAACCTCTTCGCAAGAAGTTTCAATGAGAAGAATCTAAGAAAAATGTCTGTCCAAATGACTCAGTTTTGATCATTTTGTTCAGCAGCTGTCTTTTACAGGAAAAGAGTCGTATTTAACGATCAAGGAAAGCTATTAGAACAGTCTTTGAAATGAAATATACTTGGTATCTGACAATTTTACACTAATTACATGCTTTTACTCAAAGAAATATCTGCTGGAAGTTTTTGTAGAAAATTGTAGTTGAAAAATGCGAAAATCTTCAAATTAACAGGAAGCACCTGCTCTGATGTGCTGTGATGTTTTGCCTGGGGTGTAATTAATCTGGATGACAGGTGTCCGCCGCGCACCTTCCTCCACACAGCCAAATAACAGCCTCACTCACTCCGGGAAAATTAAAATAAAATGCAACAAAAAAAAAAAAAAATACTAAATAATAAAAATGAGCAACAGGTGTTTTCTTGAAATGAAACAAGAGCAGCTCATCAGGCAGCTCATGAAAGACACGCTAGTCTCGCTGATAAAAGATATAAAGATTTGCATCTGAGAAGTTTTTAATATTACTACATGACAATATTACAAAATACATCCGAGTGCATATTGCGAGTTGGAACAAACAAGCGAGCTGACAATCACTCTCGCTATTTATTCACTCTAACCACCACCACCACTTTTAGAGCGCCTCATTATCTGCCGTGAGTGTGCTTATTTCATACAGTGAAAGGTGGAATACCTTTTTTAAAAGTGTGACTTGACAGCCATGGTGCAGGTTAGTGTAGCCACTTTGGAGCACCTCATCGTTGGCCATGAGTGCTTGGACAAAAATAAATGGGAAATAGTGAGAAAAGGGATTTTTATTTTTATTTTTTTAAAGCCCGACTTGACATCCAGGTTTCTGACTGCTGTTTGGGGCTAGCTTGGTGGTTTTAGAACGCCTTCTTGTCTCATGAGTGTGAGAAAAGATGAAAGAGTGAGCTAAAAATAATCAACAACACACAAATAAAGTAAAAATAATGTAACTGATAAGCAATAATGGACAACAGGCTCGGTCTGTACAGAATAAAGCAGGAAGTGAGTGTGTAGGAGAATGGGATCACATGTCCACACACAGACATTATATACGTGTCCATTGAGAGTTAATAGTGGGAGTTAAGGCGCAAGTGTATGTGTGTATGTGTGTGTGTGTGTGTGTGTGTGTGTGTGTGTGTGTGTGTGTGTGTGTGTGTGTGTGTGTGTCGGGTCAGATTGCGAGCACTGGCGCAGCTGTAAAAATACTTTATAGGCGGAATTAATGCCGGCGGACATTAGCGGGCGGACTGATAAAAGACCATCAGAGCAGGGGGCCAAGAGGCTTCAGTGGCCCTCCGTGCCCAAGCCTCGTCGCGCTCCCGGCGTTCCCCCGTGTCGGAGTTAAAGTGGAATCTGGCTTCAAAGCCGGCGCGCTAGGTGTGTTTGATTCGCTTTGTGGCATCTTTGAAATGAAGCCGGTCCGACAGCCACCTTATCAGCCTGCCTGCGTGTGTTTATTACAGGTAGCTCTTAGCGTAGCGTCGCATTGTGTACATGAGTTCATGCTCAAATGTGCAAATATTGATCTTTTGGAGGATCTCTTAGTCACGCAGTCAGACGTGTTTCCTGGAGCCCTAGAAATGACATGGGGGAAAAAGATGAAATTGTGGCCGCATTGTGCAGATGTGTGACCACAATACAGGTCAAACATGGGGACGGAATTCAAACTTGAAATTCAGATAATGCGTGCACGAAACACCAACTTGTACCCCCAGATCTGATCATGAATGACACTCATATAACTTCACTGCCTCCAAATCCGTTGAACTTTAGAAAACTGTTGGTCAGAACCGCAGCCAAGTTGGGATGGGCGATACCAGTCATTTTGGATTCGATCCGACACCAAGTATGCCTGGGCCACGTATCGGGATACTGATCCGATCTGGATTCCGGAAAATTATTGATCTGTTTGTTTATATTTATTTGCTGCCGTCGCGCTCCCACCAATGATTCCGCCTTCAGTTGAACCAAAGGACGTTAAACTACCGCTACCTTGTCACCCTGTGGTGTAATATTTCTGCGTGCACTGTTAAATAAAGGCAGTGCACTTGTTCTTTTCCTGTGTTTAATTAACATGGTATGAAAGTTGCATTTCACCAATAAAATAGAGATCATTCGATTACAAAGTATTTTCAACAGCGCACATTTCTTTTTATAAAAGATGAGAGAAAAGCTGTATTGCCATATTTATAATAGCTGGATGATTTTAGAAAATAATTAATATTTTCCCCCAAATTTATATTTCAATTTGATTTGGAATGGGGCGGCCCGGTAGCCCAGTGGTTAGCACGTCGGCTTCACAGTTCAGAGGTACCGGGTTCGAATCCAGCTCCGGCCTCCCTGTGTGGAGTTTGCATGTTCTCCCGGGCTTGCGTGGGTTTTCTCTGGGTGCTCCGGTTTGCTCCCACATTCCAAAGACATGCATGGCAGGCTGATTGAGCACTCTAAATTGTCCCTAGGTATGAGTGTGGGCGTGGATGGTTGTTTGTCTCTGTGTGCCCTGCGATTGGCTGGCAACTGATTCAGGGTGTTCCCCGCCTACTGTCCGGAGACAGCTGGGATAGGCTGCAGCACCCCCTGCAACCCTAGTGAGGATCAAGCGGTTCGGAAGATGAATGAATGAATGAATGAATGATTTGGAATGTTTATATTCAAGGTCCTTTTCGAATGTATTTTTCAACAATCAATCTTTGTTAGGACAAACGATATGAGCCACATTGGACACGATAGACATATAAAGCATTAAATATGTGAAAGTTGACTACAATTACAGGCATAAACTTACTCAATACTTTGACGTGTACTTTGGTCAGCTTGACAACATCATTCGGCCACACAAGTTTGCTGTAAACAAATATATACTACGTTGTACATCAATAAGGAACAAACTAACAAGAATGGATTACAACAATAACGGAAACAAAAAAAGCTAGCTTTTCCACTTCCTACATGTCACATTGTGTCATGCGACGTGATATGTAAACGCGGAGTGCCATTTTCACTCAACTTATTACATAGATGGAAAAATAAATGAAACACACATCACGCTTCCTGAACTCCAGTTCGTAACATCACACAGTGGTAGGAAATGTCCGATAATGCCTATAACATCTTTTCTGACAGGCATTACAAATCTTTGGCATGTCATCGCTTAAATGCTAAATGAGTACAGTAACATATTTGCATCGGTCTTTGGGCTCATTAAGCAGAATCGATCCTCTTCATACCTGACCGCTTGACAACATTGCAGTTTCATTTGTCACGGCTCAGGTAGCCGCACAGTATCGTCTCCTGATGTGCGCTCAACATCAGGAGGAAGGGTCCGGCTACAGCCGAATTGACTCAAGTGCAGGGTGGGTTTAAAAAAAAAAAATTACTTGTGAGGCACAAAAGATCAAGCATGTTACAGATACTCGTCTCAGTGTCTCGGGAGATGGAAACCTACTGCTGTGAAAGCCCTCTGCTTCTTCTCCCCTTCGCTGTCCGCTTCTCAGTACAGTAATAAGAGGCAGAGTGGGCCAGAGCAGATGCCGGGTGTGCAGAAAAATCGACCCAAAAATGTTTTTAGATTAAATAAATATGGTCAATTTATTGCGAATATTGATATTTTAGCTTGAAGATCAATATTTAAGTTTTAGCACTCGGGTTCGAAATATCTATATATTGGTCTTGAAAGCATATATTGCTACTGTGATTAAAAAAATAAAAAAATAAAAATGGAAGAAAAATCAAGCGTAATGTAACTGTGGTGAGCAGCAACCCGGGAGTAATAATACGTGATTTTAAAAAAATCAAATAAATTACAACTGTCTGTGAGGCAGTGAGGGTACCTTAATTGTAATTGGATGAGCACATGCCGATGACGGGGAGGGTGAGCTCGTATTTGGAAGCTGAAGGCAAATGGTTGAAAACTGCAAAGAAAACAAAAAGCTGGCATTAATTAGCTTGGACGAGAAAAAAAATTGGAAGTCATTCAATCCTAGCGCAGGGGTCGCGAACCTTTTTGACGAAGAGAGCCAGGAAAGCAAAATATTTGGGAATGTATTTCAGTGAGAGCCATATATGGTCCTCACGATTGCTCAAGATCCAGCAAAGATAGCGCAATTATTGTCAGCTTCCCGGGTCCATACGCGCAGATGCTGCAGGCTAGCTTGCTAAAAGGGTTAATGAAGACATGAGGGGCGACACAGTGGTTGCCTCACAGTGCGGAGGTGCAGGGTTTGATTCCTGCATTCCTATGTGGAGTTTGCATGTGGAGTTTGCCTGCATGGGTTTTCTCCGGGTACTCCAGTTTCTTCCCACATTCCAATAACATTCACGGCAGGTAAATGGAACACTCTACATTGTCTTGAGGTGTGAGTGCGAGTTCATCTATGTGTGCCCTGCGATTGGCTGCCAACCAGTTCAGGGTGTCCTCCCGCCTACTGCCCGATGACAGCTGGCATTGGCTCCAGCATGACCGCGGATTAAAAAAAATGGATGAAAACCTGAAGCTGACAGATTAATAAAGCGCGCCCCTTTCTAATGGAAACGCTCTGTGTTGTTCCTTAGAGGACGTTTCATTGTGTCTGCCAAGAACATCTTTAATCAACAATGTCAAGATGATGTCTTTTTAGATTACTTGAGATACTTTCAAGCACTCAATTTGCTGTTTGTGGCAACAATCCATTCAAATTGCGTTTTTGGCGTCCACCTTTGGCTGATGGCGGTGGCAGTATGGGCGTCCCCACTTGACTGCATCAAGACTTTCGCAGTAACGGAGACGGTTTAATTACCAGGAGGTGTCGTATTTCATCTGTCGTCCTCACAGCTCCGTGGCCACCCACACTGATTTTTTTAAAAAAACGTTTCAAACCGGTGTGAGAAAACGCTCGTGTTTATCTGCCTCATTAAAGGCACGCGGACGTGAAATGACTCTGAAGCGTAAAATGACAAAGTGTCCAAGTTTATGGATTCATGGCGGCAGAGAGTGGCTTGACGTGTTAAAATCATCAATATGAAATGTCGCGTTCACAGATGCAATTGCAGTGAAGCTACCGCATCAAGAAGACACACACACACACACACACACACACACACACACACACACACATAACAACAACAACAACACGCACACTGTGGGTAATGTATATGTTCGTTTTTGACTCCTTTTTACCAGCAGAAGTGTTATTTGCCGCTAGAGTGCACCAATAGACAGTGTGCTGTATCTTGTCACTGGTCACTTTTTTTGGTCACGATTCGGAAAAAAACGAATCAAGTTTTTTGGATACCCAAATGTTTAGACGCCAAACAAGGTCTCTGTAGCAAAAAATGTTTTAATATACAAAAATCGCACCGACAAAGTAGAAACATAAAGCGCTGGTCAAAACAGTATAATTTGAAACTTAAACATGATACACTGCCAGTACTGGAGTGGAACATTTTGAAATCAAATAAGGTTCGCTAGGCCTTGGCGGAGGTCTTAGCTGACAAAATGTTTGTAGTGGACATCTAATACGAGTGCGCCTGCTCGTCTGCCACCAGATTGCCAGCACCGCTTGGCGGGAGACGGCAATGACACGTTTGGAGGTGTCGGGACACCATCCAAAATGCGGACGTTGTGAACTTGAGAGTGTCAGGTTGGAATTCCTCAAGTGTCACCTGTCTGACGAGTCAGCTCGTCCCGGCGTCAAAGTGAGGAAATACGGCATTTCACGCTTGTCTGCGAAAGTGGAGAAAAAAAAGAAGAATGACAAGGAAGTTCACAGCATCCAGGAGATGCTTGCCAGAGTTGCTATTCAGCTGCTGACACGTTTTCTGCCGACTCACCTTTGGCGCTGTCACAAACGCTTTGCCACATTTTCCAGGTGCAGAAAAACTGCAGAAAGATGTCATCTTGACGCAGCTTCACGAAGGAACAAAAGGAAATTCTTTCTGTCTTGAAATCTGAACGCTGTCATGAAATCCCCACTTTCCAGGACGCAACCTAAAATCAAACTCTGGCTGGAAACCTTAATTTGAATCCCTTAAAATTCCTGGAGTAAATTACTTTGTTAAGCAAGCTTACATTAATTACCGTAATTTCCGCACTACAAAGCGCACCTGATTATAAGCCGCACCCACTACATTTTTAGAGCAAAACCAATTTTGTACATACACAAGCCGCACCTGTATATAAGCCGTATGTGCCCACATTAAAACATGTAAACATATTTACAAAGAAAGACGGTACACAGAGAGAGTTTTCAAAGTTTTAATAATACAACTTAACAATAATAATAATCTAACTTTTTTCCCAAACGGTGCCTGTGACGCGGCAGTAAAACTGTAGCAACATGGTAACAACACGCTAGCAACAGAATAGAAACACAGTATAACAGGTCTGGTAAAAGCACATACCGGTACTTGTAAAAATCACGGTGAACCGTCTTCATCTTCCTCCTGTGAACTGAAGCCATCAAAGTCACCGTCCTCAGTGTCGGAATTAAACAGTGTCATAAAGACCGGTCTTAATCTTACCTTTTCTACTCGAGCGCCCCTGGCGGCCGTTAGAAAAATTACATACCGTATTTTCACGACCACAAGGCGCAATTAAAAGTCTTAAATTTTCTCCCAAGTGGACAGGACGCCTTATAATGCGGAGCGTCTAGTGTATGAGCCGAGTTCCAAATCCTGACTGAGAGCCGACACGCTGTTTATATAGAGAAAAGGCGGAAGTGGGCGTGAACAGGCATGTGGGGAAAGCAGCCAGCCAATCAGTGAAGGGTAGGCGTGTAAGTGGCCCGCGAGTGTGACCAGGCGTGCGGGGAAAGCAGCCGGCCAATCAGTGAAGGGTGGGCGTGTAAGTGGCCGTAAATGAGTATGTGAGAGAGGCCAGACATGCCGGAAAGCAGCCGGCCAATCAGTGAATGGTGGGCGTGTAAGTGGATGCGAAAGGCAGGTGCCAGTACCTGCCATCTATCCGTGAGAGTGAAGACGACCGTGGCTCAGCAACTTCCAGCGGACTACAAAGAAAAGCTCGCCATTTTCCGCAGTAGGATTGCCGACAAACGCATCCAGCCTAACCACATAACCAACATGGACGAGGTCCCGCTGACTTTCGACATCCCGGTGAACCACACCGTGGAGATGCAGGGGACCCGCACGGTCGCGATACGCACAACGGGGCACGAGAAGTCGGCTTTTACTGTCGTTCTTGGTTGTCATGCTAATGGACAGAAACTGCCACCTATGGTGATTTTTAAGCGAAAGACGCTGCCGAAAGAAAACTTTCCAGCCGGCGTCATCGTGAAAGCAAACCAAAAGGGCTGGATGGACGAAGAGAAGATGAGAGAGTGGCTAAGTGAGGTGTATGTAAAGAGACCGGATGGCTTTTTCCATGCCTCGCCGTCACTCTTGATTTGCAACACCATGCGTGCCCATCTCACAGCAGCGGTGAAAAACCAAGTCAAGCAAATGAACTCTGAACTTGACGTCATTCCCAGAGGCTTGACGAAAGAACTCCAACCGCTGGACATCGGCATCAACCGGGCGTTCAAAGTGAAGTTGCGAGCGGCATGGGAACAATGGATGATCGATGGCAAACACAGCTTTACGAAGAGTGGGAGGCAGCGCCGGGCTAGTTACGCCACTATTTGCGAATGGATTGTGGCTGCTTGGACAAACGTGTCTGCTTGCACTGTTGTTCGAGCTTTTGGCAAAGCCGGCATAATTTCTGTGGATCCACACGGCAATGAGAGTGACTCTGACAACGAGAGGGAACCCAGCGTTTTTGATGGATTGTTCAATTCGGACACAGAAGATGAGGACTTTGATGGATTTCTGGGTGATGATTGATCGAAAACGTGAGTACATTGTAAGATGTCGAAATAAAGTACAACCGATCTCAGTTTTGCTTCCGTTGCCTTTTTAAAAACGTGTTTTTAGCATGTCTTAGCATGCTACGCTATGCTTCAAGCTAACGTGTTTTTAGCGTGCGTGCATGCATGCCGTATGTTTAAACTGGCGTATGTTTTACCACCCCTGGCTGCGCCCAATTATACAGTGCGTTTTGTGTATGTGTAAAATACAGAAATAGCACCCGTTACTGAAACTGCGCCCTACAACACGGTGCGCCGAATGGTCGTTAAAATACGGTAATTTGGCCGCATCACTGTATAAGCCGCCGGGTTAAAAGTTTGGGAAAAAAGTAGCGGCTTATAGTCCGGAATTTACGGTAAACTATGGGTATTTTAAAATGCTAACGCAGGCTTCTAACCCGGAACTGAAAGGCCATACCTCTGTCGAAACCAAATCCCAGACTTTAAACCTAATTTTGAACCCTGGCTTGAAAGCCTGCTATGAAACACTAAAGGTTTGTTTCAGTGCTATGCCGAAACTGCTCGCGTAGAGCATTCATACGTGCAAATTTGCTCCGGCGTAGCGCCCGAAAACAGCTTAAACCGGATGAAATTTGATCCACCTCAGGGAGGTGGTTTAAAAATTTGCTCCAGAGCAAATGCTCGTTTGCGAAGCAGCACCGATGCAAATGTGCACATGTGAACGCTACAATTTGCTCCGCAGCAAATGCTCGTTTGCGGGGGTAAGCCTCGCTGCGCATGAGAAGAATTGATTACGTACGGCGAGAATGCGTTGCTTTCATGCTTTGTCGGACTTCCGTCAGCTGTTTGTTTAATAACTACACAAGACATGGCTGCTAACAGTAGCAAAGCACCTCTTGGGTTATACCATCTCAACTAGAACGGGGGCATAGTCCCCAAACGTCATCTTTCCTTTTGTCGGAGACTGGACTGTCTCGGAGTTGTTTGTGTAGTTTGTTCCTTTGTTGTGTGTTCACAACCCCCCCGTGCCCCATAGAATTTATTTTGTGATTTCCTCTCTTGATTTTTCTGTTTGGCGCATTACATGTTTGCTTTTCTGAGTGTCATTGAACTCATCGTTGATTTACATTTTCGGGGGCGGTCACTCTCGAGCAGAAGGCACAGAGACCGAGAAGGAGAAGGACGTGCCTGTACAGTAGCTGCTTGAGTTGTGTATACATTTTAAAAAGAACCAACACGACAGCTCATTTGTTTTCTGTCGTTTTGCTCCGCAGCAGAAACTGCCCGTGTGAAAGCAAGTGGAGCAGAGTCGATGCTGTGTCGACGCTGCGCCGGCGCTGCGCCGCTCAGCGGCTTTGTACGTGTGAACGCTCCACAAAATTTGTTCCGGTGTAAAATATATCGCAACAAAATACACCGGTGCAGCCCTGGAGCAAATGTGTGCCATGTGAACACCCCTTCAGACTGCCCCGAAATCCTAAACTTGTATTGAAACCCTGCCTGAAAACCCTAACTCTCTCTTCATCTCTTAAGCTTTAACCCTAACGCTGTCATGAAACCATTCTTTTAGACTCCAACTCTGATTTGAAACCCCATCTTGAAAGCGTAATGCAGACATGAAACCCTACAACTGACTTGAAATTCTACTTTGAAAAACAGGCTACCAGAAACCCTAACCATGGCTTTAAACCCCTCTTTGAAACCCTGACTCTGCCCTGAAAACCCTAATTCCATTACATTGAAACCCTAAACTAGGCTTAAAGCCCCACTTGAGAACCTAAGCCTGTTATGAAACCTTACCCCAGGTTTAAAATCCTAAACCCGAACTCTGTCTCAAACCCCTGTTTTTGAGACCTCAACCCTATCTTGGTTCCTTAATCGAGGCATAGAATGTCACTTTGAAACCCCGACCTAGGCTTGACACCCCAATTTCAAATCCAAACCCTGTCGTGAAACCCTAACCTCCAGTCCAAAAAAAAAACTCCATTTCTCTCTCGAATGCGTAACCTAAAACCCTAGAAGTAACCTCTGCTTCAAACCTGACTTTGAAACCCTAAATCAGTCAACAGCGCGCCATTCGGCTCCTGCCATGTTTTCTCCCGCCTCTCCTTTGGCGCTGTCACAAGCGCTTTGATAACGTTTACCAGGCAGAGAAAAGATGGCAGAGAAGCTGGCACCCGAACATAGCTGCATTTCATAGAAGCCAAAGAAAGAAAGACGGGAGGAAAAAAAGCGGCAAAGAAATCAAGCGTCAACCTGACTTGCGCTGAATGCTTGTGTCGGGCGCCTCAGGGCAGGCGCTCTCGAGGAGTGCATGCTGGGAGATGAGATCAGCGCTTCCAAGTAAATATTCAAGACATATTAGCCTTACTCGAACGTTTACTATTTGTAAACATTACAGGTGCAACGACAATTTTGATCATCATCCAGACATTGTTTCCGCAGAATTTCCGCCTCTTAACAGAACATTTTCTCAGATTTCTGTCATCCCTCTTGGAATCAGACAGATCTTTATTCATCCATCATCCATCCGTTTTCTGATCCGCTCATCCTCACGAGGGTCGCAGGCGTGCTGGAGCCTACTCCAGCTGTCTTCGGCAGGAGGCGGGGTACAGCCCCAACTGGTTGCCAGCCAATCGCAAGGCACAGATCCACAAACAAACATTTACGCTCAAATCACACCCACGGACAATTTCCAGTGTTCAATCAGCCTGTTATGCATGTTTTTGGAATGTGGAAGGAAACCAGAGTACCTGGAAGAAAACCCACGCAGGCACGGGGAGAACGTTCAAACTCCACACAGGAACAGATTGTGATCTTGAATACAAATAAAACATTTGCAAACATCTGCTTTTACTTGAGAAAACAATCATCATACTTGAGAAAACAATCATCAACATTTTTGCTGCTCGTCTTGTGTGTTATATTCACATTCACTTGATGTTTGTGTTGTCAATTCAAAAGAAATGTCCTGTTTTTCAATAAATATGTGGATTTTTTTTTATCAGATTAATCGAAAAATAATTGTCAGATCATTCAATTATCAAGATTTTATCAAGTTAGTTGCAGCCCAGGTGAACATCAAAAGACAGTTTGGATTTTACAAACTTACTATATGTTTCTGGAGACATTGGATACTATTTGTCCTTGTTTATGATGATACTAATGCAGCGTGTTATACCGGAGACAAATTCCTTGTGTGTTCTACATACTTGGCCAATAAAGATGATTCTGATTCTGATTTAGAGACTTAGAGAATTTAACCTTCATGTCTTGTAAACATTAAGAACAATTTAGCCTTTAATTTATGTCATGTATGCTTCAGGAGACACTGAAGACATTTCAAGCTTAAATTACTACATTTTTTTTTCCAATTAATAATCATGAATGAAATTCTCACGCATTTTAGCAAGCATCAAAATAATTTTCCCTTAAAATAATCTGTTGTTTGTAAATATTTCCAGGAAAATTTAATTTTCATTTAACATAAAAATTTCTCATTTTGTGAATATCAAAGACATGTCTGTTAGCATGAAAAGGCTGTTGAAATGAAGTTCACTCGTTTCAGTTTTTATTAAAAAAAAAAAAATGTCTTTAACGCATCTAATTACCAAAACTCTTTTTTTTTCCATAAATAGAAAATAAATAGCCTTTAATTGTATTTTTTTGGAGGGGGGGTGGTGGAAATTAACAATTGATCATAAAATTCATAACATTTTAGTGACTTTTAATTTGTCACGATGCGTGGTGGTGGCGGACCCCAAAAAGCAGGCAGGAGGGAGGAGCAGGGTGAACTTGATGAGTTGTATTAATACACAGAGAAAACTATATTCAAAACAAAGTCCTAAGAACACAAATAATCCAAAGTATCAAACAAAACCATGACTGAAGCTAAAAAACTATCAATAACAGAAACATGACCAAAAACATGACCTAAACATGACAAACATACATGACAGCAACAAAGAAACAAACAAACAATGACCCGACAATGAGTCCTTTTAAAGAGCTAATGACATAACGACCAACGGGTGTGCAGCTGCAGGGAGAGCCCTACACCACCACCTGTTGGTCACAAACCGAAACATGACGTAATTATGTCAACATGAAAATAATGTTGCCTTCTATGAGCCATTTTTGTACCCACGAAAGAATTTAGATCCGGTCTTTAATTAACCTGAGACAATTTCAAGTCTGTAAATTCATTTTCGTTTTTCTAAACATCAAAGACTCAACATACAGACTTTTGTGTATGTTTTTTACGTCTTATCTCCTGTTTTCATAAACATTTGAGTCTTAGCTATTTGATTTTGATCACTACGATGGTTTGATCACACTGAGCTTCTGCTGCCACTGTCGCCGTGACCACCAATTAGCGTTATGGATGAGTTGCATCATCAGCATTGGAGAGCAGGCTGACTGACAGCCTAGCAGGTTGCCATTGGACATTGTAGACCTTAATGAACGAAAGGAAGAAAGGTGTGAATCTTTAACGTCTTGGAAGAGAAGTGATGGCGAGGCATGTTGGATGCTATCTCCGGGCGCAGCTCATTAAAGCGCGGTAATCCGTTAGCCCTCTGCCAATCAGTAGCCACTTAACAATTGACGGCTCGGGAAGCTGGAGGCACAACAACGCCACGACGACGTCCCAGGGAGTGGACCTCATTAACCAAGAAGAAGTTTCGACATGTTCGCGTGTCACGATTGCTACAGTGAAAAAAACAAATATATATATATATATAAATAAAATCGACACAAAGTTGACACAGCTTGTTGTTACTTTTATATAAGGTTTAGTGACGACTCAATCTTTGTCTTAAATGGCACCGAATACATATTGGGTTTATCTAAGGATGATCCATGTATCGTCTTTGCTGTTAAAAAAGACATCTCTGAATAACATCTATTGCCTTTGATGCTCTCAAAGACACAAGCCTAAACGCCCAAAACTACCGTATGTTAAGTTCTTAGGAGACAAATTTCCCCGTCGTTCCCGTTTACTGAAGACTCTGTTGACCAAATATGTGCTTTTGAAACATTGTTTGTTTTTCATGTTAACAAAGACACACATTAAATGTCAACACATGTATGCTAGGTTCGCCGAACCCTCGTAAACATTCTTCATCAACTACAAAAACAAGACTTGTTAACAAAAATACATACTTTTGGTTGACAGAAAACACGAACGTGTCTTTGATGTCTTCCAACATTACACACAACACACAACATTACACTCGTGCCAGTGGAGAGCTCCATGAAGCCCGCGGTGTTGCTGATGTTAGCGCAGCAAAGTGGTCAGCGGGTGGGCCGTCCTCTGCGGGATGACGCTCTCTATGCCCCCGTCTGCTTTAGCGCATCAAGCGTCTGTCTTGTAACGTTCTTTTATTTATGAGCGTCTTATGAATAGATATCCTCAAGCCCACGCAGAGCAAAATGGCACCATCCCCGATCCTCGTTAGGCAGCGCTTCGAGGAGGAGGAGGAAGTCGGCAGTGCAGCAATGTCAGATAATAATACATAGGTGGAGAAAATAATAAATAAGCGGATGTGTGAAGGCGAAGCGGTGCATGTGAGAAAAACATTTACAACGAAGTATGACTCTCTATATGGCACATTTCACAGCAGCTGGAACACAGCACTTGACGTGTGACATGTGATAAGAACGACACACAACAGCAAAAGAAAGTGAAAACGGTACATTTATTGAAACACTTTATTTTGTGCATGCAAACACTTTGTTTTTCTACTTTCTTCCCTTCAAATTTTTGATGCTGTAAATTTCTCCATTGTGAGACAAATAAAGGTTTTCTTATATTAACGATAGTAACTCATATACCGTAGACACCAGAAAACAAGTCTTGAAAGCCCAAAAACTCAAGATGTGTCTTCAAACGAGTTCTAAAAATGGACAGGGAGCGGGGCTTGCCTAACATTTAATGGAAGGTAATTTCAGAGCTAAGGATCGGCAACAGAAAGGTCTCTATCGCCTCTGAGGCTCCGCTTAGTCCTTCCCACCTCCAGTAGCGTCTGGTCAGCAGGTGCGTAGCGGTGGAGGCCCTTAGAGAGGTAAACTGGGGCGAGGCCATTTAAAGATTTGAAAACAAATATAAGGACATTAAAATGACGTCTAAAATGTACTTGGAGCCAGTATAGGGACGCCAGAATTGGGATGATGTGCTCCCTCTGACGAGCTCCAGTTAGGAAGGGAGCAGCGGCATTTTGGACCAACTGGAGAAGCTCGAGGATGGATGATGAGGTGATTCCAAAATAGATTGCATTACAGCAATCGAGTCAGGATGTAACGAAGGCATGGATTACTTTTTCTAAGTGCTGCTGAGAGAGGAAGGGCCTTACCTTAGCTAGCTGTCTAAGATGAAAGAAGTTGGACTTAAGAGTAGTGCAATTTATAATCACTGTCCAATTCAAAACCCAAGTTGGACACCGTTTGCTTTTGATCAGACGCCCTGGGGGCGAGGCCAACTGGGTGGGATGTACAAGGCCCACTGGGACCAAACACGATAACTTCTGTTTTTTTTCGTTGAGAGAAATTCAGTGGCATCCATGCTTTGATTTTACTCCAGGCAGGACAAAAGCGGTCTTCAGCAGAACGCTTTTTTTTTTTTTTTTTTTGCTCAGTGGGAGATCGATCTGAACGGCACATCTTGAGAACATAATAAGGCAGAGAGATGAAAAGAAATGATGGAAATAGTCCGTCGTAAGAAAGTGTCTATGCGGCACAACGCTGTCCGAGTATGACATTTAATTACGGGAGCTGCCAAAATCTGTCGTCTGTTTCTTGCTGTACTTTTTTTCTCTCCCTGCGCCACTTCTTCTTGTACGATTTGTGAATATTTCTCTTTTATGAAGTGACGCCTGTTTCCCGACTCTTTCACTCATTTTTTTCCAAGGTCAATAAAAGATCGAAGGTGAAGACCTGTGCAGCATTTTTCGCTTTCATTCATCAAGCAAAGATTCGAAGTGTACTGTAATGCAAAACTAATGGCTTGCAATTGTCTGTTTATCATTTTGTATTATCATATTATTTTTCTTTTCCTGTGACTGGAACACAACTACTTTTCAACCGTGATTTGTCTTCCCTCCATATTCAAGCTGCTTAAAGCAAGGAAAACACATTTGTTGCCTTCATTCAGCACTATAAGTCGTCTTTTGTGTCGACCAAAAAAAAAATCACAATCATAATAATAATAATGATTAAGCTGATTAGTCAACATTGTCCGTGATGTTCAAAATTATAAATTGTCTTTGACGTGCATTCCACAATGTACATCACCTACAGGAACTTTCAAACACCACAGTTAAAGATATTCGGAAGCAATGCAGAGAAAATAAAAGTATAGCTTACAAAAAACAAACAAACATACATTTGCGTTTTTGTCTGCACGTTTGTTCTCCAACAACATCTTGGATGGGAGATGAAGAGGGATGAGAGGAGACGTTGCGGTGAACAGACGAGAGGAAGGCTGTCCACAAGGTCTATGGACTGAGGCGACAGCGTCGACGTCTCTAATGCATTTCTTAGTCAGGATGTTCGGAGACAGTGGTGCTTCATTTGGACATCAATTGGCCCACTTTGTGGCTTTGAATGCATCCATGCCACATTTATTGATGTATACAAGCGAAATATGCAAAGGACATTTTAGTTGATGGTTACCTAGCAACAGAGCTTAGATGGGAAACATGGTTGGAGGAGCAGGGCGCTGTGTGCTTCACGACAGCTGCTTGAAAGTTAGCGATGGGGAAAAAACTTTTTACAGTCGATGTTCGATCGGGGCTTGCGGGTGTCCGATTTTGGGTCAGTGGTTCTCCCCAGGAATGGTTTTTTTTCCCGTTCAGCCACTGAATAACTCAACAACTAGACATTTGGAAAACAAGTCTATCATGACTAGACCCACAAAAAAAGTCTCAAAAAGCCATGCCTGAAAAGACATTGGCAGTTTTGGTTTGATGCAGCCATTTTATTGTCCCCCCCCACAATTTCCAAGCTTGATGACTCTTACATACGTACATGTTGGGATTGTGTTTTCATTCAGCCAGGGTTCACTTTCTGGTTTTGATTTGGCAAATCTGATTCGAATAAATAGTGTGGTAACTCGGTATCTGAGTTTCACCAAATATCAGGGACTGTTGTCATGGCCAATAACGGACAGAAAGTTGGCTGTTTGGTTGGAATGGGACATTTTGAAGTCATTTTGGCCCTCATCAGACTTTTTTGATGTGATGAAAGTAATACCCTGAAGAAACTCAAACTTTTTATACTGGAAGAAAATAAGAAATAAGAATTAATGACGCTTAGATACCAACCTCCCCCAAATTGTTCATCATTACAGTACTTGCAGATTTTATTGTCCCTTGCCTTTTTTAAAAAACAGATCTTTTCAGACTTTATCTAACAAAGCAGCCAGCGAGTAACACCACACAAGCAATGAAACAAAGCAGATTGAGTGTCTCCTCCGCGTGCGTTACGTAAGCTTCTGTCCTCTGTCTTCACACTGTGCCGAGCGAGAAGATTTATTCTCGTCTGTCACACGCTTGATTTCCGCCACCAAACGTTCACTCCCGCTCGGTGACGAGAGGCGACTCTTTCCCGCTTAAATGTCGCCGCAATGAAAGTCAATGCGGGAA
This sequence comes from Hippocampus mohnikei, assembly GCA_026261675.1. Taxonomy (NCBI): domain Eukaryota; kingdom Metazoa; phylum Chordata; class Actinopteri; order Syngnathiformes; family Syngnathidae; genus Hippocampus; species Hippocampus mohnikei. The sequence goes on along the minus strand of JAKGUB010000557.1, from coordinate 14,213,960 downwards.
GACAGACGACGCTTGGCACCCCAGGCCATAATTATCCTGTTTGTTTGGAGGCGGGCCGTTTTGTTTTATTTAAATCTCAGCTGGGCTGACAAGGCCCGTGAAAGGCTCGTTTTACTGTCATGACAGGTTTGTCAGAAGCACCAGACGCAGCTTTGCATTAAATATCTCACTGTTTTGTTTAGTTTTTTCAGCCGGGGGGGGAGAATGGAATTTCACAGCGGTGTAGAAGGAGATTTGTCCTGTAAACAGCGCTAAAGTGATTAAAAACATAAATAAATACAAAATCAGCCCTGTAGGTGTGAAAAAGGCATTTGATCTCGAGAATCAGCGTCACAGGTGAGCGAGAGCCGATCTCAGCTTTGGTTGCCAGGAAATCACGGTCCAGATCTTTAGTCTTCAATGTACATACAAGTTTTTGGAATGGAACATAAGAACAGAAACAACACATGAACCGCATATAAGACGGTCGGAGCCAACATTTGAACGCCAAACCAGAACTGTAAGACATGCTAACCAACACTCCACTGTGCTTGTCAGGATGGATTCACTGCTTGGACCAACTTTTCAGAACGATGGAATCAGGTTTTTCCGAGACCTTTAGGAGGTATCATTTTTCCAGTCAGGAGAGACCGTCTCCTTGTTCATAGCAAGCAAATCCATTTTCTGATCCGCTTATCCTCAAAGGGCAGCTGTCTTCGGGTAGTAGGCGGGGTACACCCTGAACTGGTTGCCAGCCAATCACATGGCACATATAGACGAACAACCATCCGCACTCACACTGACACTCACACATTGGGAAAATTTCGAGTGTCCATTAAGCTGCCATGCATGTTTTTGAAATGTGTGAGGAAGCCGAAGTATCCGGAGAAAACCCACACAGGCACGAGGAGAACATGCAAACTCCACACAGGAAGGCCGGAGCCGGAAGCGAACTACACCTCTGCACTGTGAGGCCGACGTGCTAACCGCCTGGAAGCAAATCTAAAATTAACTCTTTCATTCCACAAGACATACTTGTACATCTTTTTAAAATTAGACGTAATTGTACGTCTAAGTCTTTTTTTTGCGTCATAGAGAAGAGGAGGGTCTGATGCAATCTGTGAATGAGAATAAGCCGTTTGCATTGTAAATGATGTAAAAAACCGAACAGTAGGTGGCAGTGGTGCCTCATGTGCTTGAAATGCATGCTTTTACAAAAAGCTCTTTTTCTCTGTTTTTTTGCCCAGGAATCGCCAGTTTCATGAAATCTAGCTATTTTGTAATGCTGATTGCTGAAGAATGGAAAAAGATAGAAAACATTTTTTATTCTGCTGAAAGAAGAGAGTCCAAACTTTATTTTGGTAGCCTCCATGTATAGCATTAGAAGCAAATATTCTGTGGGCCTTGCAAGATCAGTCAAAATCCAGCACAACGCTGGGATTGAGGGGCTTGCTCCAGTGAAAATGGCTGGGATTGAATGAGTTAATATCAGGAACATTTGACCTGCCCCAAGGGTACCCGGGTATTGGATCAAGCTCTTTTACAAAGAGGTAGTCCAGGTAAGGCCTCGAGATGACAGGGCGCTAAAAAGCTTGCCGCTTAAGTGTCAATAATGTCACGTGTGAACATCAGTCAGTTGTGGTGTTTGTGTGGTACGTTGTAGCTGTCAAACTCGGAAGCTTGTCATGGCTTGTACTTCCTTGCTGACACAATCCGACGGCGACTGCTCGGTTACACCTGTTACCCGTAAAATCAACGCCGCCTTTGTAAACAACTTGTTCATCTGGAGGCGGCAGTGCTCGTATCGCGGTTTTGTGCCTGCCAAGCTCGACAGCACCGAAGTGGGTGGAAAAGGGGGGCGAAGGGAGGGGATGAAGGAGTCTTGTTTGAAGAGGGGAGCAACTTGATTGGAATTGCATTGTGGGAGTTATCAGGCCGTGTAGCAAGCAAGTAAACACGAAAATGACGGCCGTGGGAAGCGATGTCAAAGGCAGGCCGAGTTCAAGCGGCTGCCGGTGGGGGAGAAGGAGGCAGGCTAGGAGAGGATGGTTGGCGGTGCGTCCTCTAAATATTCACAGCGAGCGTCCCCGAAGAGGAACGAGCCAATTAACAAATCCCATTAATTATGAGACTATCACAGCTGATTAGGACACGTCATCCCGCTCACCAGAGTCCTGCTCTCGCCTCGGAAGGAAGGAAGAAAGTTGAAGTCGCTTGAGGATTTAATCAACGCGAGGTGGACAACTTCTAATGAGTCCACTTCAGCTGGTTGCAAAGCTCTTTCCATGATCAGCAGTTACATGCAGCCATCAACAATGCTTATACTTTTGGCATTATTACCTCCACCAAGGCGTGTTACATTCCTGTTGACTGTCCGGATAACAATGTCAGGTGGTTCCAAAAAAACGGAAAGTACCGGTTTGATGTTGTTGATTTGCACTAAATCCAAATCCGCTGATACTAAATGGTTTCTGGCTCGGCCTACGCAAATAACGGATCAACTTGCCAACAAGTAACCGAATAGCTAACGACTTTGTATCAGTCTGTCGTGGTGAAGAAGGAGCTGAGCCAGAAGACGAAGCTCTCAACTTACCGGTCGATCTACATTCCAACCCTGACCTATGCTCACGAGCTATGGGTCGTGACCGAAAGAACAAGATCCAGGATACAAAGTGAGTTTTCTCCACAGGGTGCCACTTAGAGATAAGGTGAGAAGCTTGGTCATACGGGAGGGGCTCTGAGTCGAGCCACTTCTCCTGCACATCGAGAGAAGCCAGATGAGGTGGCTCGGGCATCTGATTAGAATGCTTCCTGGATGGGGGGGAGGAAAGTCTGGGTTTCCCTGCCTCAGCTGTTGCCCCTGCGACCCGAAGCGATGGAGGGAGTAGTTCACCCTTTACATCCCTGGCTACTAAAGTGACTTGATTGGTTTGTAAATTAATAACCAACTAATCTGTATTTGATAAGCTACAAGCAAGAATTGTATTTTTTGTCTTTGCAGAGCAGTTTTACAAATCACTTTCTTGAAAATCGTATTTTCTTGTCTGGAAGCTCAGTTAAATTGAATACATTTTTTTAAAAGATAGGTGGCTGACTTATCGACTGACAAATTGAATTACCGTATTGGCCCGAATATAAGACGGCCCTGATTATAAGATTATAAGACTCAAGTTTGAAAAATGACTTTTTGAACACCAAATACATTTTTATACAGAAAATAATTACAGTACATCTGAAACAAATGATTATAACAATAGATTTGAGAGAAAAAGCATGTTATTTTGCCTCATTCAAATCTTAATATTTGAACATTTAGGTATGTAAACTATTATTTATTCTCTTTTCTTTCTTACCGCTATTTTTATTTTTCTTCTTCGTGCTACCCCTATTTTTATTTTTATTCTTCGTGACAGGGGTTCGCTTTGGCCTGGGGAGTCAAGTTCAGCATTTGCTTCAATGATATCTGGCGCCATCGAGCGTCATGAATGGGTATAATGTCTAGACCCCGAATATAAGACAACCCCCACTTTTTCAGTCTTATTTCAATGCAAAAAACACTGTCTTATAGTTGGGCCAATACGGCAATAACCGGTTGATAGACTCACTAACTCACTCACTAAATTTTTGACTAACTACCCCAGACCTGAATGACTTTCTGGCATGTCAAACAAAACAATCTCCGGCCACATGCTGTAAAAAAAAAAAAAAAAAAAAAAAAAAAGAACTAGGAATGGATCTCATGTGTGAAAGAATGAATAAATGAATACTTATATGAACAATAGGTGCATAAACAACACGCCGCTGTTCTGCTGTGGCCTCAGCAGGCCCCTGGATGCCGACGACGGCGATCCAATTGAATTCCCAGCAGTGGGTCACAGGTGTCACTTTTGCAAAAGCGGCAATGGGGCCACTTGAGGGGTGGAGGCGTCGGGGGGGGGCAAGCAGGGCACCGAGCGAGTGGGGAGAGCGGGGCGAAGGGGCGACTTAGTCACAAGGCAAACAATAATTATGTGGAGTGTTTTCTTCACAGTGACCAAATGATTTTAATTACGCAGAGAGTGAAAATCAATATGTTGCCCAGCCAGATATGTAATTATGCTTATCTTATTGCCATCGTCATTAAGTGCACGCTGTTTGACCGCACACCAGCACGCGAGCGTACACACATACCCGCTCACATCCTTGTTAATGAATTGAAGGCGCTTTGGCAAAATGAAGTATGAAGTCCTCAACCTAATTGTTTGCTTTGGGCGAATAAAATGCGCCACTTGCTCACACTTTACAAAGTAAAAGGCCGCTTAAGTCGCAGAGGAAACAAGACACGCTGTTTTTCACCGACAGATTCGTTTTGTCACGTTATTAAAAATCAATCAATGGACCTTTTATTTTCTCTTTGGAGATACATTTTATTATTTGACATCAAAATCAAATTAGCAGATTAACAAAAGAGGGGCCTAATTATGAATTACGGTTTTCTACAAAAGGTAAGGATTCAAGCCAGGGTTAGGGTTCCAAGAATGCTAAAGGAAGACCGAGTTAGGGATTGAAAGTTTTCAGTTTGGATTAGGGCTCAAACAACGGCTGGCGTTTTAAATTCAAGACAGACTTTTGGACTTCAAGTCAGGTTGTCAATTTGTTGTAGGGCACAAAACAACAGTCAGTTTTTCCATTTGAGGGTTTCAAGGTGGGATCGGTGTTTGAAACCTCGTTTAAGGCTTTGAAAGTAGTTTTGGATGTCCGTCGAAAATAAGGCCAGGGGACTTTTTTAAAATTGGGTTTTGCTTTCAACAAATACAGGATTGTTGCGAAGCGGTTCAGTTTGGTGCTGATGGAAATCCGGATATTTTTTTGGCCTTGGAAAAGCACTTTGAAATACTTTGCACTTCTCATTATCTTGAATCATAATAGGATGCCATCATGGGAAATGTAAACATTTTCACAAAGAAGTATTTGATTATCTGCTCATTTCAAGGTCACAACGTTGCCGGTTGTGTTGTTCTTCCTCTACCTGCAGCACAAAGGCGTTTGTTCCCACACTTGCTTTTTGTTGTTGGCGTTTTTTTTTTTGTTTCTTGTACGACCACTTCGACCCTTAATTCCCGTCCCGTTCTTACTCCATCGGCTGCACTCGCAGCCTCTCAGATTAGTCAACTGGCATCGGTTAAGGAAAAGCGGGAGCTCAAGCTGTCACCCGCATGAGCGCGCAGATCCCACCTTACAGTCTGCGGCCGCCCGACATTTACATGAACACCTTGTCCAATTATTCTTCTCTTGCGCCGATACGAGCGCCGGCCGCGTCACGCATGGTTGCCGGCAGCCTGCTTCCTCGCTGACAATTTACACAGGTTAGAATTCTCCAAGGACGAAGGACACGAGGGCGCTGTCTCCTTATCGCACGCCGCCCCAAAGTCACATTCGCAACTGGAAAGTCATCAAGTATCCACAAAGTGTAAATGCTGGAACGAGTGTAAGCAAGCAAAGAAGTGTAGGGGAAAAAAAAGCCTGTTGGATACTCGAGATTTATGAGGGAGAAAGGCAAAGGCAGACAAGGTGCTGGTTGGTTTAGTAAGAAAGAAGATGATAGGTTGACACGGTGCTGCCAACCTATCAAAATTTCCATATTTTTAATCTTTCGTCAAGAACATTCCTGCTGGTTACCATAGTACATTTTGTAAGAGGATTTCGATCCGCAAACCCTTGGATGACATAACATGATCATTACAGTGCAATCATAATTTGTCATTTCTATGTATTTATTGCATTAATCCTTCACGTGGAATTTATTGTTCTCTCAACAACTTTCCATCCATCCATCCATTTTCTGAACCGCTGAACCAGTCAATACCTTGTTCACCGGGGAATGTGCAATATATAGAAATAGGACTCGATAAGTATTAGTACAATTGAGCGCCATAGTGGTTGAGGAGTGAGGATGTCCTTCTCACAGTCCAGAGGTGCAGGGTTCAATTCCGGGCTCCGGCCTTCCTGTGTGGAGTTTGCATGTTTTTCCCGTGTCTGTGTGGGTTTTCTCTGGGTATTCCAGTTTTCATTCCGCATTCCAAAAACATGCATGGCAGATTCAAGAAACAAACTATAAATTATCCCTGACTGTGAGCATGTATGGTTGTTCGTCAATGTGTGCCCTGCGATTGGCTGGCAACCGGTTTCGGGTGTGCACCGCCTACTGCCCGATGATGGCTGCGATAGGCTCGGACGCCTGAGGATAAATGGTTCAGATAATGGATGGATGGATGGATGGATGGATATTAGTACTATTGCATTACCGGGTAATGGTTAACTGTGTACTAAGGTCCCTAAAATCAAGGTATTGAACAAAAAAGAAAATGTCATGGCTTCAAAGAATAAAACAATCCAAAAATGATCCAAATATTTACTTTGCATTTTTTAAAAGCATTTTTTAGGTGAATACAGGTTTTCAATGATCAAAATAAAAAACAAATGATTCAAATTGTCACTCAACGCTTACTACGCTTCACTGATCTGTGGCATATTCCAACAAATATCATTACTACACTGACAGTAGGGCTATGGCAACACAGTGCAGTGTGATGGAGTTTGATAGTCTATACTTGGATAAAATTGTCATTAGCAAAAAATTATTGTCTGCGCATCAATGGAGATAATAATCTGCCAATAAAGCGTCACTTGGTGCGGCTGCATTTGTTTCTCGCCACTGATATGATCGATTAAAACTAGCAGCAATCCAGGCGGAGTCATTAGCTTTTAGCTAACTTTGGACGCATCCGCATAGCTTCCACAGTGACACACATCCGCGGAGTCAACCGGCAGGTGCAAGCGGCGTCTTGCCAAACATAGATTGTAGTTATCTACCAAGTATTGTTGCTTGTTTTCCACCTTTTTGGGTAATGTGATGCATGACTTTTATGTTTATGTGACACCACATCTCCCGGCCAGAATGACATCGTGTTCAGAGATTTCTGGAACAAAATACGGACAATATAGAAGAGTTGACAGCTCTGGGGACACAATTTGTAGCTGAATTTGAAGTCGCAAGGAATGGATCAAAGTTTATAACCCCAAGATGAGAACCACAATGGAATGTAGTACCCTAGCTAGTTGAGCCATAAAAATATAGGTCAGCTGCTTCGACTGATGAAGACAAATCCACGGAGCTGATTTGCCTGACAGTCCAAAAATAGATCAAAGAATACGACCCATGAGGTAAGAGAGCAAAAAAGTGCAAGAAAAAAGCTCATTGGACAAACAAAGAGGGGAGCAGGGTGGGGCTTAAGAGGCACAGTTTTAAAGTACTAAAGCACTTTTGGAGCGAATTGTCATGACAGTTAGATACTGTCATGACAATGTGACATCATGAAGGTGCATTCAAGGAGAGGATGGGTGGAAGAAGTAAGGCGGGGTTTTCACCACCAAAGTGTTAAAAAAAAACAAAGAAAATGAGAGGTGCTCCAAAAACAGAAGCTAGCAATGGGAGCCAAATTTAGCGTATTAACACATGTGTAATTAAAGATACCTCAACATGAACACATTGTTGTTGGACAAATTTGCATAGCAGCGTGTGCTTAAACAACAATCAAATTTAGCACATTTACTGAGGTGATGTTTAGCCGAGCAAACCACCGGCGTCCACATGCCAGAAGGCACGCCGGGTTCGGGCTCAGGTGATGCGTCACCTGAATGGCAACGACACAGCTGCCAGCCGCAAGCTCAAATTTCTCACCTCGTTTGAATCCGTGATATAAGAAGCTGAAGAAAAAAAAACAAGTTTCCTGATGAGTCATGATTTCTGGGGAGGTGTGAGGCATCAACGCATGTTTTCAAATGCTCACCGTTATTTATAGCTTCAGCACAAAATAGAAAAAGTCAGGGAAATTGCTCACCGACATGCGATGGCAGAGAAATGTTTCACATTTTGGTATTGTTCATTAATCCACTATAAATGTTTCAATGGCGGGGTTGAAATATCGGGTTGGGTGCACCATAATCAATGGTGCCGCAACTTGACATACTTGACGAATTGTACTTGACGAATTGTATTTAATAAAACACAGAGAAAACTAAATCCAAAACAAAGTCCATAGTACCAAACAAAAATCATGACTGAAGATAAAACATAACAGTAACCGAAACATGACAAACCTGATGGCAGCAAACAAACAAACATGAAAGTAGCAAACAACAGCAACAATGACCCAACCCTGAGTGGTCGGGAGGGAGTCCTTTTATGCTACTAATTGCTAAACGACCAACAGGTGTGCAGCTCAGGGAGAGCCCTGCAGTGCCACCTGTTGGTCCCAAACCGAATCATGACAGAAATTTGATTGCAGGGTTTACATTTTAAGTTAAGTTGTGCGCTACATTAATTGATTGAGCCTAAAATAGTCACTTCCAACCAAAATGGTTGACCTCCTTTTTGGTAGGGCTTCTGGTTTGTCTGATCATTCCACACACACACGCGCACGCACACACACACACACACACACACACACACACACACACACACACACACACACACACACACACACACACACACACATGCGTGTTTATATGTTTTCTGGTGACCACTTTTTTGAGACACACACACACACACACACACACACACACACACACACACACACGGACAATATATTTTGTGTTGTTGGAGACATATAGGATTGGGGTGGTGGGGTGTTGGAATTATTTTTGGGGCACACTACAGAGCCAAATACCTGAGCTAACCAACTAACTACAGCAACATTGTGGATATTGCTGACAAAATTCCACAGTAAATCCATAAAAGGTCGACAATATTTATTCTCCGGCCATCTGCTGGTAGCTGAGATGTGCCCTGCTGTTACTAAAGTACACACATCGTTCGCAGCATGCACACTATTAGCACACTAGTCGACACATTCGTCTGATTCACGGCGATCCGGTCAGCTGACTCGGCCCTGGGACAGATGGATTCTGCTGGCCGAGCCGCCGTGGCGCTTTCACATTTTGTTCCGCCAGCAACTCAGGTTCATCTTTTATCTCCCACTCGCTGCCACGGCACCAGATTTTGCCGTTGTAACAAAAGATGCGGGATCACAATTGTTTTCCCGCAATGAACTTGAGAGGGTTTGAAACCGGAATTTTGCAACTCTGACATTTCCTTGGAAACCCTAATCCTTGTTTCAAAACCTTACTTTGAAACCCTAATCCTGTCTTGAATCCTCCTTACATTAAATTTTAATGATTTCTTGTGTGAAAAGTTCCTGTGAAAAAAAAAGGTGGACCAGCCACGAACCGATAGTGAAGACGAAAAACAGCTTCAAGTGTTTGCATGTGCATCAATCAATAAATCCACTGCTCAATGTTTGAATCTCTTGTTGTTGTGTCTCTTTAAAAGACAAACCGGCTGATTGTTGTTTTGAGCACAGTTCCACTTGCTCTTCCTCTAAAGACAACACTCGATGGCACTCTGTGTGTGTGTGTGTGTGTGTGTGTCCACCTGCTGTTGATCGCATGTGTTTGTAGCCGCGGGGAGTTGAGCTTCAGCTCTTCCTCGTCCCCAAGGAGGAAAGAAGCATTAACACGTGTGTTTAGTCTTCTTGCTTACGAGGGAGGAAGTGTTTCATTTTAACGTTTCCTCTTCTCCTCCTCTTTCTTTTCTTCATCTTCCTCCTCCTCCTCCTCCACTTAAGTGTACCTGCCGCGATCGTTTTGTCTGGCCGCCTCTGAGGACGCCTTTTTATATATATTTTTTTGTTTTGATTTTTTTTTTTTGGAAGCTCGCCTCCGTGCGCTTGCCAGGCTTTGGCTCACAATCTTCTTTCCACTCCGCATGTTTTGTCTTGTAAAAAAGAAGTGTTATGTTGTTACGCCTTCTGAGGCAGGAGATGAGGTTTACAGATGGAGGAGGAAGAGGAGGCCCGCATCGTCACGGCAACCTTCATGTAAACCCTGAAATGAAAACAATGCGGGATTAGAGTGAAAGAAAACAAGCAAACGAGAGCGAGAGGTGATTTCAATTCAGATAAAAAGTAAGTGAGGCTGCTACATAACTACTGCCCAACTAGTTATCGGGGTCATGTATCTGTTGTTTCTGTCGTCAGTCTTACACTTTGTGGCCCCTCCCTCTGTTGTGTTTATGGTTGCCTTTCCCTTAACTCAGCGTGGGCTGGGCGTCTCCCCAATCATTGCACCTGGGTCACCTACACACCTGCCAGTCTTCACCTCGTCAGCCAAACTCTCCTCTGCAGCATAAAGGCCAGTCTAATTATCCACCTGTTGCCAGTTCAACAGCTACCTTCCCTGCCATACTTTCTGCTGCCCGGCTGTCGCGCCCTCCAGTCCGCTTTGGTTCGGTTTCTCTGACTGCCTTTGGTTCCTGCCTCCCTGATGATAAACCTGTACTGTGTTAATTGTAGTGATGGCAAAATGAAGCCCCATGAAGCAATGAAGCCCTGCAGGGAAATGCTTCACACACGATTCGGGGCTTCAAGATGAATCATTTCCTCGACTACGCCATCATGTGGACAGGAAAATGTATAACATGCTTGGTGCATGCAATAAAATGGTGGGGTGTAAACCATGCTCTGAACACATAATAATATGTATTTGAGGAGTGTTCTGTTTTACTATGTCTATGTTTGTGCCTATGCAACAAGTGAAAATGTGAAATAAGAAGGTAAAATAAAGTGCATATTCGTATTTATTCAAAAACAATATTTTATCCAAAGTTCTTGGACTCAGGCGGTTTCTTTTTGCAGAGAATTTCACCTGCTTTTGAAAAAACTCTTTCACATGGTACTGGTGAAGCAGGGTGCATAGATATGTGATAGCAAGTTGGTTTGAAGGGGAATCCATAGCGTTTCTATGCCGCTTTCATTTCGAACCACAGTCGAACCGACGCATCCTTTCCTGAATCAGTCACATGGTACAGCCCTTCAGAGCTTCAAACGTCACCACTGACGTCATCAACACGCGCCGCTCCCCATTCATGAACCACTCATCTAGATAACGCGGCACACGCTTCAGGGATTCGACCCGCGGAGCACATCACTAGTTAATTGTGTCTGCCTGCGGGTCCTATGCTTGTCATAAGCTAAGCGTAACAAAATCAGGGTCAATAGATCACCCTGCTAGGAAGGTGGTACTTTCAAAATACCTTGAGGGTTGGGTGTGATCATAGACATGGTCATTTCCTGTCTATTCATGAACTGGAATCCAACCGTTTACTGTGATCAAAGTCCCTCCATCTATTGTCTGAGCCGCTCATCCTCCAGAGGGTCGTGGGGTGTGCTGTCCCAGCTGTCTTCGGGCAGTAGGTGGGCTACACGCTGAACCGGTTGCCAGCCAATCACAGGGCACAAAGAGACGAACAACCATCCACGCTCAGAATCACATCTTGGGACAATTTAGAGTGTTCAATCAGCCTGCCATGCATGTTTTTTACAATGTGTAAGGAAACTGGAGTACCCGGAAAAAACCCACGCAGGTACGTGGAGAACATGCCAACTCCACACAGCGGACGCACCAACCAGTCGACCACCATGCCGCCCTGCCATTGACGTAGGCCATATATTCATCACATTTTCAATAGGTAGGCGTGGGAGATGGTCTTGTCCTAACTGTGAAATTCGAGTCGGTGAACGACTCGAATGGAACAGTTCACTGTAAAATGACGGCCTTGCATCACTTTGGATTTGAGATCAGTGTGGCTTTTGGGCAAACGATGGGGTGTAGATCTCGTCTTGTCACGTCAGTTATAAGGGAGGGAAATATCATCGCATTAGATGTTGGACAAGTTTAGGCACCACCCGCTGCAGCAGAAAATGGCAGACAGTACACAGAGCATATGTCGTAAATGGTAGAAAGTGTGTCATGATGACACAGTTCATGGCGTGAATGGCAAACGCCAACCCGAGCCATGCGGTGTCAGCATCGGTCAGCAGTTAAAGAAGACGGCTTAAAGAAGATCCTGAGAGTTGGGGTTGTACATTCAAAATCTTCAGTAATCTTTGCGAGTGCCGCATGACCTATAGCCCCCAATGTACATCCACCTATTTGTAGTCTGGAGAACTGTGGGCTATTATCATTGCTTGTATTTAGTCCAGGGTTAGGTTCATGCGTCCAAGTATTGATAGGATCTGCCGCTCAGAAAATATCTGATTAGAGCCACTAAAATCTCCCGGAACTCAAGTTGAAAATACCTTAGACAGTGTCTGTGTGTGCGAGTGTGTGTGTGTCGTGTGTGAGTGTGTAAGTAAGTGAATCTTGTTAATTTGCTCTCCTGCTTCTGCTTAGCCAGCAGTCAGTCAGAGAGCTGCTGCCTGTTTCAATATACAGTGATGGATGAGGGACGGGGGCGCGCACACGCACGGACACACACACACACACACACACACACACACACACACACACACACACACACACACACACACACACACACACACACACACACGCACACGCACGTATGCACATGCACACACAGTTAAGGATTTACTTGAGGATATAATCAGATGGCGTTATTAGAGTTTCCTTTTTCAGGAGCTGGAATTGAATTGTGAGGTCAACACGCTAACCACTGGACCACCAGACCGCCTGAACAGTAACATTTAAACTAAAAACAAAACCCAACCCCTAACACCCAAGCTCCCGAATGTAGGAATTCCATCATGACCTCTGACCTCTAGTCCTGAAGCTGAATCCATCCATCCACACATCCATTTTCTGATCTCCACAAGGGTCGTCGGGCGTGCTGGAGCCTACCCAGTCGTCTTCGGGCTGTAGGCGGGGAACACCTTGAACCGGTTGCCAGCCAATCGCAGGGCACACAGAGACCAACAACCATCCATGCTCACATTCACACCTTGGGACAATTTAGAGTGTTCTATTAACCTGTCATACATGTTTTTGTGAATTTGGGATGAAACCGACGCAGGCACAGGGAGAACATGCAAACTCCTACACAGGAAAGCCGGAGGCGGAATTGAACCCTCCACCTTCGCACTGTGAGGCCAACGCGGTAACCTGTCGAAGCTGAATCCCCTCAAATCCACACTTGTCACATCCTAAACTCGGATTTCCCGAGTAACCGCCAACCTCTCCTACCTATACCCTAACCTCCTAAACCCTAATCCTAACCTTAACTCAAATCAATCTTTTTTTTAAATGTTGTGTCCTCCCCCAATGGTGGAAGTTAATCGCCACCTCTCGAACGCGTACATTTTCCACAGCGGAGCCCCCATTCCATGAATTTTCAACGATGTGCCGTTTTTAAAATGAGCTGCTCGTGGTGTTTGTTCATCCTCAGGGGGACTATTTATTTCCATGACAGTCGCGCTCGCTTAGGAAGACAAAAGTGACGCACCAGACGAATGACACCAATAATAAAATCATCATAATTGGAATCATAACAAGTTGTCACCTTTGCACTTTGATTATTCTCTTTGTGTTTGTGAAGGTGGCATCATTACGTCCTTTGTGTTTGATGTGTGTGCGTGTGTGTGTGTTTGTTTGTATGTTGCATCCTTTCATGTGTGTTTTGTGCATTCACTCGGCTGCGTTTCGCTGATAAGCAGCGTGTATGTGCGAGTGCAAAAAGCATGAGCGACGGGAGGGTGCCAGCAGGAGTGTGACATCCAGTGAGGCATTTATTGCTTGAATGTGGGGTGACTGATCCTCTTACACACACATGCACGCACACACACACACACACACGCGCGCGCACACACGCTGAAGCACCCACCGTGAAATGATGCGATGATAGCATGCACGGTGGTTGACTCTGCCTGGTACATTGCAGATCAACATCAGGGAGGTGACATCATCCCGTTTACGCACAACGACGACAAGCTTCCCGACCGTCGGCTTTACCCTCTTCCAATATGACAACGATTTGCATTCTAAAATCCAAATATCAGCTCTGGCGTCTTACTCGTTTGAAGTACGTGCGGCCAATTGAACAGTACAGATATGAAATATTTTCCTACCAGCATTGTGAACCTTTCTGAAGTACTGGAGCTAAAATATCATCTTCACCACCTTGACCATCTTCAACACTTGAGTCATATCGGATGTTTGGACAAACTCAGGGTTGCTTTGTCAGTGGCAGAGCAGAGTATGCAGCACTAAGGCCACGATGAAATGTCTCCTCATTCTGCCTCATGGACAAGCAGCAGTGGAGCGAAGGGGGAGTCCGTCAACAACAAGGACATGTTGGTTGAAAACAAAGAAGTAAGGAAAGAAGCTCTGCCAAGACTGAAATTGTTCAAGCTAAAAAAAGAGAAGAAAAATGAAAAGAAGTGAGATGGTGGAGAATGAGGAAAACAAAATGGCAGTGAATGCAGACATATAAATGGACTTTGCGGTGCTTTCCAAATTCAGTTCTGATCGTTAAAGTGTGTCTGAGAAAAAGGAAGTGCTACAAGCTCTTGCAGAAATATTGAAAGACCTGGAGGAGAATGTCAAGAATCGATAACAACTGAGAAGTTAGTTTTTGTTTTTTAATTTCAATGCCATTGCGTTGTTTTGACCTTATTTTTTGCACTGCATAATATGACTTGATGTTGATGTTTCTTCTTCTTCTTCTTTTTTTTTTGCAGTGATTTAGATTTTTTACTTTGAGAATTCAGGCATCAGATGCACCAAATAAACAGTATACAGATCAACTAAAGGAAATAGTGTTGGTCATTCATTGAATGTGAAAAAACTATTATAAGGCGCACCAACCTAAAAGCATTCCATTTTCTCAGTGCGCTTTATAATTCGATGTGCCTTATATATGGACCGATATTCTGATTTATTTTTTAAATGTTCCGTAAAGCATTTTGTTCGAGAAGCAGCGGTTACAAAAGCACTATAGAAATAAAGCTGTATTGTATTGTATTCTTGTTAGTGTAGCTCCATCTAGTGTATGCATAGTGCAACTGCGGCCACTATTGTAGCTTCTATTCTATGCGCCTTATAATGCAATGCGCCCTAAGTATGAAAACAGTTTTAAAATAGGCCGATCAGTGAAGGTGCACCTTTTACTCTGAAGCGCCTTATAGTGCGTAAAATATGGCACTTTGAAGACAAAAACCGTCAACTATCTTGACTGACTTGCACTGTTTACCTATGACTATTGTTGTATTGAGTGTTTCCTTTACAATGGTTGCACGTCAGCTCGCTCGCTTGAGGTGGGCAGAGGTCACATGATGCCTATTTCCTTCTTTGCTTCGTCAATACATCATAAAAGCAACAACACAACGCAATAAAAGCATCTGTAAAAAGTCACATTGGATGATTTATTGACCCTGCGTGTGTGTGTGTGTGTGTGTGTGTGTGTGTGTGTGTGTGTGTGTGTGTGTTTTGCCGGAGACCTTTGGGCCGCGGGGAGCGCACAACATGAGCTACAGTATTGATTAGAGCCACAATTAACCCCACGGAGCCTGTCATGTATCACATGGCTGCGTTGCTGAGGCGATACAGAGATGGCAGAAAGGTAAAAATGGCGGCAAATGTGAAGGTGGAAAAATAAAAGTCTCATCAGAGACTTTAGTGTCATGGATGATGAGATCGCCAGTGTGGAACTTGACTTGTTAAAGCGCTGATGTGGTGGACATGGAGGAGAGGACGCTCCGCTGGAGACGTCAACCAAGCAAATCCTCTTTTTGAGTTTGCCTGTCAAATCTCAAATCAAACATTGAAGCTGTGCCCAACAATGGAAAAAAAAAGAAACGCTCATCCACAATTTTGAAGTTGTGTTGTAAAAGTTTAGGGTGAGGTATTGAATTTTTTTGCTATAGAGTGCTCATCTGAAATGATCAACTAAAAATATTGGCAATTGAGTTCTTGATCATCCGTCCAGTACACGTGGCTTAAATTATGTAGCAATCGCACAAAATTGCTAGCGGGAGTCTGTCGTTGAAAGACCCCTGTGAATGGCTGAAGTGAACCTAAAATGGCTGCTTCAAAAACAAAATGGCTGACTCGTGTCTTTTCTTATATGGCTTCTTGGGAGTTCTTTGCTTGGGGGTCAACTCATGATCAACATTTAACCAAATTACACGTTTTTAACTAAAACAGGCTTCAGGAACTAAATTTTCAAAGAATTCAGAGAGGCGCTACTGTGTTTGATGTTGTAAATTATTGTTTTTAGAGTGCTCGGTTTCATCAACCTCAGAATGATAAAACTTCAAATTATTGGCAAATTAGTGCTGCGTATTTGGCATTCAAGGTTTAAATTTGGCATTCATGGGACAAAAAACTGTTGGAGCAGTTTGTCTGTGAAAGACGCCTTTGAATGACCAAATTGATCCTAAAATGGCTCCTTCAAACTGAAATGGTGGACTTCATGGTTATTTTCAGGAATCTATTTTTGACACTTTTTGTGGGTCTACTCATGACTGATACAGTATATGTAAAAGGCTTTCTGTTTCTAAATGAAACTGGTCTCAGGAGCAAGTTGTTAAAAATGAATTTGAGTAAGTTAACCAATTGAGCCAATATATGGTGACTTCAAACCAAAATTGCAGACATACGGTGTATTTTCAGGTGGATTTTTTAAAAACATTTTGTGGGTCCACTTGTGATAAACATCTGGACCAAATGTCATGGTATGAAGGGCTTAATTTTCCAATAATTTTGATAAGCGCCACCAAATCAAGATGTTTAAACCTTGTGAAATTGGATTATTCGAGTTTTGAACACAGCAAAATTGCAGTACGTTTGACAGGTTTTTTTTTTGGCCTTCATTATGGGCTTGCAGGGGAATTAATTTTCCCAAAATTGTTTGAAAATTCGCTCTTAATCGTAAAATAGTTATCTGAATTCAAGCTTTGTAAAATTAATTGAAATGCAGTGTTCCCGTTTGGTATTTTGGCTCTTCTGAGTTTTATTAACTCTTCCAGGGACAGCGGTTATGACAGTCGACAGCTTATCATGTTAGGTTTCTTCAAAATTCTTGTATTAAATACATATGAAGCGAAATTTGGTATACAATACACACAGTGCCATGCACAAAACTTTTTGAATGTGTTTCGGTGCTCATGAGAAATGTCGTACTTTTCGTCTTCTTGCCTTTGAGGCAATGGAACGTAAGCGGAAATTTTTGGCTGCCGATAGGATCTCCTTCATGTGCTAAGCGGGTGTAAATTCAAGGTTAACATTTGGGAATTTTCACAGATTTGCCCGAATTTCTTCAGGGTTGGATGTGGCGCTTCAACCTCTGATCTTCGTACGCACACACAGTCATAAATCCATTCAGAGCAGATTAAAGCTTGTAATCTGATTACTTTTAAGGTCGGTGAGTTTCGCATCCATTAAATGGAATCAGCCTTTTTTTCGCGCATTGAGTTCATAGTTCAAGAGTTTGGGGTTTAATGATGCCGATTGAAATATTTGCACTATGCGCCTTTAAAAAAAATTCTCGAGGCGGAATGATGCTTTCTGTGATGATCTTTTATTTACTCTCTTCAATAGTCATCATACTCCCCGTGCATACACGCACGCATACATCAAGGAGGAATTTCATAGTTAAAACAGTTCAAAAAGAGTACTTGTGAATATTTTTGAAAGAAAGAACTCCAATAATAAACTAGGTCTTGAGTCGGTGTCAACAACATTTAGGTGAACATGTTTAAAAATAAAAAGGAGCTAAAACGGCTTTTTTTTATTCATTAAATTATCTTCAGCCACACAAAGTGAAAACTAAATACATGGCAATTTTAGCATTGCCTACGAAAGCTGCATTCAAGTCCTCCTCCTTTCGAGTCCGAGTCAAGACCGAGGCCGGACTGCTATTTTGAGAATCCCAACGTTATTTGAAATTTCTTTTTAAAGGCGGATGTTCATTGTCGGGAATAAAAAACAGTTTCACGGTCGATAAAAATATTTTAATCGGACAAACAGTTTGTATTACTTACCCACGAAACATACTCAGTTTATGTCATGATCCTGTTCTTGTGTTTCTCCAGCAGGTGGCAGTTGAGGGCTTCTCTTCCAGCAAGCACACCTGCTGCCAATTCGTTCGTCAAGATTAAGCCATGTATTTAAGGACTGTCATGCTGCCAAGTCTATGTCGGATTATTCCTCACCTTGCTCATGACTTTGTCGCCGAGTGTTGAATTCTTGAGATGATCGTTCTTGTTCACGCCTCGTATTTGCTCGCCTCGTTTTTGCGTTCTTCATCAAAAGTATTTTGGTTGTCAAGCTTAGTCTTGGTTTTGATTCCTTTGGCTCTCGTCTTTTGACGACAAGTTATTTCCAATTCATATTATCCTCAGCGTTTTTGGTTAGTTTTGTTTTTCCCTAGTTATTGTAACTAGCATCCTTTATTCTACTTTGTCGGTCCTGCGTTTTTGAATTAAGAAACTGTTCTTGTTCAATTCCATTTGAGTCCACGTTTTGAAAGTCTGTTTTTGTTCCGGACCCTTCCGGAACCGTAAACGTACTCGACACGCCGAGGTTCACTGCTCAAAACGAATTTTTTTTTAATATCTATTGGTTGAAGAGCATATAATTGCATATACTTCTAAAATGATATCAGATGTGTTTGTCAGTGGCAGTTAACAGTTGGATTCTAGGTGGTGACTGAAGGAGAAGTTAACGTACACCCGTCTGCTTCAAACCAAAATAGCTTGTTTTTTCCACTGGCTGATTTTCGGGGCCATTACTCAGCCACAACACCCCCCCCCCCCCCCCATAAAAACTTAAAATCTCTCCCCCACCACCCCACATAGTCTGTTCACACTTACGATGAACACGGCAGAAGTTTGCTGAAATCCGACCACATCGTGTCTTTGATTCCCAGATGTTTGTGTTTTCCGTGGATGCTACTTTAGTAAATCCAGACGTTCCTCGGGACTCCTCTTTGAGTGTTTGCGTGTGTCATAAGCGGGCCAACAACGGTGCAGATGCTTCGGCACAAGCCTCTGCGGTACGTTACACGTAAGGGGCTTGTTGAATGCTGGCAAGTGTAAACAGATGCTTGTAAACAAAGTCGCCACATGAAATTCAACTCAAACACTCAGCCGGCCGAGGGAAGAATCTTCGGCAAAGTCCCAGAGGAGAAGGATGCTTCTCAGCTCTCCCTGGGGGGAAGGTGTTGGGGGGGTTGGGGGGGGCTTCTGAGCTTTGGGGAGGCGACACCAGCTGAGCTGAGAAATAAATAAAAGTGCCGTACCACCGCAGCTTCTCGGCGAGCGTTGATCCCCCTGCGACATGCGGACTTTCTTCCATCTGTTCGTCACTAATTAACAGACAGGAGCGTCCCCCGAAGAGCCTCACTCTCTTCATCCTCATCCTCCTCATCCTCGAGGAAGAACGGGCAAAGCTGCCAGCCAACCAGGCGAGGCAACCTAATTGTCAATGGATATGCTTTTACGACGGCGGAGCATTAGGGAAGATTTGAGAAAAAGTTGGACTCTGAGGAGACAAATAGTTCATTGACTGTCGTGGACCTTTCGATTTGTCAATCCTAGCATGACAATATATTATACTATTCGTCATGTGGGTGAAATTCAGATTTGTAAAGTACTGTAATGACTCACAGACACCTGTAGATGGCGATGTTGCATTGCTTTGATTTGAGATCAGCCCGGCTTCGAAGTAGAAGATAGATAAACTCAGGGGTGTCAAACCCATCTTTGTCGCGGGACCTGGGAGGGCCATTATGACTGAAATCATATAAAGAAGTCAAGAGTAATAGTTGGTTCAACTATTGTTTAAGTTACTGTAATGGGGTGTTTGGCAACAAAAAAATGTTTACGATATCTCTTTATTACAAATGAGAATTTGAAATTTGGGTACATATTTGAGCAAGTATCATGGAAGTTGCCATGTTTGATTTGCATTAGTGGGCCACATAAAATGGTGTGGTGGGCCAGATCTGGCCCCCGGGCCTTGACTTTGACACCTGTGGATGAAGTGGTAAATATCGTCTTCTCATATGGATTTTGATGGAGACAAATGCCCACGTGTCGGTAAGTTGGACAACTTTAGGCAACCAGTATATGTAGGTAGAAACTGAGTACTTGTAAAAAAATATATTTGCACAAGAGGAGCTTCAGATTCACACTCAAGAC
This sequence comes from Hippocampus mohnikei, assembly GCA_026261675.1. Taxonomy (NCBI): domain Eukaryota; kingdom Metazoa; phylum Chordata; class Actinopteri; order Syngnathiformes; family Syngnathidae; genus Hippocampus; species Hippocampus mohnikei. The sequence continues at coordinate 14,193,948 of JAKGUB010000557.1, read as the reverse complement.
ATGATTTGCAGCCAGCCTTCATCTGCAAGAAGCCCCCTAGAACCATACGTGTGTGCGTGTTTGTGTGTGTGTGTGTGTAAGTGTGTGTGTGTGTGGGGGGAGGGGGTGTCCTCGAGCAATGACTGACTGGCCTATGATGAAGGAAGCAAGCGGCCGCTGTGTTTGTCCACTTGTGTGAGCAGCGAGTTCACATGGTGGTTTGAGGGGAAATGTCGCCATGGCGACCTTCTGACTGAAGGCCAACCTATAATGTCAGGTGGCATGTGTCCCAAAGAGTAAGGAGATATTGTTTGTCAGACGTTCCAGACGTCAGATGACCCATTGTTGTTCGTGCTGTTTGGCCACTTTATTTATACAGTATATAAATATCTATATACCATATTTTCACGACCATAAGGCGCCATTAAAAATCTAGTGCAGGGGTGGGCAAACTTTTTGGCCCGGGGGCCACATTGATTTCTAAATTTGACAGGTGGGCCGTGTCAGGACAAGATACGGTACATATTAAAAAAAAATGTATATGTTGACAGTCCATACCAAACATCAACAGAACAAAAGCATGAAAGTATTCCCATACCTTTTTTTTTTTAATGAGAACAGTGAAACAACTATGGTATATGTCCTGTATGAAGGTTCAAGTATGTGAGCAACATACATGTGACAACACAAGCAACAAAGTGCAACAATATATTGGCCAAAAACTGCAGCAAGCAGTACAGGTATATGACAAAATATAACAAAGTTAGAACTATTTGCTACAAAATGAGACGTGTAAGAGACCTGGTGGCTTTTCTTTCGACTCACTCATTGTCTCTGACTTGACCTCCCCTCGATCACCACACATGACAGCGTTGCTCAGCTGATGTCGCGCAGCGAACTTTTGAAGCCAGACACGGGACGCTTCGAAGTCTTCTATGCTCATAGTTAGCGCTCTGGGACTGGCTTCCTCTCTTTTTAGCGGTCCAGTTTGCGGAAAGTTTTTAGCACGATAGCAGTCACACCATTCCAGGAAACGTTTATTTACTCGACTGTCCGTCGAGCCGCAAGCAATTCACTCTGTGCATGGAAATAGCCAGAATCGGACTGAGCACAAATCACTTTCTCGTTTTTCAAAGTCTTGTAGATTTGAGTCTTTCAGACTCCAAGCGTCTCCTGAATGTTTCGTATTTTGTAATCCGCTTCGTTTAATCAGATACACTTCACTTTCTCTTCTGTGGCCATTTCTGTTCCTTTTCATTGATCATGTCATGATCGACAGGACGTGAAAATGTTCACAATTGCAGTAAAACTCACTGCAACAAAGAGTCACTTGCATGTCCCTGTTTTGGATCCAATGATAGAAAATAGTGGCGCGGACACACTTATTCCGTCGTATCGAGCGGGAGTTGCTTCAGTTGGCTATATTGCTGGCTTCCGTATCGTCTCTCCCTCCCTCCCTGTGCTCTGCAACTTCAAGTAACTGCGCCACCTGGCGTTGAAATGCCTGTCATTACAAGTCCAAATGAAATGAATGCAATCATTTATATCGAACCTTAATTGTGTACCAACCTTCGGCGGGCCGGATTAAAAAGCCCAACAGGCCGGATCCGGCCCGCGGGCCGTAGTTTACCCACCTCTGGTCTAGTGTATGAGCCGAGTTCCAAAACCTGACTGAGCGCGCTTCTGGCCGACACGCTGTTTATATAGGCGGGCGTAAGTGACGTCAGGCATGCGGAAGTCTGCCAATGAGTGAAGGGTGGGCGTGTAAGAGGACACTAAAGGCACGTCCCTAGCTTGTACCAGTCGGTGAGCGTGTAAGAGGTGAAGAGAAAAACGTGAGTACATTGTAAAATGGCTAAATAAAGTACAACCTAACTCAGTTTTGCTTCCGTTGCCTTTTTAAAAACGTGTTTTCAGCGTGCATGCAGGCTGTATGTTTAAGCTGGCGTATGTTTTACCATGCCTGGCTGCGCCCAATAATACAGTGCGTTTTGTGTATGTGTAAAATACAGAAATAGCACCCGTTACTGAGACTGCGCCCTACAACACGGTGCGCCGAATGGTCGTGAAAATACGGTACATCTATATGTATCTATCGTGTTGGAGCCTATCGCAGCGATCTTCAGTCAGCCAATGCTAACCAGTCAACCACCGTGCTGCCCTCTTCATTTTATGATCAAGCTAATATTTTGCATTTAGAGTCTGCAAATTCGAGAGTGATGTCAGCAATACTCGCCATCGCACGATGATGTCAGTCAGGAAAACGGGGATTTGAATCCATTTGACCCAGTGCCGTGCCGTTGTTTCCTGCGAAGCACTTTTTCTTCTCACCTTGACCCGGGCCTCTTCGGAAAGTCACTTTTATGCCACTTTTACGTCACCTTTGTTGGATGAGGCGTAAAGTAGTGTGTTTCCGGTAACATGAAATTTCAGCATAGGGTCGGTAGGTCGGACGACGTTTTTTTTTTAAATCTTTTTTTTTTGCCCCCCATCAAAAATGTAAACAAAATACCCATAAAACATAAAACTGTCACGTTACGCACAAAGCGGGAAAGGAACCGCTTCGTACGTAACATAAAAAAGAGAGAATAAGTGGATCCCAAAAATAGCAGACACTGACAAAGGAACTCCGTCTCAAAATAATATTTATTATAAACAAAAACTCCGTCTAATAGAAAACAGAAAGTGCTGGTCAATAACGAGAACCAGAAAAAAAACCATAAACGCAACAACGAAAAACGCTTGCAAAAAACGGCAAGGGAAATGAGTGGACTAAAACACAAGACAAAGCCTGCACTAAGAATCTAATTAATACGACGATGATAATAGAATAAACAGCAGTAGTACTCGAGTAACGCTTTAGATATATGGGCAACAGCAGTGGCGCGCATACAATACTCCGGCAATGAGTCGACAGCCGACGCACCTAGATATAGCAGGTGCAATCACCGACAAATAGGCAGCAGGTGCGCAGGCAGCAGAAATGAACGCCTGCCACCTGCTGCCAAATATGGAACATGACAGTACCCCCCCTCAACGGACGCCTCCTGGCGGCCCACCCGGTTTGGACGGGTGAGAAGCGTGGAAGTCCCGTAGAAGGGACGGATCCAAGATCCAGGAGCGGGGACCCATTGCCGATCCTCGGCCCGTAGCCCTCCCAGTCAACCAGATACTGGAATCCCTTACCCCTGCGCCGAGAGTCCAGGATGGCCCGCACAGTGTACACAGGGTCACCATCGACGACCCGCGGAGGAGGAGGCGGGGTGGGAGAAGGAGCCAAGGGACTGGTCGCCACCGGCTTGATCAGGGAGACGTGGAATACGGGGTGAACCTTCATGGAGGCCGGCAACCGGAGCTTGACTGCGACGGGGCTGACGACGGATTCCACCTCGAACGGTCCGGTGAAACGTGGCCCCAATTTGGCAGACGTGCCGGCCAAGCGCAGGTCCCTTGTAGCCAGCCACACCTCCTGCCCCACTTCATAGGTCGGTGCCGGGCGTCAACGACGGTCCGCGATCTGCCGGTTTCTGGATGCCGTACGGGATAACGCGGCCCTGGTCTCCCTCCACACGTGATGGGCCCGCTTGAGGTGACGCTGCACCGACGGAACCTCTACCTGGCCCTCCTGGGATGGGAACAGCGGCGGTTGATACCCGTAGGCCGTCATGAAGGGAGACCGCCCTGTGGCTGATGAGACGAGGGTGTTGTGTGCATATTCCACCCAAGGCAAGTGGTCGGCCCAGGACGAGGGACGGTTGAGACACACACAACGAAGGGCCGCCCCCAGATCCTGGTTAGCGCGCTCCGCCTGCCCATCGGACTGCGGGTGGTATCCTGACGTCAAACTCGCCGTGGCCCCCAGGGACCGGCAGAACCGCTTCCACACTCGGGACACGAACTGGGGCCCCCGGTCTGATACAATGTCCATAGGAATGCCATGGAGACGGAAAACATGCTTGACGAGGAGGTTGGCAGTCTCCAACGCCGATGGCAACTTGGACAGTGGGATGAAGTGGGCTGATTTAGAGAAGCGGTCCACAATAGTGAGAATGACGGACCGCCCACGAGATGGAGGAAGACCCGTGACAAAGTCCAGGGAGATGTGGGACCAGGGTCGAGGAGGAATGGGTAGAGGTTGGAGCAACCCTGCCGGAGGCCGATGCGAGGCCTTACCGCAGGCGCAGGTGGAGCAGGCGTTGATGTATTCCACGATATCCTTCCGTTGCCCCGGCCACCAGAACCGCTGGGAGATGAGATGTAGAGTCCGGTTCACCCCGGGATGGCAAGCCACCTTGGACATGTGCCCCCACTGCAACACCTCAGATCGCAGTGGTGGAGGCACAAACAGCTTCCCTGCGGGACATTCAGCCGGGATTTGGACCCCGTCTTGAGCCTCCTGAATCCTCCGCTCGATCTCCCACCTCAACGCCCCCAGGATGCAATGGTCCGGAAGAATGGTTCCTGGTGCGCTGTCCCTCTCCGCAGGATCGTGGAGATGAGAGAGGGCATCAGGCTTAGTGTTCTTAGATCCGGGACAATATGTGAGGGTAAAATTGAAACGAGTCAACAGAAGTGCCCACCGGGCCTGTCTCGAATTCAGTCTCTTCGCGGAGCGAATGTACTCCAGGTTTTTATGGTCCGTGTAAACAGTGAATGGCTCCTTAGACCCCTCGAGCCAGTGTCTCCACTCTTGTAGGGCTGCAACAACAGCCAGAAGTTCTCGGTTCCCCACGTCGTAGTTCGACTCGGCGGAACTGAGTCGACGAGAGAAAAAGGCGCAGGGGTGCAATTTCTGGTCAACTGGAGAACGCTGAGACAAAACCGCCCCCACTCCTGAATCCGAAGCGTCCACCTCTACAATAAAAGGGAGGTCAGGATTTGGATGTTGCAGTACGGGGGGGTTAGTGAAGGCTGACTTTAAATTTGCGAAGGCCGTGTCTGCCTCCGAGTCCCATTTGATCGGGATCTTAATGGAAGTCAACCGGGTTAATGGAAGGGCCTTCTGGCTATAGTTGCGAATAAATCGTCTGTAAAAATTAGCAAACCCCAAGAAACGTTGTAATTCCTTACGGTTAGTAGGTGTTGGCCATTCCACCACCGCCTTAGTTTTAACGGGGTCGGCTCTCAGTTTACCCCGTTCGATGATAAACCCCAGAAAAGAGATGGTCGGTACATGGAACTCACATTTTTCTGCCTTGACGAAAAGCCTATTTTCCAATAACCGTTGCAAAATGAGCCGGACGTGTTGTTTGTGTTCCTGTAGTGACCGGGGGAAAATCAAAATATCATCGAGATAGACAAAGCAAAATACATTCAGTAGATCTCTCAATACGTCGTTGACAAGACCTTGGAACACAGCGGAGCATTAGTCAAACCGAAGGCATGACTAAATACTCAAAATGGCCTAATGGAGTCTTAAAAGCCGTCTTCCATTCATCCCTTCGCACGCGAACCAGATGGTACGCACTACGCAAGTCTAATTTTGAAAAAATGGTGGCCGATTGTAAGGGAGCGAAAGCGAGTCTAACAACGGAAGTGGGTATTTATTCTTAATGGTGATGTCATTGAGCCCACGATAATCCACACACGTCGCAACGACTTGTCTTTCTTCTCGACGAAGAAGAACCCGCCCCAACGGTGATCGTGACGGTCTTATGAGACCTGCAGCGAGAGAGCTATTAATATACTCCTTAATGCCTCTTGTTCGGATGAGACACCTGATAAAGCCGAGAGTTCGGCAGCGGGCGCCCACCTGCAGGTCTATGTTGCAGTCATACGGACGGTGCGGAGGCAAAGATCGGGCGCGATCCTTGCTGAAAACCTGTTGCAAGTCGTGATAACAACTAGGCACTCCGTCAAGGCAGATGACTTCAGGGGCCTCATTACTAACACGCGCGTGCCCCCCTGTGGCGGATCGCAAACAATGCTCGTAACAAAACGGGCTCCAAATCTCTATTGCCGGGCGCTCCCATGAAATGACTGGATTGTGGGTCTTGAGCCAGGGTAAACCAAGAATAACTGGAACGGCTCGGGAATGCATTAGATAAAAGCGTCTGTGTTCGACGTGATTCCCAGATAACTTGAGTTTCAGTGGTTCTGTGATATGTGTCACCACCGCCAGAAGGCGCCCATCGAGATCGTGAACACGCTTCTTTTGGGTTAGCTCCTCAATACAGCAACCTATCTCTGAGGCGATGTCGGTGTCGAGAAAGCAGTCATCGGACCCCGAGTCTATCAGAGCCCAGATCCGCCGCGCCCCAGATGCCCCGTAGATCTCCCCCTCGAGTTCAAGTCTCTTGGGGTGTACTGGCCGAGAGTCGACGCTCTGATGCTCTCGAGATTCAATGCGGGGTCGTGACTCACAGTACTCAACGGGCGTAGGTGGTTGAGGTTCCGATGGACAGGAAGCGACCCGATGTCCCTGCAGGCCGCAGCCGGAACAAGCCCGATCGTCGAACCGGCGCCGTTTTTCCTCCGGTCTGGAACCGCCGCCTCCCAGCTGCATCGGCTCCTCCCTGGTGGCTGCGCTCCGGGCTACGGGGCGGTCTCCGGACCCAGCTGTCAGAGTTGTCTCGCGGAATGCCCCTTGGTCCGCCGTATGCCGGAACGGAATCCAACCACCTCCGCGCTCCCGGCTCCTCTCTCTCAGGCGGTTGTCCATGAGCAGGGAGAGATCGATTAACTCCTCCAGGTTGGTACTGTTGTCGCGGGTGGCCAGTTCATCTTTGAGTACGGTGTTCAATCCGCGACGAAACAAACCACACAGTGCCCGGTCTTCGTAGCCACTCTGGGCGGCCAAAATACGAAAGTCAATCGAATAATCCGCCACGGATTGTCTTCCTTGGCGGAGCTCAAGTAACCAGCCTTCAGCCTCTCTTCCCCGAACGGGATGGTGGAACACCCGACGAAACGCGGACACAAAGCCGGGAAGGAAGACCGAGGCTCGGTTGTGCTTCGCCACCGCATTGCCCATGACGCCGCCCGACCGGTTAATAGGCTCATGAGATATGCAACCTTCGCATCATCACTAAAAAAAACGGAAGGTTGCTGGTCAAAAACGAGCGAGCACTGGTGGAGGAAGTGCCCGCACTGATCATGCTCACCACCGTAGCGTGGAGGGTGTGGAAGCATCGGTTCCCGACTAAATGGACGGGTACCTTCGTGGTAGTAAGTGCTCTCCGTCCTTCTAAATGCTCTAAACGAGGTACGAAATTATCGGACCTGCGAGCCAGCATGGAAACCGTGCCGCGGAGCTCCGAAATGGCCTGGCCCTGCTGACTCATCAGCTGATCTTGACGGGACAGGGCGGACAAAACTTTCTCAATGTCTGCGGGATCCATGGTGGCCGGAGTATTCTGTCACGTTACGCACAAAGCGGGAAAGGAACCGCTTCGTACGTAACATAAAAAAGAGAGAATAAGTGGATCCCAAAAATAGCAGACACTGACAAAGGAACTCCGTCTCAAAATAATATTTATTATAAACAAAAACTCCGTCTAATAGAAAACAGAAAGTGCTGGTCAATAACGAGAACCAGAAAAAAAACCATAAACGCAACAACGAAAAACGCTTGCAAAAAACGGCAAGGGAAATGAGTGGACTAAAACACAAGACAAAGCCTGCACTAAGAATCTAATTAATACGACGATGATAATAGAATAAACAGCAGTAGTACTCGAGTAACGCTTTAGATATATGGGCAACAGCAGTGGCGCGGCATACAATACTCCGGCAATGAGTCCACAGCCGGAGCACCTAGATATAGCAGGTGCAATCACCGACAAATAGGCAGCAGGTGCGCAGGCAGCAGAAATGAACGCCTGCCACCTGCTGCCAAATATGGAACATGACAAAAACAAGGAGACATTTTTACTATCATTGAAACCCCCGCTCGCCGCCAAAGGCGGCGAGAGAGTTGAGTACCCCCCGGCTGGGTGTTCCAGCCATCTCGTTACCTCTGCGTCCCGCGTCCTAGATGGCCCGTGGTGTTCGTCAAATAGTTCGCTGAATCTTTTCGATTGGATGCTATTTTCTTAAGATTATGGTGCGAGCATGCGACTGCGACACACAAAACGCGGTTTAAACTGTTGTCCGCGATCGTGGCCGCCGCCACGATTCAATGTTGTTGACAGACGACAGGGCAAACCACGCGCACGCCCAACGTGAATATCGCGAGAGTTTGCACCGATGTGAACGCCCTAAATTCATCTTTCCTTTTATTATTTATAATTTTGTCTGTGGTTTTATTGTTCTTGTTTTGATTGTAAAGCGTCCTTGAGTGTTTTGAAAGGCGCTTATAAATGAAATGTATTATTATTATTATTTGTGGCATGTTATAACCACAGCCACAGGGTCAGTTTACGACGGCGTGACGTCACGGCCGTAAAAGTGTTCATATGAAAAGGTGACTACCTGTACTGACAATAAACGGCAGTGAGCACAGAGCCAGACTCCCCGCGTTTTATTAAACACAACAATGGCAACGAAGATGGAGCTTCCACTCTCGCCTCTTCCTCCGTTCCTCGCCCTGCCTGGCGAGCTGCCTGTCCCGTGGCCCCGCTGGTTGGAATCCTTCGAGACCTTTATTGAAGCCGTTGGGCTCGCCGACGAATATCGCGTGAGTTTGCACCGATGTAAACGCTCTAAATTCATCTTTCCTTTTATTATTTATAATTTTGTCTGTGGTTTTAATAATAATAATAATAATAATAATAATAATACTCTTTATTTATAAGTGCCTTTCAAGACACCCAAGGACACTTTACAATAACTAAAAACACAAAACAATACAAAACAATACAAAGCAATACAAAGCAATACGGGTTGAGCAGCGGCAGCCAAACGCGCCAGCGGTCACTCAACCCGGAGGAGTCTCTCTCTCTCTCTCTCTCACCTCCAGGACATCTCCACGGGTTTTATTGTTCTTGTTTTGATTGTAAAGCGTCCTTGAGTGTTTTGAAAGGCACTTATGAAATGAAATGTATTATTATTATTATTATTATTACAAAAAAATGTAAAAGGTTTGAAAAAAAATGCCGACCGTAAAGTTTTTTTTCGAGGTAGAAATTCTCGGCCGGTCGGGTTACCGGAAACACACTACTTTTTTTTCTACGCCTGATGTCATTAGGTCAAGACGCTTCCACTCCCCCCCAAACTAAAAAATTAAAAGGGGGGATTTCTTTTCACATTTGATACTTTGATACTCGCCGAAGTGAAGTTTTGGGTTTAAGCTTTTCAGCGACTGTAGATGTGTTTTTCCTTTCATTGTTCGGTTGCAACCAGTTTGTCTGCCGCTTCTCCGCGCGAGAGATTGCTGTCTGTCGAAGTAAACAGTCTTTTATCCACGACAAATGGTTTGCTCCGCCAGGTCGTCTCAGTTCAGCGGCTGCTTCCCCATCACCGTGCCGCTTTTGTTTCCGAGGCATCGGAGTTGGCGACCTTTTTGAGTCTCCGCGTCGGTCGCCTTGCTGAACAAAAGACAGGATTAACCCCGACTCGCCTTCGCCGTGACAAACATCACACATATGGACGCGCTCCTGTGGCGACGCAATGAACTCTCATGGCGGCGGCGGGCACTTTCCGCTCTTTCTTCTCTGACAGACAAAAAAACAAACAGCTCACTCGCCTGTTTACTCCCTGTCAGGGCCTGTGACTACAAAATGACTGTTTCCATAGCAACACTACCGCAAATGTATCAGCGTTTTGAGGGCTTCCCCATTGTCAAAAAATAAACATTTTGAAGCTAGCATCATGAGAGGAGCCCCAAAATGTGTCATGAAGTGATGCCTGAAAACGCACAGGAAGTCGGCCATTTTGATTTCAACGGGCAATTTATGCCCAATTAATTAAGAATATTTTAATAAAAAATTCAGCCCCCAAAGTCATGAGTACATCCGTAAATACGTCTATGTGTCATGTTCCGTAATTGGCAGCAGGTGGTGGGCGTTCACACCTGCTGCCTATTTGTCAGTGATTACACCTGCTATATCTAGGCACTCCGGCTTTCGACTCGTTGCCGGAGTATTGTATGCCGTGCCACTGTTATTGCCCATGCTCGTCTACCTTATTCGAATACGATCGTTGTTTCTACATTGTCGTCATCCCAGTGGGATCGTTCAGAACGTATACTTAAACAAATAATTGCCTTATCTTTTCCTTGCCGTTTTTTGCAAGCGCTTTTGTTTTTCGCGTTACAGTATTTTCCTGGTTCTCGTTTTTACCAGCGTTTTTACCAGCGTCTGTTGTTTATTAGGCAGTGTTTTTGTGTTGATAATGAATATAATTTTGAGACAAAGTCATTGTCAGTGTCTGCTACCTTGGGGATCCATTTATTCACTTTTTGCTCCGTTGCGTACGAAGCAGTTCTTTTTCCTGCTTTGTGCGCAACGTGACACTATGAGCCCACAAAGACGCAATTCATTTTAGTTTAAAGCAGGGGTGTCAAATTTTTTTTTTTCGCGGGCCGCTGAAACCACCAAAATGTTGTCTCATCGCATTATTACTTGTACACACCAAATGTAATGCATTACTAGTTTTGAAATCAGTCAACTACAATCGTGAATCATTGTTAAAATGAGTGTAAACAGGGTAACACAATTATTGCAAAATCTCATCATTTATTGTACATGACAATTCGACATTTTGGTACAGATTTGAGCAAGGGTCATGCAAATTGACACACATGATATTCTTTCGGGGGGCCACATGAAATGACGTGGCGGACCGAATCTGGTCCCCGGGCTTTGGCTTTGACACCTGTGAGGCTCATTTCATTAAGATGCACCCAATCTTATTTAAACAACCACCAAAAATTCTGGCAAGTTTCATTGGTCAACATGACAAGTGGTAGACATGTCTATCATGTGGAGACCCACAAAAATAGATCAGGAAGTTTTGCCTGAAAGGTCACAGAAAATCTGCTGTATTGGTTTGAAGCGACTGTTTTAGGCTCACTTGGTTAAAGTTGCCACCATCCAGATTTAAAATAAATACATGAAATCAGCCCTCAAAGCCAGTTTCACTGGTCAACATGAAATTGGGTAGCCCTGTCTATCATTACAAGTCACGCAAAAAAGTGTGAAGTCATTCCTGAAAAGACATTTTGATCTGAAATGTAAATTTTTGGCTCATTTGGAACATTTCCAGGCATCTGTCAAAAGCTAACTTGTCCTCGAGATTTCGTCGGACTGCAACCAAATCCACACCAGCCACGTAAAAATCAAGTCAAAGTCCGTTGTTCACAAAAAGTTGTCTGAGGTTGTGAGTCAAGCCTGGTAGCACTGTATTTTCGCCTGCGGTTGTTTTTGTGTTTGTTCCTCTCCAAAAATGACATCATTACACTTGTGGAGTTTGCCTTTGATTGATCCTTTTTCAATGCGGAAAGTCTGATCCATCCCTTCACTGACTGGTCGCCGCGAGGAGCATTCTGACACTTGTGAAATATGGATCACTGCTTTTATATTCATCTTCTTCTTTAGGACTGGGAGGTCCGAGGGAATAACCTTTAATTATACATGCCAGTGTCAGGGATACGGATGGATTGATTGATTGGACGTCAACGGGAGGGAAGGGGGGACGTAGTGGGGAGATTGGGGGAAGGGGGGGAGGATGTACGTGGAGGTGATGGAGCTTTTCAGCTCCGGCGGTGGGCCCTTCATCACCTGAGAGGCAGCCGGCATTAAGGCAGCTGTCAGGGACTTTGATTTGGAGAGGGAATTACAACACATACCATTTGTACACGATGCCCCCTGCGTTTTGAGTACACACAAACACGCACACGTAAATACACAATCCACACGGTGTGGTGCTGCTTGTCCCTGCAGGCGGACGTTGCTCCTCCGCGCTGACACTCGCATGAATAATTTGCGAGCGGCGGTCGGTTGGTTGAAGCCGCAGGTGGAACACAAACACCAGTTGGAAAAAATCCCATGCTTCCTAAACATACCACGCGCCCAAGGCGACCTGTATGCGTACGCGCACACGACACTGTAACACAGAAGCCCCCAACGCCCGGGCCGTGGACCAGTACCGGTCTCACAGAAAGATGAAATAACTGACATTACTTCCGTTTTATTCATTTCGGAATCTGAAAGATGTTTTATTTTGAAAAAATACCGAATTTTGTCATTCTACTATGTCATTCTTGACGCAGGTGAATGCGCGCTTCTCGGTCACGTGATAGGTTATCGCATAAAAAACAAACGTCTTTGAAAAGTTTTTACGGGAAGGGGAAAGGCCCAGCCAGGACACAGAAGAGGAGCCTACGACTTTCAAACAAGAGAAGGCTACATTTAATAGACAGTATCAGGAGTCCTGTTTCAAATACGGCTTTACCTCAACGGGAGATTCACATCCACCAAGCCTACTCTGCATAATAAGCGGCGATAGTGAGTCGTATTTTTATGCACTTTTTATTTGCGGCGTATCTTATTTTGAAGGCACGTTTAAACGCTACCATAGCGACCAGAAAATGTTGCGGCCAGATAGGACGTTCCCATTTGTTTAAATGTTTGTAATATGTGTATGTATTAATAACGTGTTCGTTTTGTTTGTTCAATAAAGATTCTTAAAAAAAAAAGATAGGACGTTCCTCATGTCATGATTCGTGTTTATTATTATGTTTCGAAAATACCACAGTTTTCATGCGGGTCATATCACATTATATTGTTGTATCTATCCGGCCTTAAAGGCTGGTCCCTGAAAATATTGTCTGACATGAAACCGGTCCATGGGGCAAAAAAGGCTGGGGACCTCTGGCCTCAACAAATAAGCGTACAAAACACAAAATAAAGCGCCAGCATGGGGAAAACCTGCAAACTCTTCACAGGAAGACCAGAGTCCTGAATCAAACCCTGGACCTCTGTATTGTCGTGCTAACCAGTCGATCACCGTGCATCATATTATTATTATTATTATTATTATTATTATTATTATTATTATTATTGCCTCAAATGTATTTTTAAAAGCACCTCTGACCACAGGACAACTGGTGTGTGTGGCTATATGTGTGTGAGGGGGGAGTGTCATACACATACGCGTGATCAGGGTTGGAAGGCGTTCTCGAAGTGAGCACTTCACACCGACCATTTTTACATCATCCGTAAGTAGAGATCTTTCTGCGGCTCCTTATATATAACCTTTGTGCGCATCGATCTCCTACACGAACTCCAGCAAATACGATTCACTTCAGCACTTGTTGACCGTGCTCCTCTCCTGTGCTGAATGAGGGGAGCCATTTCGATTGGCCGTTAATTAAGTCCTCTTTGTTCACTCCCACAACGTGGCAAGTGCCCATTTCTAACCGCGCCCATCTACGAAAATGCCAATCGGAAAAAAAACTCAGAGGGACTACACTTGATTTTTGCTGGGCATGAAAATAGCGCCCATGGACTCAAACACACCACACAGGGGGAAAAAAAAGAACTGTAGATCACAAAATCTATAGAAGTGTATCATTAGATGATTTTTGTACAGCAGAAGTAAAAAACAAACGTGTTGTGATGAAAAAAGAGCTAACAGCGAAAAGCTAACGCAGCTAGCGTATCTATTTTGGAGTGAGTTTTCTCCATCAGCACCCATGCAGCATATTGGTTGATGCTATTGGCACTGAGGAGTGCTGACAGCTTTATTTGACTTTGTGCGAAAGCGGTCATGTTGGGCCGCAGCGCCGCACGTCATCCATCAAAGGAAGCCAAATTAGCATTTGGGGACTCTTCATTTGCAAAGTCAACGTGTGTTTATCTTGACAAGATTTTTATTTTATTTATTCATCCGACCTTTATTTATTCAGATACAGCAATTAAGAACACCTTTTCTGCTTGGCTCTCGACGAAGGCGGACGCTTTTTGCTCTGCTCCTGTCCCCCCACCCTCTCCTTGCTTGCCACTTAGTCTATGTGCTGTCTGTGTCTTAACTTTGCCTAGCCTCCTATCATATTTTCACCCTAAAACAAACCATGGAATTGGTTGGCTGGTCTCTTGATGCAATCGACAAAATTTTTTCGACGAGAAGAGCAGGCAGTGGGGAGCCCGCTTGCCCCTCGGGACATTTGCTGCCGGGTACACCCTAGATCCCTGGAGGAAGCGGAGAATGGTGTGCCTGTCAATACTGTCCGTCGAGGAGGAGCAAGACATCTACATTATCGGCCTTCTGATAGCAGGTATGCTGCTGTTTGGTGTTAGCAGTTTCCTGCTCTATCGCCCAATTCAACCGACGGGAGCAGCTTTATTGGAAGTGAAGAAGCTGCCGGTCATTCTCGATGGTCGAGCGCGAATGTCCAACACTCAGACTCAAGCGGTGACTGAGCTCAACCGCAATATGGATGCGGTTCTGGAGCGTCTCCGTCCGATTGTTATCATGATGGAGAAGTTGGAATTCGCGCTTCGGAAAGAAATTGAGGATTTGGCTGATCGGCGCCAGTGAAGGGATACAGCCACGGACTCAAGGCCACCTGGAATTGTTGGCGGCCGTCCCAAAACAAAACAACGCTATCTGTACCTTTTCCCCTGAAAGTACGCATGGAAGCTAGTGTCCCCACCATCACCCCCTCCTTCTCGGCCAAGGACTGATAAGCCAGGACTGTCTCCATGAGCAGACCTTGACGATGCAGCGGCGGCCTGCCCTTATCATCAACGCCTTTGTTGTTCCTCTTGTTTTCCCCCCGTGACGTGACTTTGATCTGCGGAGCGCTCGTTTTGGACTGAGCAGCTGGTCAGACGGGCCGCGTCGCGTCCCCCCTCCCGCCTTTCCATCCATCCCCTCATTATATGTTATGTCTTGTGACTTGCGACTCTCTTCCCCCGCATTTCTTTCAGGAGGTTCTCCCGAGTGTTGGTGCATCGGTCTTGGATATCATCAACAGCAGCCTCTCTTCTGGTATAGTTCCCCAACAGTTTAAACATGCTGTGGTCCAACCCTTGATCAAGAAACCTGGTCTTGATCCTGATGTGCTGTCAAGTTTCAGGCCCATTTCCAAACTGCCTTTCATTTCAAAGATTCTGGAAAAAGTGGTGCACATGCAGTTGAAACTTTTCTTGGATGAACATAACATCTTGGAGGTCTTCCAGTCAGGTTTCAAGACGATGCATAGCACGGATTCAGCCCTGTTACGTGTTTCTAATGACATCCTCCTGGCAAATGACAATGGAGACCACGTGTGTCTAGTTTTATTGGACTTAACTGCAGCATTTGATACAGTGGACCACAGTATTCTGTTGACTCGTTTGCAGCACTTGGTGGGCATTGGCGGTAGTGCTCTTGAGTGGTTTAGGTCCTATTTAGCTGACAGAACCTTTTGTGTCAGCCTTGGCTGCTCTGAGTCACGCACTGCTCCCCTGTCATGTGGTGTTCCACAGGGCTCAATTCTGGGGCCTCTGCTGTTCTCGCTGTATCTGCTCCCATTGGGTTCCATCTTAAGGAAACATGGCATTCCCTTCCACTGCTATGCAGATGACTGCCAGATCTATGTCCCACTGAGCAAAAAAGACGCCTTCTCATTAAAGCCACTCCTGTCCTGCCTGGAAGAAATAAAAACCTGGATGGCACAAAATTTCTTGAAATTCAATGAAAAGAAGACAGAGGTGATACTATTTGGTCCCAGTGGCCCTTGTACATCCCATCCTGTAGACTTGGGCCCCCTGTCTCCTTATCTTAAGTCAACAGTCTCAAACTTGGGCCTTAAACTGGACAGTGATTTCAAATTTGATCGGCAAATTGGTGCCGTTGCTAAATCCAGCTTCTTTCACCTTAGACAGCTGGCCAAAATAATGCCTCTCCTCTCTCATGAACACTTTGAGACAGTAATTCACGCCTTTGTCACATCCCGGCTCGATTACTGCAATGCCCTTTACTTTGGAGTCAGCCAGTCCTCCATTAAGCGGCTTCAGCTGGTCCAGAATGCCGCTGCTCGCCTCTTGATTGGTACTCGTAAGAGGGAGCACATAACTCCTACTCTGGCATCCCTTCACTGGCTCCCCATACATTTTAGAGTTATTTTCAAGATCCTCTTATTTGTTTTCAAATCTCTAAATAATCTCACGCCACCTTACCTCTCTGAGCTCATCCGCCCCTACGCACCTGCCCGGCGCCTCAGGTCTGCGGACCAGACATTATTAGAAGTACCAAGAACTAAACTGAGGCTGAGAGGGGATCGAGCCTTTTCTGTTGCTGGTCCCTCTCTCTGGAATGACCTCCCACCGAACATTCGTCAAGCTTCCTCACTGCCCATCTTCAAAACCCTCCTCAAAACTCACTTGTATTCTCTGGCTTTCGACTCAGCATGACTTAAATTTGTTCTTGGTTTTACTGTTTGGTGCTTTCTACTGTCTTTATTACCGATTTGTTTTACTGTTTATTGTATATGTTAAATTGCTCCATGTACAGCACTTTGTATGCGGCGATGGCTGTTTGAAAGTGCTCTATAAATACAGTTGACTTGACTTGACTTGTTGTAACTGTCATATGCTTGTTAAATGTGCTTGGGTATTTTTTTTCTCCTAGTACTCTAATAATCCTCAGAAGAGTATAGTTCGAGCGTGGTTTTTTTTACCCCTCCCCTCCCCTTGTGGTTTCCTTTCTAACTAAGATCTCGGGGCGCTTTACAGCGAGTACCGACAGGCCCTTTGCACTGTATCCCATGTTCGTCATTGTTTTTTTCATGTTTCTTGTGCGGAGCGTGCCTGTTAAGTGATGTTTCGTTGCACGAAAGTGTAATGACAATAAAGATCCATCCATCCATTTTGAATGCCGACCTGACTGGAGACAGCTTAGCAAAACAAAATTACCAAACCTAATTACCGAACACCAACCGCCAGACTGATGAACTGCCGAATCATCGCTTTCAGGGTTGTCACATTTTTCGAGAAAATACAGATTTTTAGAAGACACCAAATTTGTATTAATTTTTGAAAATAGTGTAAAACATTTTGGGGGAGTTTTTTTGTTGTCATTCTTTCAACAATCAAATCGTATGGACATTTTTTTTGGCTGCATGAGTGTACTTTAGTAAAATCTCAATTCACCGAGCCTTCGAAGCTGCTGACTTAGCGGCCCAGACTCCCAAGTCGGTGACATGGTGACAGCGCGGCTTCGAAGACGATGGAGGAGTCGCTACATTCCACAAATATAAAACCCAGACATCAAAATAACAATATAAACACTATAGGGATATACAGCACGATGGATGTTTTTAACTACTCTGTATCATCTCTTATTAGGAACACACAGAGCTTCATTGGCACAGGAAGGCGTGCGTGAACGCACATCTTAGAAAAACAAATTCATTGTATTTCTCATTTTATAAATGAGATCAGAGAGGTAAAAGGTGATAAAAACATCCATATACATGCAGTTTAAATAAATTAAAAAATCACGTGATTCATTTCTCTGACCGTTAACAGCGGGGGAAATCTAAGCTACTGCAGCCAATCAGAGTCCAGCTTTTCCTTCTAACGTTGGTTTGCAAGGTGTAGACGAAAACAGAATCAGCCAATACATTAAAGAAGAAGCAGTAAACACAAAAATAGTCATGACCGAACGTTCAGCTAAGCGTGCAGCTGATGGGCAGCCGCGACTCCCGATTATGAATGCTATTTTGATCATATTCGTTCCTTCGTCACGCCTCCGGAAGTACAACAATGCATGAGTCAGTCACGTTGCTCAGCAATGGAAGGGAATCCGCGCTGTACATTCTGTTCATAAGCAAGGTCACGGCAGCTGTTAGCTTCCCACAGGTCGTTGTAACGAAGGCACTGTTTTGTGAAAAAAAATCCGGTTGTTATAATGAAGTTTACGTTATAAAAGTGTGCATTGTAAGCAAACTCGGCAAATGGAAAATGAACTACGAGAAATCAGGACTTTGAAATGTGACCGTTATAAGGGTAAAAACGTAAACGGGGTACGTCGAAAATTGGTCCGTCCATACCTCCGGAGTGACGTGGACGATCCCGTATGTCATCAAAAACAAGGCAATAAAACAAACCTCTTGAACCCTAGCAGCCAAGTGATGAAGTGAACACATAAACATTAGCGGTTTAGCTGCTAATCACTAGCCTTACATGTAGCCTACTTGTCTCAACCCAACTGTGATGCAAAACAGGTTGGAGACCACAGATCTGCTGGTTTGGGTCGGGTACTGCCAATATTGTCCGAGTTGCTAAAAAAACACTCAAAGTTCTCTCAATGTAAATTTTAAGGCCTTCAAGAAATACAGACGTATAAAAAACAAAACCAAAAAAAAGCCTTTTTTTCCCAAGATGATGCGGAGTGGCGTGACTTTGAAAAGCAGGCCATTTCATCCTGGTACGCTTCTGTGAAGATCTGAAAACATCAAGCGCGGTGGCGAATTCGTTCGGGAAAAGACGACGTCCTCTCAGGAAACAATTCGTCCTTCACGTAATACACGTAAACACAATATGTAGCATTTATCAATGTGTAAGTACATACGTATGTACGTATGTATGTATGTAGAAGGACGTTGTGACATCTTGGATGGCGTCTTCACAGTCCATCAAGTGGTGGAAAAAGAGAGAGCAATTTGACAAAGGCGGCAGTGAGCTGGCGGCGTCCACGTGTCCTTGAATAACAACGCCATCAATATTCCATTACGGCGCAGCGCGGCATTGTCGTCCTGGGGGGCATGACGGCGGCGGGAAAAAAAGCTGCTCAAACATCACGTTAAAGATAATTTCGCGGGGGACGCAAAGAGAAAGAAGCATCCGTGTGTTTGTTTTTCCATTTTCATCAAGGCCGATATGGACGAGAGACGCCTGATGTTTGATTCATGAGAGAAAAGACGTCCAAACACATCTCGCCTCACTGGTGGCGTTTTACTGGTTTCTTTAAGAACACATATACACATTTTTTTTAAGGCGAATTTATTTATGCATGTTGGCCTTTTGTCCATTTTTTTCCCTTGTACATAAGAACTTCCACTCTAAAAAGTTTGGAAACAAAGTTGAGTTAATGTTTTTTTTGTTATTGTTGTTGTGTGTCAAACATTACCACCACGTACAATGACAACAAAAACTCTTGGCATTTCAGTGTGGGTGATCTGTCCTGAGGTTGAAATTTGGTATAAATCAGACAGAACTAAGAGTTCGTCAAAGAGGGATACCAATAAACAAGCCCCTAAAATGGCCACTTTAAAGCAAAAAGACTTTGTCTTTTTGAGTAGGGCTTCTTGAGAATTTTTTTGTGGGTCTACTCAT
Organism: Hippocampus mohnikei; assembly: GCA_026261675.1. Classification (NCBI taxonomy): domain Eukaryota; kingdom Metazoa; phylum Chordata; class Actinopteri; order Syngnathiformes; family Syngnathidae; genus Hippocampus; species Hippocampus mohnikei. Next base: position 14,174,764 of record JAKGUB010000557.1, on the reverse strand, counting down.
GCTAGATCTGCCCACCAAATTCTATGTTGCTAAGGTAAACTGATTTTTTAATTTTTTTGGTCAACTCATGATAATACTGCTGACTAAAATGTCAGATCAAACAAACTGCTTTGGGGAGGAATTTTTTTCCAAAAACTGTTAAGAAGTCGCGACAGGGGAGTCGACGGGTTGGCACGTCGGTCGACTGGTTAGCACGTCCGCCTCACGGTGCAGAGGTCCAGGGTTCGTTTCGGAATCCGGCCCTCCAGTTTGCATGTTCTCCCCATGCCCGCATGGGTTTTCTCTGGGTATTCCGTTTTCCTCCCACATTCTAAAAACATGAATGGCAGGCCGATTGAACACTCTAAATTGTCCCAAGGTGTGGTGGGTGTGAGCGCTGATGGTTGGACATCAAATATTCCATATGCTTCAATGTGGATGCATTAACTCCAGTAATAATGATTAAAGTATACAATTTGAATGACCACGTTTGAGGTTAGCACTCGTCTGTTGTGTTTTACATTTTTCCGTATGTGTTTTCTGGCTGTTTTTTGGTATTTTTGTGTGTGTGCGTGTCTGCTGCTGTTCAATGCGAGCAGATGGTTGCATCTATTTTAGTTGATGCCGTTTAACCTTTACTCAAAATAAACGTCAACAGACACAGCCATCTGTTCGCACCGTCGCCGACGACAAACCCGGCGAGTACCACAAAACTTTTCGAGCGGACAAACAACGCTTGATTTGAACGGCAAACAACATACTTTTTGCTGTTTTATTTTTGTTTTATGCTCTCACAGTTTCCATCTCAGTTTTATTCACTTTGTTTTGTTTTCTGGACAAAATCAGTTGAATTTAATCGACGTATGAGGCGAAACTTTTTTGACCTTTGAAGTGACTTGAAAATTCAGCCCCTGGCATGTCTATCAATAGCAGACCCACCAAAAAGTCTCAAGGAGCCATGGCCAAGAGAATTCAGGGGGTTGGTCATTTTGATTTGAAGTGACAATTTTTGGGACAGTGATCTAATTTGTACCAGATTTATAAAAAAAAAAAAAAATCTGACCCCACAGCCAATATGGATTTTGGTAGGCTTGTTTATCATGAATAGAGCCACTCAAAAAGTCTCCACGAGTCATTTTTCAAAAGACACCAGAAGTCAGACATAGTTGCAAAGTACACAGAAAGTCTGTAATTGCTCTTTAAGCTGGCAATTTTACGTCCATTTTGCACACCAAAATTTCAATATTTTATACATATACCAAACAGATCGATGAAGCGAGACTGTGAAATATTTGAGTTTTGGTCCTTGTGCGCGTTTTTTGAGCATTACAGCAAATGACTGACCATACGAGACTAAACTTGAATACGTCAAGTTTGAAAACTGAAGCCAGTTTGACTCAATGACATGAAAGCTGGTAGTTATTCATATGCTGACCCACCAAAAAGTCTCAGGAAGCCACGCCCAAAAAGAAACAGGAAATCTGCCCTTTCTTTTCAAATTCTCTTCAAGATTTCAGCCACCGCCGACCAAATTTCAAACTTGTGTACTTAACAGTTGAACGATTCAAATGTTGTTGCCTATGGGCTGGGCATTTTATTTTGGTTTTAGTTTGACGACTCACCATAAAAAGGATGAAGAACTGCTCTAACGTGCCCTGTCATGTTCTTCTCTCGGAATACATTTCTGGCGTGTCGATGTTGTCGAACGTCGGTCACTCCACAACGCCGTTGGGATTTTCTGCATCATGCTTCTCTGCTTTTATTGCACCGCTGGGAAATTTGCCTCGGACAAATCCTAGCATCTGTAGCGTATAATCACCGTCATAAACAACACGTGTGTTCACTCACTCACTGGTGGCTGTCGCCATCACCGAAAGTGAGAATGGCAATCAAGCACACACGTAATTGGGTGTGGATGGATGAAATGTGTCCACTCCAGGGAATTCCGGATTGTGGAATGTTGTCATGTTCAATATGAAGACTTAACATGACTTTTCACCAGTGGACACATCACGAGATACACTAGCTAATGAGAGACCTGCCACCCACACTGCTGTCAACGACACATGAAAGTTGGCAGGTTTTACCGAACGGGCAGAGGACACGAGTGCGGGTATGATGATACTGAATGGTTGGAGTTCTGTCAGTCGGAGGCGCCTCTGGATGTCTTCAGGCCAGGATTTTCATCACATGGCTTCTTGAGACATTTTGTGGGTCTACACAGGACAGCCATGGCAAAAAAATGTCATGTTGTTCATTCAAACAACTTCAGGGTCGGAATTTTCAAACACAATCCATTTACGTTTCGGGTTTTAAAGGCAAGACATTGAAATTTGCATCCATGCTCTGTCATTTGCATTGGCGAAAAATCAAGTAATTTACTCCTTGGCAATGTCCATCTGTCCCAGTACGCAAGGTTCAAATATTATAGCAAGTCATACAAGGTTGTCTTTGAAGGAGCCCCAGAAATGGCTAAAAACGGCCTAATATTGTACCTTTAAACTAAAATGGCTAACTTCCCAAGACTTTTTGGGTACTGCTTGTTCAAACTTTTGTGTGGGTCTACACATGATTGACATGACAAATAATTTCTTGTTGTATTGTGAAACTGGCTTAGCGGGATGAATGTTCAAACCTTCCTAAAATGTCATGTTTTATGACGATTTGTCTTATTTCACTGCCATGCTTCACACACATGTATTGATGAAAATTAAAATGTTTCACAATTTTGACTTATTGATCGATCAAATTTAATTGCAATATAACAAAATGTCTTGTAGAAGTTAGTGTTTGAGGGACCCCTACAAATGGCCAAAATAGCACTCAAATGAAACCCAAATAATTCAGACTTCAAACCAATTTGGCAAACTTCCAGGTCTTTGCAGGCATGGCTTCTTGAATCTTTTTTTTTGTGGGTCTACACAAGATAGACATGTCTTGCAAATTTCATGTTGTTGAGTAAAAATGGCCTCAAGAACAGAATTTTCCCAACATTCCAGAGGGCGCTTGAGCCAATTTCTTGGTCTCTCCACTGTGTCCAATATGATCAAATATGTTTTTATCAGCATGAGCATGGATGCCTAATTTGCTGACTTTGAAAAAAAAGAGATACAAACAATTTAGTTGGCCTAGAATTGCCATAGATATACGGAGTAATTGCCTCTGTGAGTGTGTGTGTGTGTGTGTGTGTGTGTGTGTGTGTGTGTGTGTGTGTGTGTGTGTGTGTGTGTGTGTGTGTGTGTGTGTGTGTGTGTGTGTGCGTGTGTGCACATGCATCCGCTTGTGAAGATGGTTTCTGGGGCGTCTGGATGCCGATGAACTCCTTGAGATGAAAATCTGATTATTATGATGCCGTCCCTAGGGGGCTTCCAATGATCACTGATCTACTTAAGGAAAAGTCAGAGAGGAATTGAACCCCCCCCCCCGCCAACATCTTTTGACAGATATCCGCCTGAAGGGGGCGTTGAGTCTAATTGGACGGCATGCCCAAGGACCGCCTACTGACCAGATTAAACCCTGTGGTGGGGCTGAAGATGGACAAGACGTCCTCAATTAGAGTTGAAGTGGTTGACTGATATTCCAAATTGCTGTTTTACTTCAGCCAGTTATGCTTCCGCTGGGTTCGTGAAAATGCCCCTCCAAGCAGTTTGTAGGTGTAATTCTAAATGAAGTTACTTTTATACTTTTGTCCCCCCCCCCAAAAAAAAGTACATCCCAATGCTTCATGCGTGCTCTCGTGCCACTTGTTCTTCACCATCCTCGGGTTTTCCAACCAATTGGGGGGACCTGATGGACATCTTGTTTTTTGGATCTTGCCCGTCCGTGTGACCCCTCCGCTTTTCCACTCGGCCGACTTGTTGACACTCGAGTGAACATGTGTGCCACCAAATGTCGCCTTCATCGTCGGGGCCCCAAGACACTGAATAGGTGAACTGGAGCATATTGTGCCCTGGCTGGTGCGCCGGCATCACAAAGTTGCATGTGGTATTGTATTACCACATGCAACTTACAATACAATAATAATATCTCAAAATATAATCCGAAGATTATGTACTTGATTTTATGTAACTGAGATTTTCACCCTTTCACGCACCAAAAATGATAACCCACCTGATAGCATGATAGGCTGTCCACTATATCAACCGCTGTCCCTGAAAGGGTTAAGCATCTGAATCATCAATCACTGTACCAGTGGTCCGCAACCCTTGGCCCCCGGACCGGTAGCGGTCCGTCGGTCATTTGGTACTGGACCGCATAGAAAGACTACAGAACTTACATTACTTCCGTTTTATTTATTTCAGAATGTGAAAGATGTTTTATTTTGAAAAATAACCGGATTCTCTGTTACAACCATCTACAGTGTGTCTTGACACAGGTTACTGCTAAAATGAAACCCGGGAGGTAGCAAAACAAGTTAAAAAAAAACCATCTTTGGAAAGTTTCTTTGGGAAGGGGAAAAGGCCCAGCCAGAAGACAGAAGAGGAGCCTCTACGACTTCCAAGAAAAATAATTCTACAGTGTCAGGAGTCCTACTTAAAGTACGGATTTATTTCAACAGGAGATTCCCACACACCAAGCCCACTCTGCAGGATATTCAGCGATGGTGATTCGTATTTTTCATGCACTTTGTATTTGAGGTGTATCTTATTTTGAAGGCACGTTTAAATGTTACCATAGCGACCAGAGAGTGTTGCGGCCAGATAGGACGTTCCTTGTGTTTATTATTATGTTTAGAAAATACCCATGTTTTCATGCAGGTCATATCATATTATTTTGTTGTATTTATCTGCCACACCTTAAAGGCCGGTCCCTAAAAAATATTGTCTGACATTAAACCGGCTCGTGCAGCAAAAAAGGTTGGGGACCGCTGTGGTACTACAATGTACAGCAATAATTCAAACATCGATAGTTTGCCGTTTGTTTCGATCTCAGTATTGTCAAGTCCAGTATCTCCATGTCGACTTTCCGTATCGATCTGTCCAAAACCTGTGTGCGTGAATATGTGTGTGTGTGTGTGTGTGTGTGTGTGTGTGTGTGTGACTGCACTTTTGTGGTATGAATGTAAACATAGACACAAACACACAGACTACAAAATGCTAGCAGCTGAATGCCGAGTGATTTATTTACAAGAGACACCACACACTCAAACGGCCAATCAGACGCTCGGTTGGAACCAGAGTGTATCGTTACCCAGAAGCCCTCGGGGCTCGGGGAAGCCAGCCGCGCATATGCGCAGGCACAAAAGACAGCCGAGGCACCATGGGAAGGGAAAACAGAGGCAATTGTATCAGAGGCGGCAAGGCGCTCAAGCATGTCACATGGGGGAGCCATGCACGGAAAGCATACGGATGCACGGAGAGCATACGGACGCGCTGGCACGGAGAATATCTGTCGAGGCGAGTGGCGGCGGTTGTCTCGCACAGGTGACGGCAGATTTTTTTTTTTGTATGCAGGACCAAAAACATCAAAGTCGCACGCAAGCCACATCGGCTGCACACAGACTGAAGGTGAAAAAGTAATGATACAATTTTTTAAAAATGATTTTTTTCATGCGGATGGTATTTAATTGTGCATTGGCATTGCGATAGGAGAGAGTCGATTCATGCTGTAGTTGGAGTGAATCTTGGCACAGCATAATCGGGGTGCATAGAATCGCATTTTTGTCAATCGTATCTCGTCGTATTTGGAATGATTCATCACATTGTTATTGCTGTAAATCCATTGGAGTGTATCTTGTCATACCACATGCAAATGCCTGCCATACAAATTTTCATCTTCCGAATCCGTGTTTTTTTAATCGCCACAAAAAAGTAGCCGATCTTTGGTCACTCGCGAAAAAAAGCTGCCAAACCCTACACATGGTATAAGAGTTCAAGTTGGATTAATGGACAGTGGCACTCATTAGAGTGAATCGTATCATTCGATATTGTATTTATGGGAATCATATCACTTCATAACTGGAGTGACTCGAATCGTATCACATAATAATTGGAGTGAATCGTATCTCATTGTGATACTAGTGAATCATATCACATCGTAATTGGAACGAATTGCATCAGTTTGTTGTCCAAGTAAATTCTACCTTGTGGTATCGTCTCAGCAAGTGTGAGTTTTGTGATATCACATGCAGCTGAAAGTGAATCGCATCGCATTATAATTGGTGAGACTTGTATCACATGACTTTTGTATAGGTGTAGGTCTTATGCTTCGTACTTGGAGTGACTTTTATGGGATTACATCAGAACTTTAGTGAAACCTATCTCTTTATATCATAACTGGGGAAAATCACAGTGTAAGTGCAGTGAAGGGTATCAAATTAGGGATCATTTAAAAAACAATATCATTATGTACCGTATCGTCGATTATATCTGACTTAGTAATAGTAGTGTCCCAAACACACAATGAACACTACATTCTTCATTATTGTTGTAATATAAGCAGCAGCCCAAATCACGTTAGATATTAAATGCCACAACCTCTTAAAAGGAGGTCATAGTATGTTTGCTTTTGTGTGTGTTTTTTTTTATTTTATCAGCAGGGTTTTTAAAAAATATTTTGTTTGTTTGTATGCAACTCCCAGCTGAACCAAACTAACCAAAACTATTTTGCTTAGTGAGCCATTATTCTAAACATGTCAAAGTAAGTAATCCTTATCAACGTTGTGTTTACACCCAAAGGTCCAAACTGTGATGTTTTTAACGTTATCTTTGTTTATTTTATGTTGTTTTGGGGGAGATTTTGAGGACGCGTGTAGACAGGGAGCCCGCCCATCCGCTCCCACCCCTCAAAAAATGGCTTATACTGGTTCATTAAAAGTCACAGAGGCATGAAATGTGGCCACAAGCTTGCTGACACAAAGCGAAAGCTGAGCAAACATCATGTCCGGGTTGTTGTCTCGCTTGTTTGCTAAAAATAAATAGTACAAAATACAAGCATGAGCTGGCTGCAGAAAGATGCTTACAAGCGCAAAAGTTCACAGGGAACAGAAGCAATAATAATTGTGATTCTAGAGCATATTGAAACGGTGCTGGTTACATTGTAAGAATAAAACAAACAATTCTTTGAATGGAAAATAAATGTATCCAAATGTTGGAAGTGAATCCGATCATTTTTGGGGGGTCAAAATCTAACCTTGTAGAGTTCACTTTACAAATTTTCCTATTTTTGATGGAAAGTCATCAGATGTCACTACCATGCTGCGCCCATACGGAAGGACAAAAGCTGTTGCTTAATTATCTGAGAGATTAAATTTCAAATTTCGTAACAATTGGACGAATTCTCCGGGTCAGGTTACCCTTTGAACGAACTGTTCGTAATGAATCGAAAACGGCTGCTTCGAAAAGCAAACTACCAGTCTTTCTGTGTCATTTAGGAGTTTTTTGTGGGTCTTCTCGCGATAGACATGTTTACCAAGATTCATGTTGCTGTGGAGTAACAAGAATTTCGTGTCCTCTGGCAAGTCCTCAAACTTTGCGGCCATGCTCTGACGACACAAAAGCAAAAGCTCAAATATTTCACGTTTAATACTTGCCATCAGACGGTACATTAGGATCAAATTATGTCACAGTCAAAAAAAATCTCTTGAAATAGTCCATGTTTGAAGGATTCCGAAAAATGGAGGGGAGTAACGCGAAAATGGCAATTTCAAAACAAAATGGCGGACTTCCTGTATCTTCCCAGGCTTTGTTCCTGGAGAGTTTTTGGGGGTTCGACTCTTGATAGACATGCCTTTTAAATTTCAAACAAAATAGACAGACTCCCTGTGTCCAAGGTAGCAACATGTTGTGCATCATGATCAACATGCCTATCAAATTTCATGTTGCTTAGCAAAAGCGTAATGTAATCCGTACAAATCATTGGAAAGTCAATTTCAAACAAACCAACCAATGAGAATCAAATATTTTAGTTGCTATAGCAGGAGTTGACATAAAAAACAGTTTGTGAATACTGTAATTTTGAATCCGATTTCCAAATGGTGTTCTTCCAAACGTTACCCCCAGATGTGTTTCTCCAAGATGCCGCCAAGTCTTCGCGTGTCTCCGGGCCAGAGGACCAACGGTCTCGGCAGAACTAGGTCAGGCGTCTGTTTGGCCAAGGGGGCATGTGGTCAAAAACGAATCATCGCTCGGTCAAAGGGTGCGCTTCATTTGTATGCCTACGGGAGTCTGCGGAAGCCTCGGCAGCTTGTGCTCGTTTCAACAATGTTATTATTTGTCACATTTTTTTGTGTGAAGCCCTTATGTCCTCAACTATATTTGTGTGGGTTATCCTAACCTCAACCTCAACTTTCACCCTTAACCCCAATACAAACATATTCCCAACCACACCCCTTTTAGTTAGTTATAAATAACATATTAATAACAATGATACATTATTGGAAATTTGGCGACGTGATGTCAATTCAACATCACTTGATTCACTTGAGCGAGGCGCTCAGCTTAACGCCGAGCAATCTTCTCCCTGAATTCACAACACATTTGCAACATTTTCGCAAAGTTACGCCATTGGATTTTTTACCGGATGTCTGACAGCCGCTCTTCCGTCAAATCCTCCGAGATGACGGATCATTTCAGAAGTTCGTGGATGCAACTTTGATTAACTTTACTGCCTCGTAAATTAAAAAAAAAACCTCGCCGGGCCACCGCGTCCTCGACTGTAAACGTCAATCGAAAGCGGGGGAAATTGTTTGATTGACAGTCGTAAAGATGAGGATGTCTCCATACCACCTCCACCATTTATGGGAACAGAAGGAAACACTGTTTAATTTAATAGGAATTCAAATGCTCTGAGGCGATTAAAATTTAGGATCTGAGCACCAGGCGAGACGAAGGATCTCTTAGAATTGAGTTTTTTCTTATTATTCCATCAAAAGATCCTTTTGAGGGGGGCCTCACCATGGTTATTTTAGGGGTTCCCAACAGAAAAATATCTCAATAGAGTCCCTTAGAATGGTAGAAAAATAAATTCCCCTTGACACCAGTTCTGACCAATTTACTTGAAATTGGGTGGCTGCACAAAAAAAAAAAAGTATAAAGGACAATTTTTTTTACCAGATTGACACAAAAATCAGAAAAGCATGTGCTTTTATATATATGAAGAGCCCATCCCTGAATATGGACAAGAAGTTGCCCATTTTGGTTTGACACAGCCACGGTCATTATTCCATGCTACTTTATTTGTTAAATTGGAGGAAAAAACATAAAACAGCCATTTGGGACATATTTCATGACCCTTTCATACTCCCAAATGAGCCCCAAGTGGAAGCATGTCTCCAAGAAAGAAGGATGAGGCAACTTACCAAGGTTTGTTGCTGATCCCAACTCACGTGGGTGGCGCATAAAGTTGAACGATACATTTGAAGGTTTTCAGAAAGTTAAAAATAATAAGCCTCCAACACTGTTTTCACCGGTTCACACAAAAATTGGTCTGTGATGACATGAAAAAAAAAAGTCTCACAGACCCATGCTCCAAATTGAACAGTAAGCCAGCCAATTTGATGAAGAGGACTAACTTGGGTTGAATTTCACGTCTCATACTTCCTCTGTTTTTTTTTTCTTCATCATATACTGTGGGATGGTGGCATCAAAGCGCGTTCATAATTTCAAAGATTGGCCATGAAAAAAGCGGGATGCAAGGGCCCGTTACGTGCAGGTCTAATGGTTGTTATTTCCACTATTCCCCGCAGAACTTTGGTCCCGTGCGCTAATGGTCATAACATTGAGCTAAATACAGTTTGTGCTCTTCCTCAAGGCTCAGATATTTCCTAATTTCCCCGAACTGTGTGAGGCAGTTTGTTCCATTCGGACGAAGCCCCAAGCAAGATAGACATTTTGAGGAAATGACTTTTTGTCGAGGGGGATAATTAAACCTGAAGAGTTTGTAGTTGTGAATATTGAAACAGGTGGATTTTTTTTCATTATTTTAATGAGAAGCTAGAATACTAGATGCATTTAATCAGTTCTCATGTACTGTAGATTAAGCCCACCTTCTGAAGCCCCCTCACTCACCCCCACCCATTCCCTCCATGGTCATTAACCCAGCCACCGAACCAGAAAACGATAGCAAGGGACCAGGGAGGTTTGAATCGCCAGGGAGGCAACGAATGATGGGGGTGCATGGGGGGTACGCGTGGGGGGCAGCTGGGTGGTATGTGTTGGTAGGGGCGGAGGCGGTGGTTGGTGGGGGAGTTTGTCTCGCCGCCGTGGGGATGCTTCCGGTAGCCCCTTGCTTCCCGTGTCGATTTCCTGGGGCCCAATCATGGCTGGGTGAATTATTCAGGATGCTCATCAACTGTAATCTGATTATTCACTGGAGTATGAATAATTAAGGAGCGCAGCAGCCAACATTTCCATATTTCTTGCTGCTCCCCCGAGTGGTGATGGCAAGGTGACAGGTGACTGGAGACTCGTGAAAACGCTCTCACCTGGAGCGCCTCCTCCGGGACACGGGCGGTAACCACATTCCAAGTGCATTGTTATCTTGATTTTTTTTTTTTTTATTTTAAGTATGAGTTGTGCGTGTAATGTGTTTATAAATAGTTAAGTGTTGAGAATGCCTGAATGAAAATACACAACCAAGGACATTTTTTGGATGGTCTCTGATGGTCCAGGATTGGTTTTAGAACAGTGGTTCTTAACCTTTTTAACGGTACCGAAACCCACCAGCTAATATGCACATTCACCGAAACCTTCATGAGTGAAAAATAAATATATATAATTCATGACATACAAAATAAATCTATATATTTTAAGATATTAAAAATACATTTATTAAAAACAGAAGAAAGTGAATAACATTTCAGGAGATACTTTTATTTATTTATGAATTTTTTGTACGACGTACTATCACGACAGTCACACGTTGACGACAAAGCGAACTAAATTTCCCACAGCACTGGTTGGACAAGCAATGTGATGTGATCATCTGCAGCCAGTGATGGCCTAGCGGGCGTGTCATAACTAATTAACATGTTGAGTCACGTGTGTCTCACCCTGCATGGCAGAGGCTCCGTCGAACCCCTGAGACCGACTCACCGCCCTAGGGTTCGATCGAACACAGGTTAAGAAACACTGTTTTAGAGGGTTATGGTTCAGGATTCTGGATTATTGATCCCATTTCGTGTGTGAGGTTGGTTTAGTATTGGGAATTAGGCTTTGGCATTAAGAGTGCAAATGTGGCCCTTGAACTCAAATGTTTGCCCACCCTGGTGTAAGACAACATTTTGTCTGTCGGGTAGAACTGGAGTTAGTTTCATAATTTTTCATGAATTCATACTGCTGGCCTGTCCCTACATTGTATATTGGTAGAACTCTACTTCTTCCATCACTCTGTGGAACTCGTGCAGCATTATGCCTCCCCAACTTCTGGCTGTTTTTTAGACAACAACGAAATAAAATTTCGTATTTTCCGCATTATAAGGCGCACCTAAAAACATTCAATTTTCTCAAAAGCCGACAGTGCGCTTTATAATCCGGATGCGCCTTACATATGGATCAATATTCTGATTTCTTGGACATGGTATTTTAAATGTTCTGTAAAGCGCTTTGTTACAGCCGCAGCGGTTGTGAAAGTCATATATAAATAAAGCTGTGTTGTATTGTATTCCCTTTAGCAGAGCTCTATCTAGTGGATGCATCGGGCAACTGCGGCCACTATTGCAGCTTCTATTCTATGCGCCCTATATATGAAAACAGTTTTAAAATAGGCCATTCATTGAAGGTGCATTTATACTCAGAAGCACCTTATAGTGCGGAAAATACGGTAGTTACCTTAGATACAATCGAGGAAGCCTGCTTTGTCAAAAATGATAGCTGTGAGGCTTCAGTAAAGAAAGAAGCACCAGTCAAGAGTAAACATTTTTGTGCAAATTTTCTATCGACAGTTTTGTCAGCTCATCATTTTTATTGCATCACTCCTGGCCATTACACTTTTGAAACGGAGTTTGGGAACATCAAGTAACCACAGCTTTTTAGCACTTCTTGATTGCATTAAATAAGCGATATTTGTGGCGGTTTTGTGTTGATGTTCTAGCAATATAAGGTATAAAATCAACTTGAACAGTATGCTGTTTGGTAACTCAAGCAAGATGTTGTTCTTTGGATTTCCTGAAAAATTGTGAATTTGGAGCCGCCCGAAAACACATTCAAACAAGCTAAAAAAAAAATATATCATACTAACATTGTGATTAGAATAGTAAACCACAGATAAAGCAACGATGTCGCCTATCAAGTTTCCAATCAGGTTTCGTCCCTATATTTCTCCCTGTCAGGAACGGGATTCTCTCACTGTACCCAACAATTATGGTGATATGATGTGAAGTATCCCTCTGTGTTATTTTTCCATAATTCAACTTCATATTTTCACCCATTTTCTGACAGATTTTATTTATTTATATTTTTTTACCTTTAGTGAGGATCCTGTGATGTTCCTCACTATTCCGTGATGAGTGAACGCGCGCCGGACTTCCACTTAATGCTCTCTCTGTCCTTTTAATGGATTCCGCTATCACGCGCATTCACACGCTCATTAACATTCAAAGCCGGCTGTGATTAATTCACATCGAAACAATTGATTTTTGTCCCCCGCGTCTGTCTCGGGAAATAACGGATGGCTTCATCATCGGATGGAAGGAAGAAAGGATGGCTGCACCTGGACGTACCTTACACGAGAGGAGGAGATGATGGAGCATGTGAGTCATCATCAAGTGAAGAAGAAGAAGTGGAAATGTTGAGACGAATAAATAACAAGCAATGAGGCTGCTGTGAAGCATTTTGACCTCGGCACTTCATCACACGCTGCTTGACTGCATCATTAGGCTCGAATAGAATAGGGAAGACAAAATCTCGAGGATGCGTTTGCTTTTCAAGGTCTTCCTGTGTGTTCTTGTGCATGACGTGTGTGTGTGGGTGTATGTGTTTTTGTGGGTCAAAAATTGATAGACATGCATTACAGATTAAATGGAAGTCATTGCTTTTTGAATTTGGTAACTCAACTTGGGAGTAGCTGAGGCAAATGAGCCGAAAATAGCAACTCGAAACTAAAATGACAGACTTTCTTTGTATTTTTTTTTCAAGTAGGGTTTGATTTCTAGAGACTTTTTTGTGTGTCTCCTCATGAAAGACGTCGACCAAATTTGTTGCTTGGTGAAACTTCCTTCTGGGGTTGATTTTTTAAAAATGTTGGATAACCATAGACCAGCATGGTTTTATCCATCCATCCATTTTCTGATCCGCTTATCCTCACAAGAGTCGCGGGGGGTGTTGGACCCAATACCAGCCGTCTTCGGCGAGTAGGCGGGGGACACCCTGATCTATTTGTCGGCCACTCGCGGGGCACACAGAGACGCTCCGCGCTCACATTCACACCTAAGGACAATGTAGTGTGTTCAATCAGCCTGCCATGCATGTTTTTGGAATGTAGCAGGAAACCGGAATACCCGGACCAAAGCCACGCAGGCATGGGGAGAACATGCAAACTCCACACGGAAAGGCCGGAGCCAGAATCGAACCCTGCACCTCTGCACTGTGAGGCCGACGTGCTAACCAGTCGACCACCGGGCCGCATGGCTTCTTGAGAAATTTGTGTTACTTGTTATGACTTACAAATTTCATGTTGCTGGGTTAAACTGGCTTCAGGAGCTAAATCAAAAATCTCCACTGGCCACTTCCAAGAATGTTTGGGGAAAACGCACTTCGTGTGCATGATCAGATCATAACCGAGCTAAAGAGCATCAACAATGCCATTGGCCTAAAAAAAAAATCTCCATATCTATTTCTTCACTTCTTTCAGCCACTGATATGCCTGGTAGTCTATCACCTCACCCCGAGTTACTTTCAGCTTTTGTTGCATCAAGTTTATTAATGACTGACTCTCCTAACACCTTCCCCCCCCCCTTCCCGCCACCTTTTCAAAGCCTTTCAACATGTTTTTGAAAAGCAGCTGTGAGCTGCAAAAAAAAACGCATTTCAGAAAGTTCCGACTCGGCTTTTTGTCTCTTCAAAGCTGCGTGCAGCATTTAATGGGCCTTGTGCCGCAAAACACGCAGATGAGGTGTTTTCACCGGTGAAAAGAAGGGTGAAGACTGCCCCCCCCACGCGATCCCCATGTCTCCCCAGGCATCACATTACCACAATGCAAACAGCTTCAAGCACACCGACGTGATATCTTTTCTTCCTTTATGCGCTCCATATGAAGAGATGCATTCAAGTCGAGCAGCTGATGTCAGGATCCTTAACGTTTAATGTTGGAACATTTCAACGTCAGCAGGCCAGAGGAAGGCTTTAGTGTTGTTCTTTTATGGGTATCAACATGGATCTTTTCCACAAGAGTTCTACTAATTTCATATCTATGCATGTACAGTACCTTAGATAGATAGTTTTCCAGTTTAATCATATGCTGTCATGAAACGTGGTGGCGGAGGATCAGAGTGGACTTAAAATCATATTAAAATACTGAGAAAACTAAATCCAAAATAAACAAAGTCCTGAAAACAACAAGAAAACAATGCAACAAAAAAAGCCATGACAGTAAGCACAAACACACACAATGACCCAATCCGACCTTGTTGGATCCTCTTCCAGCTGTCTGAAATGGGGCGAAACGTCAAAAAAATTCAAAGGGGGAGCTAATACTTTTGCAAGGCACCGTATATAAACACACACATGTATATATTTTAGGGCTGCGCTCAAATCGGTGGTGACTTGAATTCAGTATAACAAATTGAACATAGAAAATGAACACCGAATCAGAATTGTCCCATACTGGTCAGAAAATGTCAACATATTATCATCATATGCTAAGATGCTAAGATGGCACTCCCCCTTTCACTAATGTCTGCCATATCTACATGGGGAGCGCACTTGGCGTGAAAACTACACATGGTTTGTTGAAGAATACAGTATTTGCCTCCCTTGGATGCCGGACCTGAAAGACTTACTAGCTTAGCGCTAGCTAGGATGAGGCTAGTAACAACCTCGATTCATTTAAAATGGGACCAAAGAGAAAAAAAATAATCAAGTGACCCGGCGGGAGACAGGGTAAACCCAAGACTGGTTGTCAGCACATGAAAACAAACAAGCAATCATGCTTTTTAGTCACAACTAAGGACGATTTAGAGCTTCCAGTGAAGCTAACATGCTAACATGTTTTTGGAATGTGATAAATGCCACGCAAGTACAGGCGCCTGTGCTCGTGTGGGGTTTCTCGTGGTACTTCGATACACATGCAAATTTAACACAAGAATTCCAGATTAGAACGACCAACTTCAGAATGCTGAGGTAGATTTGCCAACCACTCGTCCTCCGTTCATGATGTCTCCATTGCGAAATCTGCACTCACACAATGAAAACTGGCTTTTCACCCTGTCTGGAGTTTTTTTTTTCTTCAAAAACTGTGTTTTAAGGACATAAAAACAAAATTTACATTTGGACAAAAGGCCAAATGGTCTGGAGAAATAAACCACTTTGAAAATCTAGATGTATGTGTGTGGTCGTAACCTAAGTGTTAAAAAAAAGTCTGCATTTAAGAGGTGAGCGCACATGTGACAATTAATCTCGTGTGGCTTGTGATGGCTCAAAAATGAGCACATGATGCGAGTTGGACGCTCAGGTCAAAACAACTTGGCCACATTTTCCAGAAAAAAAAGCATGTTGTTGTCACCTTGCTTATTTTATACGTGACCCCGGTGGAGGAACGCATTCAAGCTTTTTTCAAGCAAAGTGCAGCCCCCACGCGGCTAATTGCTAACCTGACAACACGGCCTGTTGTGACCCTCACCACTCAGCATCCAATCGCCGCAATTATTCCTTGTGTTGTGCAAAACAACATTCCTGAACCGAGTGACATTTTGTGGACATGAGCGGCTTGACATGGATTTTTATCATAAAATATTTTTTATATTACCGTAAAATACCAATAGGTTTGCATGTAGCTTTAAAAAGACACAGCCAATAAATAATATCAACCATACAAGGAATTATCACCTGAACTGAGTTGTGGCCGTAAGGTGGTTGGTGCCTGTCGTGGCGGCAACCCCCGTACCCGCTGGTGGACACCAGCAGTAAGGGATGCCGTCAAGCTGAAGAAGGAGTCCTATCGGGCCTTTATGGCCTGTGGGTCCCCAGAGGCAGCTGACGGGTATCGACTGGCTAAGCGGAACACGGCTTCGGTGGTCGCTGAGGCAAAAACCCGGGCGTGGGAAGAGTTCGGTGAGGCCAAGGAAGCCGACTTCCGGACGGCTTCGAGGAAATTCTGGTCCACCATTCGACGTCTCAGGAGGGGGAAGCAGTGCACCACTAACACTGTGTACAGTGGGGATGGGGCGCTGCTGACTTCGACTCGGGACGTTGTGAACCGGTGGGCAGAGTACTTCGAAGACCTCCTCAACTCCACCAACACACCTTCCTTGGGGGAAGCAGAGTCTGGGGACTCTGAGATGGGCTCTCCTATCTCTGTGGTTGAAGTCACCGATGTGGTTAAAAAGCTCCTCGGTGGCAGGGCCCCAGGGGTGGATGAGATCCGCCCGGAGTTCCTCAAGGCTCTGGATGCTGTGGGGCTGTCCTGGTTGACACGCCTCTGCAGCATCGCGTGGTCATCGGGGAGAGTGTCTCTGGATTGGCAGATCGGGGTGGTGGTCCCTCTTTTTAAAAAGGGGGACCGGAGGGTGTGTTCCAACTACAGAGGAATCACACTCCTCAGCCTCCCTGGGAAGGTCTATTCAGGGGTGTTAGAGAGGAGGGTCCGTCGGGAAGTCGAGCCTCAGATTGAGGAGGAGCAGTGTGGTTTTCATCCCAGCCGTGGAACAGTGGACCAGCTCTACACCCTTAGCAGGGTCTTCGAGGGTATGTGGGAATTCACCCAACCAGTCTACATGTGTTTTGTGGACTTGGAGAAGGCGTTTGACCGTGTCCCTCGGGGAGTTCTGTGGGGGGTGCTTCGGGAGTATGGGGTACCGAGCCCACTGATACGGGCTGTCCGGTCCCTATACTGACGATGTCAGAGTTTGGTTCGCATTGCCGGCAATAAGTCGGAATCGTTTCCAGTGAGGGTTGGACTCCGCCAAGGCTGCCCTTTGTCGCCGATTCTGTTCATCACCTTTATGGACAGAATTTCTAGGCGCAGCCGAAGCGTTGAGGGGGTCCGTTTTGGTGGCCTCAGTATTGCATCTGTGCTTTTTGCAGATGATGTAGTACTGTTGGCTCTTTCAAGCAGGGCTCTCCAACTCTCACTGGAGCGTTTCGCAGCCGAGTGTGAAGCGGTTGGGATGAGGATCAGCACCTCCAAATCTG